>CM032228.1:178427500-179027500 GCA_019009955.1 Riptortus pedestris
CTATCAGAAAATACAAATAACAGACTGCAGGGAGGTGGAGCTCTTATTTCAGCCTATATGAAAAATACAAATAGTCGAAAGAATTTTCATGAAAGTCATAACATAAAGTGAGTTAACTAACACGTATATATATATATCCATGGCCTGAGATATTAATAGGTAACATTTTCATGACTGTCCACGTTTGTAAAAAAAGTCACTTGTATTATCATGTGTAGATTCCTAATGGCATATCAAATAGTCTGAAGAATTAAAACAATACCTATTTGAGGGTTTGTTCATTAGAAGATGCAAAACTATATACCAAGGCAGCTAGACTGTTACAGTATACTGAGTAACCCTTAACTCTTAAGGAGAGGCATTATTTTTATGACTCTAAGGTCAAAATTGTATAACTTTCGAATAAAAAAAATAATTCAAAAAGTGATTTAACACTAATTGACGGATATGGAACATTCAAATCCTGTCCAGAAAAGTTCTACCAAATATTCACTCCACAAACAGTCCACACAAAGAGTCTTATTATTCCCAAATAAAAAAAAAAATAAATATTAATTTTCTCTTTCTGCTCATAAGGCTAATTCGGACGAGTTATCTACAATCTACCACCCTTTTTTAGCCATGGTTGGACTATGAATTTTATTAATTGAGTCTGTCACTAAATAAATTCCTATTACCGAGGAGGATGAGGAACTCACGACTATAGGTTTACCAAGTGAGATTAAATCCAACGCCTTAACTCATGTGCTAACCTGAAACCTCATTTACTAAATTAAAACTAAGCTAAAACTTAAGCATTGCCAAATAAAGAATAAGCTTGAGAACTTCCCTATAAGCGTATGCATTCTTTTATGCAAATCTCGTAAAACATAAATAACAACTGTGTATCATATATATATATATATATATATATATATATATATATATATATATATATATAGACGCATGTATGACTATCATACATTTTTTTTTTGTTTTTTTGTTACCAAACTCGATATATAAGCATTTCATGGAAAACTAAATACCAAGTTTATTCAAAATATCTTCATTATTAAACGTGAGATGGAAAACTTGTATTGAGCCACTCTTATAGAAAATTTAATTTCCAATAAATGTTGTTATATACTTTTTTTTCTCTATCTTGAATAATGACCGAGATATTTGTATTTTTTATATTTCTACATGAGTAAATACTTCTTATGTCATAACAGTAACATTTTATATAATGAACTACTTTATTCTAAGCTTTGATACCAAATATTTTTTTGAACAGATAATTAAGATTTTTATGTTTTTGACTCAAAAATGTATATTTGACCACTACCACTACACCATATTTAACTGTTTCATATAACACTAAAGATCATGTTAGGAAATGACCGAAATCAGATTATCTAGGAGTTAGCACTCTAATGTCACCAGTAAGGTTATTGTTATTTTGATTATTCTGTAAATTTGATGTATTTTTTATATTTAATTTTATATTGGTCCAGTACAACTAACTTGTCAGGATAAGTCCCTGTAAAGACTAACTTTGGGCCCTCGCATCGCTATTATAATGTTCAAACAAAAGAGTTAGGGATCTCCAAATTTGTTGTTTCGCCTGTATAATATATAATCCTCTGTATTTATAAGAAATTTATTCAGAAGTGTTTTGTTTGACTTTTTTTGTTATCATTTCCGTTCAGTAGTATATAAAACCCAAATAAATTTCTCATCCAAGGATAAATTGAAGACCCTGGAGCAATCTGTATAATAATCAGACACTAATAAATAATGATGCAGAAGATTGTCAGCAAAATATAACTTAAATTTGAAATATAATCAAGAAAGTATAATAAAAGATAGAGAAACATTTACAGTTCCTGCCATGGCTAGTCTCAAATGTAATAATGTTCATAATCATAGAAGGTTGTAAGGACTTAAGGCGGGATTATAATCCCTTCATGAGAAGGATACCCAGGCATCTCGTTTGGGATTACCGCCTGTGGAATAGCTTAACAAGAAACGCATCTACAAAGAAAAATTAATGTTATACTGTTACAAAGAAGATTAAAATTTATTTTGAAAGTATTTTTTATTTGTGTTACGAATTAAAAAAGTGGTGTTAATGCAATAGTACTCAGAAGTTTATTTTCTGGAAAGCCCATCAATCAAATCTAAGTTCCTTGACAGACTGATAAAAGCGTCCTGAGCAGGACTCAGTTCCTGATCTCTATGGGATACTAGGAAGTACCGCCCTTAATTAAACAACATTGACTGACGTTGCCTTCTCTGCTGAATCACTAATGAGATTATTGACGACTACCTGGGAACAATCCAGCACTGCTACTAACTGATTATACCACACGCTGTAATCATGTACCTCCCAGGAAACATGAGCCAATTGCAATAGAAGCCTATATGTTACTCAGTCACCATAAACTCTCAAACGTTCCAGAGGACCTTTATATTATTGACAGAAGTTACTGCAGCCTTTTCAAGTGAAAACGTCTTTTCGGCAATTTTCTTGCAGAATCTAATATTTTGTCACTAGCTACTACGTATCATAGTTTAAGTCAATCATGACTATATCATTGTATGTACTTTGTATACGACATGTGGTTGTATTGCTTATATTTGCTCTCTATTAACAAATAAAAAATATGGATCTTCGAATCCACATAGACGCAAGTAAAGATCATATCGTAGGTGTAGTTGTAGTAAAACAATTATTCATAAAAGATACCATTTTGTTTTTAATATGAATTCGCATAGGATGGTTAACAGGATTACTTTCACTAGAAACCTGCACCACTGACTCGTGGCGGCTCTAGTTATATCGAGATTTGAAAGTTTTACCTGTTAAACTAAAACAATATTTAGGCAGTTTTATAATTTTGTGAATTAGACCCATACTTTTGTTTTGGCTTGGAGTTATGTAATTTTTGTTTCAAGAAAAAATGCTACAGAAATTTTCCTTAGCTTGTACATGACTTGTAACAAAGGAAACATAAATAACTAAATTTTTAGAATGATTCAATCGCAATAAGTACCTAATAAAACAAATTCAAAATTAGTTTAATTGTTTCAAATTGCAATGAACAAAGAAACATAAACTATTATTGGATTTTTATTTTTCAACAATTGTTGTTAAATTCACTTTTTATCATCTCGAATATTAAGCGAGTTATATGTATGCATTTTTTTCAGACTACTAATGGTCGTCTGATTTTTGCTATAAGTGACAGAGCATAATTCCATTTTATTTACATAGATTCCTCCTAGTAGAGAACACATTTGAAAAAAGGAAGAAAGAAAAAAATCAATTAACCAGAGCTTGAATGATTTGCTACTGAAGCAACAGTCTGTAGTAGAGGAGAAAGAGCTCTCGTCTTACAACCAGACAGAAAGTCCTCAAGCCAAGACAGCAACTCACTTCAGTTTATCTCGATCTAATAAATAGGTAATCTTGACTAACATTTAGCTTTAGAGTTATTCATTTGTAAAGGTAGCTTCTCCTTTTAATTAGTCATTAGCATCTGTTGACTCATAAACAACAATTGATTAAATAATAATTAACACCAAAATCGACGTTTTATGCAAAAGAATCAACTATAAACTAATAGCAAAAAGAAAACAACACAAGAAGGGACAATAAATTACGTATAATAAAATGTAAAACTTACCTGGGCCAAAGAGTTCTATGAGAGAAAGGGCTATAATACTCGCTAGACGTAGAATAGGCCTCACCTAATTAATATCCATATATGTGATATACATCTGCACTGCAAGGTTGATCTGACAATTTTGATTAGCTTTACAGACCCTGGAGATCTCTAGGCACAATTACTAGCAGCATCCGCCTCTTTTGTCTGAGCGGTGGCTATCTATCCAGTCTACTCCGCGGCGTCCATTCTTACTCTGTCAACCTATCTCATCTTCGGACTTCCTGTGGTCAGTACCCGCCACTCACGCATTCATTGTCTTATTGGGTTACTCCTTGCCAACTTGTCGTTACTCAGAGTATCGGACAAACCCAGGTCTTGCGCCAATATAGGATTGAAAATGTAGTTATAGACCTAGAAATAAGTTATTTTGTGACCGATTTCAGTATACTTTTCGTTGATAGAGAATACTGCATTTCCTAAGTATTTAGAGTTTTCTACTTTTGGGAAGAATAGGTTCCCCTACGCGCATGCTGCTTTTGAGAATTAGTTACAGCTAACTGCCATGCAATTCGTCTTTTCTCCGTTTAATTGCAAGCTAACCTCTCCCGTTAATTATACTGATAAACAAGCATATTCTGTTTCCGGCTTCCGAGATCATCTAAATCACCGGTATATGCCAGGAATTTGTGTATCTTTGCAACTTGCACTTCCCCTATCAAATGAACCATAAGCAGCATTGAAGTCAACGAATATTGCTGGCACATCTTGTTCTAACTCCCACCGTTTCTCAAGTATCTGTTTGGAGGTAATTACCTGACGACCTCTACTTCTTTTGAGCCGTGCCTGACAATCGCCTAGGGTCGTTCCGTAATACGGGATCATCCTATTAAGCGTTTAGTAAGTCATGATTTTGTACGTTACTGGGAACAGTGTGATTCATCTGTTGTTCACGCAATCAATAGTGGAGCTTCTTTTAGGACTGCACGTAAGAGAAAATTCAATTCGTTCAGGAAGCGTTCCTCTCCTCCTCCCGATCTTTAGGATTACCTGAATTGTCTCGCTCTACAATTGCTCACTCCCAATGATGAATAGTTCTTCAGGAAAAATATTAATCCCAGGGGCTTTTCGCCTTTCATTTTGTGGATAGCCATCTTCACGTTCAGGAGTTCTGGGTCATCAACCATATTTTCTTCCAGGTTCTCAGAGTACTTCTTTTCATCATTTACTGTAAGGCCTTCCCTATTCAGTATCTCCTGGAAGTGCTCATTAGAAACTTCCTCCTTTCTAGTTATCTATCTTTTATTTTCGTTTGATTCTTTCTTTCTTTATAACCCAAACCGTAGTCACCTACTCTGAAGCTCCTAACATCGACTACTGAGCTTCGGTGTCTTTTATCAACCAGCGTAAGGTGAACCTACTTTTTTCAATTCTCACCACGACTAGTCCAGGTATATTCATACCAATTCCAAGCTATATAGCTTTGATGGATCAATTTAAAAACTACATCAAAATGTTTTATTTTATATTACCTTTCTTTGACAATTTTTTTGAATATTTAAATTAAAATTGGCCCAAACGTATAGTATCATCTTAAATTCTAATGATATACTTCCCATTTTTTTTTTTTTTTTATTTTTTTTTACCCGAGATACAGTAGGCAATTAGATGACGGTTGGGAGACAGAGTGACCTGACGTGGTTGTCCCGACAGTTCCCCTTCTACTGAACACTCTGTTGTTGGATATACTTCCCATTTATTTGTACCACTCTAATGTACTGCTGATTGAAAAATCTCTACCAAAAGTGCTGCTCAATTTTAAACACTATACCAAAATAACTAAAATGGAAGACAATTTAAGGGGGTTAATTTATGGAACATAGTAAATGTATTTTTCTTATTATTTATTAATTATTTCGCGATTTTTTTGAGGAATAGCGCTAAGAACATAATAACTGTACTTTACATAAATCATAATAAACTTACTTTTTAATATAGTATTTTAAATGTATGTTTTCTAGAGTGGCGAGTTCGAATCCCACACTAGCAAAAGATTTTATTTAGTGACGAACTCATTAAATAAAATCCGTAGTCCCACATTTGTTAACCCCACTCCCCAATTAGCCATATTAACAAAAATTGGTTGTTAATAAAAAAAAGTAATAATGAATATATTATTACATTTATTTATTTCCCCTTTGCTCAATATACTGTTGATGTAATGATCACAACGAACTAAAATTGATTTGTAACCAAAAGTTGGTACACTTAATAATAAAATAGGCTTAAAACGATTTTCATTTAGTCCTTGATGAGGCTGATTGTGGTACATAGACAATTATTGTACAACTACATCGGCCAGAGCAGGCCTCTGTCTCCAAATATTTGCTTTTGAAAACACTGAACGGCAGCTATTTTCGTCTCACTGTTTTCTAATTGTACGTTATCCATTGTGTACTGGGTTGTAGCACACAACCAGCGATACAGAGGTGCCGAGTTCCGTACTAAACACTGTATAAGTCTATCATTGTGACATCACTGGCTTGTATCTGCTGTCTGCGCGCGTTTCCCATAATAAATCTATGAATCGACAACAAGTTTGTTTTATAATTTCTTAATGGGTTCTCAGTTCTATTTCATGTAATGATTTTTATTTATATATACAGGAGAACTCGCAAATAGGCGATTAGGCTCAAAATTTAACAATGTAATAAAATCAATATAACAGAAAAATAACAAAAACTGTATCAACAATAAAAAAGAATTAAACCCAATAAATAAACATTAAATACAAGAAATAAAAACAACAAATATTACATTAAACTAGTATTAAAGTAAACAATTTAAAATGGTTTTATTATAAAAAAAAATTATATATATATATATATATATATATATGCCTATATACTAGAACATTTATATTATCTAAAATTATATTAAAGTCATACAAAAAGAGATGTCAAAATCAAACAGAAGATATTTTTTTTATAAATAAATAAATTCAATTTTATAAGGTTGTTTAGTGTTTTGTCGATATGTGGGCTTCTGTCCGTAAGACGTTCATACATATTATGTGGGGCCTCTAAGTATTCAATGTTCCTGCAGTTAGTCAGTATGTGTTTGATGGTTAATGGTTCATGGTATGCTCTGCAGAGAGGTCATTCTGTTCTATACCAACATTATTGTTATTATGCTATGAATAGAAAGCTCTAATCAATCTTGTGCGTTGCCAAAAATCCCTAGTTGGTTTGAATGTATTAAGCTTGTGCAGTTGTCAATACTGGAGAATCTTTTTATCCCTCATTTGTATGAAAAAAAACAACATCTTAAAAACAAAGCGGCGCTTCGCATGTATTCTCCATATGCTGAAAAATACAAAGAAAAATCAAACAGCCCAAATTCTTTGAAATTGAATTTCTTTAAAGTCCTCATCTGTAATCCATTTGTTCGGATCACCGACTTAGTGAATCAGCGTCGCCTTTTATCCGGAGAGACTAAAGCAAACAGGTCGGCCTGACCTTCGGTTTACTCAAGATATGAAATGCTTTTTGCTATTCAAACAGCCTCCTCTGCGACAAGCCTGGGAGGGGGCAATGTGTACTCACCCAATAGTAAACAAACATATTCAAGCTTACCTTTCTACCAAGATAAACAAAATTTAAATATTATAAAAATGGTTGGGGCGATGGCGTCGTTGCAAGAAACACAGAGAATATAAATCACACTGAGAGCATGAATTCTCTCCTCTCTCTACACACATTTACTGAAAAGAGTAAAAAATACTCTTTCATGTATATATATATATATATATACACACACATGAGAATATTACAAGTACGTTTTTCAAAAAAGTATCTCAGAATTGTGACAATCTAATGGGGCCAGCTAAAAATAGAAATTTATTGAGCTCTTTGGTGGGAAGGTATTTGTGTGGCATTATAATTCCTTGTGTATCTTCTCTATAAGCCCCAGTGGCATAGAGTGGGCGAGAAAAAAAAACGTTCAGCCTTCCCAACAAATTTTAGTGATTGCTTTGTAAACTGCTGTTGTAGATTAATCAGTAATCCTACGAATTTATTTATTTTTAACGCTCAAACTCAACTAATTCCCCTCATTTCAATAAAAAAAAATTAGTCAAAAGGTAAGAAAAAATACATTAATCAGACGAAAGAAGCAATGAGGCTCTAACTAAAGGATGCGCGAAATTGAAAATTCACCAATATTAACTCGTTTTAGAATTTGATTTTCTACAAGAATCCATCGTAAAAAGTATGGCATTCCATTGGAAATTCCAGAGTTATGGTCGCTGGATAAATACTTAAGAAGGTTGGGAGGTTGAATATGGACTGAAAATATTCTTCAGGGGTCACAATTATGGCACAACAAGTCACAGCCTTATATTAACACAATTGGCAGTTTTAAGGGGTGTGGCAGTTGGGAAACCCTGTATATGTATGTGAGTACACACAAACTCATATACAGCTTTAGATTTTATCTGATATTCTACTTGAATTCAGTTGGAATATTTCTCGCGCTTCAGACCATTCGAAGACCAAGAGAATCAAAATATTGTCTTTTTCTGTCCGTGCTCATCACTTCCACAAATGTCCAATTATCCTCCCCAGGAGATGACGTTTGTGTGTGTGTGTGTTTCTTTCAACGCTCTAGGGGTCGCAATTTTAGTTTTATCGTTACCAAAGTCCATATTTAAACATTTTATGCAAAAATGAAGACCAAGCTCGTAAATACCTATAATCGGACAAGTGGAACGAGGGTTTAGAGGGGTAATTCCGAAAAATTCGAAATATCTCTATTATTATACGTTAAATCAAAGAATTGAATAGAACCAATTGCAAATTGAATGATTTATAAATGTTAATCTATGGATAATTTCTGTATCCTGTAAATATTGAAGGAAAATTTAATTTACCGAGAAATTTAATTAGCCGAGATATTTGGATTTTATAGTATTCGGCATTCGATAAAACCCTCTTTTACTCATCTCATATTGACATTGAGTGGTTATATCATAAACGTCTTTATTCCAAAGTTAAATAACTAATATTGTTTTCATTGAGCTTCTCTTTTGTGACATTCATGCAAATATGTTATGTGATTACGTCATCAATTAGGATTTTTTTTTCTTTTCTCTAAAATGTCTATTTGATTTATACCATAATCGATATTTAACCGTTTCATAAAACATTAATGATCTTTTTTTTTTTTTATTTTACGTCCACTTTATGCTACTAGGCTAATCGGGACGGGTTATCTACAGGTTACCATCCTTTTCTAGCCAGGGTGGGCCTAAGGAGTTTATTTAATGAGTCCGTCATTAAATAAATTTCCACTGCTCAGGGCGGGATTGGAACCCGCCATTCTAGGTCTGCCATGCAAGATTAGGACCAACGCCCTAGCTCGCACGGCCAACCCGAGGCCCAATGATCTTATTTGTTATTGGCGGAAATCAGACCAGGAATAGTGAGGGTTTTGAGGAGAGGGGGATTCGAAAATTCAAAATATCTCCATTATTATGAGTTGGATCCTAAATTTTATAGGTCCAATCTCGATAAACTGTTGGCGTTCAACAATTGTTGGTCTATGCATTTTTTTCGTAACTCGAGTATTAAGCAAGTTATTGAAAATATGTGGTGAGATGAGATCACAAGTGTGCTATACCAGCACGTGGAAAATCTGCTTAGTTTACGCAGCTCCTGTATGACGGTCTTTTTTCAATCTGGAGGGGGGGGGGTGTTACTTTGAATTCTTAACAGAAATATTTCCTTATGAATGATTTTATCCGGAAAATGTAAGTAAGAAATTGTATTTAAAACATAGTTTTCTGCCGTAAATGTTTTTAAGATTTATGAATTTTCATCTCGCCAACGACGGATAACACAAGTCGATTTTTTAAATTCCTTTTTCCTTTCCCTTAGTAGTTTTTCTTTAATATATTACTTCCTGCTCCCGGCCTCCACAGCAAACTTCTAAAACGTTTTGCATTTTTCAGCAGAATGCAAGAACGTAATTTTATACAATTTTTTTCCAACTAAACCTCAGGTACCTTTATGAGTATTGATTCATCAAAGTACATTTTATAAGTGAAAGAATTCAATTAATATTATTTTATAAAACTGACTATTTTTCAATTATTAATAACTGCCTTCACTTATAGTTAAAAAATTAACTTACAACCCCAATGTAATAAAGTTATAACTTCGCTTATTCCTTGCCATATTGTCATGTAATAATTGGCCCGGTATGACTTCTTTTTTTATCAATGTAACTTCTCATGACCGTTCTCAAATTCAGTTTATCTGAAAGTAATAGCACAACATATTTCAGATTTACTAAATTTAATCGAATTCTCTTGAAAACATTACTCCCTCAACTGTACAAAAGTTAACTGAAAAGGAGAACTCCAAAAAAAAAATAAATGTTTCATTCATAATTTTAGAATATGATAAAAATTAGAGAATTAAAATAACTAATATTTTTTTTTCGTATTACTTAAACACTTTCGTTTGCCTTAACATGACAGTTAATACATTTTTCCTAAATGCTCCGACTGGCCCACAATGTTTTGGCCATAGACAAGTCAAAATACTTTTGTTCTCCTACCCACAAACAGGAAAAGGTTCAGTACTGGTATTTTTTATATTGATATTTCTTATGAAAGAGAGACAATCAAGAACCTTCTTGGACTCGGACCAAGGTCTCCTTGCTAGAACCGGCACACTACCAAATGAAGCCAAGACCCATAGTAATTGACTAATGGTCAATCTTTGGAGATTAATAACCTGCACAGCTAGAAGCTCCATGTTTGACTCAAAGCGACTAGAAATTATATTTCTATAATGTTAAAAATAAGTTAATGATATTAACATTATTAATAATGCACAGACATGTATAATTTTACTTTGTTTTCCCCTTGGTAAATTTCAGAATTAATTTTGAGTTTGTTTAGCTGGATGTATACAATAGGTTCAGAATGAATATCTTTGATTTAAAACTCATTATTGGGAGGTAGGGGGACATTTAATTATGTGCACTACAGTAAGTAAACACATAAGATACAAGTTACCCACTTAATGAATTATATATGTGATATTCATTCCAAAAGTCTACATAATAGGTTTAGTGGTTGGAGTGAAAAGGAAATAGAGTTGGAGCGAGATGGAGGGTTTGGGAGAATGAAATACATCTAACCAGCCTCACCCTTCCCCAATGTAATTTGAAAGGACTAATTTAGAAAATGATTACATTTCTGACTGAATTGAGGGAACAGTTGAGAAAAAAAGCACTTTTAAACTCCACGTTAATGAACTTCTTTCTCTTTTCTGTCTGACATTGAGATTTTTCCACCATTTTCTTTTTTCACTATTTTTGGATTATCTTCTTTGTATAAAGAGGATTATTTGAGATAAACTATTCCGTTTTAATTTCATCTCATACTGTTTTTATTATCGAAAGAATTCTACATCTTTCAAATACCGATTATTCATATTATATCAACAGACAAATTACAGATTTAAGTTCGCAAATAACCAAAACTATAATTGCATTTACATGTTAATTACAATCTCTGTTTAAACTGCAATGGACTATTATAAAAACTTTAGTATTATTTCTAAAATAAATTTATTTCTATAGTATAAACAATTACTTAATAGCATAAAAAAAAATCTCCACCAAAACTCTGCGTCATTTTCATTTAGAACAAATATTTCCGTTATTACTGTAAATTTTTTTTTTAATTTCCTCTGCTATATCTGCATTTTATACTAACAATTTGTAATATAATTAAATATAGAACAATAAAAATTGCATAATCAAAAGTTTGAACTATGAAACATTCAGATAAAAACATAAAAACTAACAATTAAAGATAAAACAATACAATTAATTCTACATTTATTTCAATATTATATTTTAATGTTTTCTTTTATATATTTTCACGGTTGAATTGAATTTATTGGAAATTACCTTAATGTTACATTTTGAGGCACTGTCCAGGGTGTATTCAATTAGACTAGGGTACCGGGTATAATACATCTTAAGACTATGTCAGTGAGAGAGATATTATTCTATTAAATACTCATAGTCCATTACCGCTTAGCAATTTCATAAAAAAGCATCTCGTAATGTAAGATTTACATGTTAACTCAACTCGTTTCAAGATATTTTGACTCATCACCATATGCACTATCGGACTATACTGTATCCCTAAGCTTCACCGATAACGTTATTGTGTATGGTCATCTCAGCTGTTTATACATTAACCGGATAAGCCAAGAAATCAATAAGTCAAGTAATTAGAATAATTGATTATTGTAATGAAATTACGTGAATTCCCTCAATGGACTAAAAATATTTAAAATCAACTCGAACAATTTTATTTCTATAAAGTAATACCAGCAGTAAGGCGCAAAAGGCTTATCCTAAATTCCGTGGGACTACTTTCAGTTAACTTCTAGTTTTAACTTTTATTTATTTGCCACATGTCTAAATTAAACTCTAGATGTGGATTTATTTATTTTTTACGTTTTCTTATTTGACTCATTTCCTGAGGGAGAAAATCTAAACACTTTCGAATACTTATTATTCAAAGAGTATGAATACCAAAACATAATATATAGATTTCAATCTAGGAACTCCAGTAGTGAATCGGTAGGAAAATGAAGTTGAAATATCACTCCATCGGAATCTAAGAGGGAATAAATCTACTCTCCCCTCCTTGGAGGGTAAGCTCCAGCTGGTGAGGGAAGTATTTGCCCGATGCCTGGAAATCAGGTGGGAAATGGTTCGGAACCAATGTGCAAAGTGTCAAACCAAATTGAAACCTTCTCATATTGTGAAATAACTCTTACCTCACCAGCTGCCTCCTTCCACCTCCATCTACCATTCTTTTTCATGTATCAATTTTCCTTTTTCTTATTTTATATCCACATTATTCAAAAACGTTTTTTTAGAAGGAATGAAATTAATAGATTACTATAAGTTAAAACAATTTGATGACCAAACATTTACAATTGTCTAATAATATAATATAACAAACTCTCTTTTTTATCGTTGCATTTATTTCCTCCTGTTAGCAGATTTCCCTGAAGGGAAATCAGCTATTGAGGTTGTACTCATGACGCGACTTGATGACTTCAAATGCCAACGATCCTATCTAGGAGATGACGAAAATGAGGTCCGTTCAAAACGTATAGAACCAACCTTATAGCAAATTAAATGTAAGTACTTTAAATATTTTTATATATATGTGTTCCCTATTTTGGATAATAACCATGATATTTACATTTTTCAGTTTTAAGCCTTCAAACCCCCACTTCTACTCATTTACAAAAACAATACTCGGTTATATAAAAACCCACATCATTCGAAACTTAAATGCCAAATATGGTTTTCAAGCGACATTTATTATACAAGATACATGCAAATATGTTCTGGTGACCCCCCCCCCTTCTTAAATTCTTGGACTACTTAAATTTGATTGATTAAGATAAAAATTATTCTGATTCATTATAAATTACAGTACTAGATATAGTAAATAGTTTTCAATCAAATTAATACGTTATATTCAGATATATTACAGTAATTGTTTTTCTTTCCGGTAAGAAGTTGGCAGACTTATTTGTTTACATTTCGGATGCTTTCCGTCGGTAGGTTTCTTATTATCGATTGTATTTATTCACTTAACATTCACGGTGGTGTTGAGTTACCGGTATGTAGGCTAAGCTATTGTTAAACTTCACGCGGGAAATCAGCTTAGTTTACGCAGCCCCTGCGTGACGGGCTTTTTTCATTATATGGATAGTCCTATACTTGGTGAAGTTCCTAATTGAACGCCTTAGAGTATAATTCATAAAAAATAATTCTTTAATAATTGAATAAGTAATGTCATAAAAACTGAAGGGTACAAGAGAGGAATTCCTAAAATATTCCAGTTGTAATTAAATTATGGACTATTCGCAGAGACGAATGTTTTCCCATATTATTTATTTATTTATTTGAGATGCCGCTACAGTGGCGACTCATCTATTAACATGTTAGAATATAATCTTACAAAATTAAATAAATATTAACATTTTTTCAAAGCTTAATGTTACAAAAGTACAAAATAAATAGGACGATGCCGCTACAATGGTGATTCATATAGCATGTTAGAATATAGCTTTACAAGATTAAATAAATATTAAAATTTTTACACTGCTAACTTTTACAAATGTACAAAATAAATAGAATGGACAAAACTAAATATTGATTGTTAGTATATTTACAACATGAGGAAAAAATATAAAATAAAAATAAAACAACAGAGAAAAAAAAACATATATAAACATAAAAGAAAAACTATAAATAGTTAAACTGGAAGGAGGCAAAACTTATATTCCACAGTGCTTGCTATATATTACTTTCATAATTGTGGATAATAGGTTTTATATTTCATCAAATAATCCATTATTTCTTAAATACTTAAAAACATCATCTATAAATTGCCTACTGTCGGCCAGTAGTTCGCATACATTTGTGGGCCATGGGTACGTTTTCACTTGTGTGCAGTCAGTCAGTATGCGTTTTACAATCAGCGTGCTGTTGCAGTAGCGACATATAGGTTCATCTCTGCTCATTAGATATGAATGTGTTAGTCTTGTGTGTCCTGTGCGTAGGCGTGTAAGTACAATTTCTTCTCTTCTAGAGTGTCTATTACTTGAAGTCCATTGAGAGTCTTTGGTTTTATTTCTCTAAGTTTACTGTTAGTGTTATACCATAAATTATTCCAGCATTAATTACGAGTTTTCTTATTTGAGAGAAAGCGTCTTGGTGAAGTATGTCCAAAAAATCTACTTGTTCAAGTTCAGTTGAGAGTTTAGCTGCTTTGTCTAGTATACCACTTTGAGATATAATAAAAAAAATAATATTACATATGTGAGACTTCTCAAATTGCTGCCTGGAGCAGGACTTTAACCCGGATAGGATCAGCTCTTCACAAAGACAACTTCATCATATTCTCATGCATCTAACATCCCATTCTGGCTTACATATCCAGAGTCCACCAGGATTCACCAGGGAAAGGTAAACTCCTTGCCTCCCCCACCTTGAGCCTATGACGATCTTAGTGCATTTCACAATTTCTGAAAGTTGGCCTAAGGGTTTATGCACAACGCCTATTCTTTGATTATGCTCACTGCTAGTCTCTCTGCGAAAATGTTGACAATAATGATTTTAATTATAATATTGCTGGTGCTTCGGCTGACTGTATAGATACGAGCTGATGTTTTTCATTGATAATAGAAAGTCGTTGGCTTGATGTTGAAAATGCAGAAGAACTAGCAGTATTTTTTTTTTCAATTACTGAAAGGCGGTAATAATTGCGTTTGCGGTAGTGGTAATAATTTTCTCGGTAAACAATTTTAGTGTTGAGGAGAATAAATAAAATGAAAAAGGATGAATATTATACTGACGATAATTGTGGTTAAGGAAAGACAAGAGGTTATGGAGAATGATTTGTTGTAATTATATTAGTTTTTATTAATAATTAGCAACGATAGAGTATGTTCTGGGTTGGTGGTAAAACTAACTTCATATTCTTTTATTAGCAAATTTCTCTAAGGGGAAATCAGTCAGCTATTGAGGTCGTACTCATGATGCGATTTTTGAAAAATTTCTTCAAATGTCCATTAACCCTACCCAGGAGATGACGAAAATGAGGTTCGTTAAAAATTATATATATATATATATATATATATATATATATAAAATTGTAACCTCTGTCTGTACATTGATTTTTTTTCGCGAAATGTCACGATAACTTTTCGTTTCACATGTCATAGACACCATATCTGCATTTTGTTTCTTTCGTGTATGTTTGTTTGTTTGTTTGTTTGTTACCTTTTCACGCAAAAACGGCTGAACCGAATTTTATGAAACTTAGTATGTAGATTACAACTAACTCAACTTAGACTTTAGGCTATATTAATTTTCTCTGAGAAGAACAGGAGTGGGGGTTATAAGGGAAGCCTGAAATTAAAAATAGCGATACTTCGTTTTCTATTGGTTTTTCGACAAATATGCACATAACAAAAGTTGTTTATTTTGTTATTTAGGGTAACTTTTGTAATTTACACTTTTGCCGTATACGGAAGTATAAATGAGTTATACGCTAAAAATTATAGCGGGAGTCAACAATATTATTTGCCAAAAAAGACTCAACCGAACTAAATAAAACTCGGTATGTGTATTAGCAGTGAGGCCTTCATTATAATAAGCCATACCAACATTTCTATGGACGGGCAGGAGTGGGGGTTATAAGGGAAGCCTGAAATTAAAAATAGCGATATTTCGTTTCCTATTGGTTTTTCCGCAAATATAAACATAACAAAAGTTGTTTATTTTGTTATTTGGAGTAACTTTTGATATATACACTTTTGTTGTATACCTAAGTGTAAATGAGTTATACCTTAAAACTTTAGCGGTCACAAACGGCTGAACCGAACAAAACTCGGTATGTCAATTAGCATTAATTCTTCCATGATTATAAATTATATTAAAATTTTTAGGTTCAAACGGGAGGGGGGTTATAAGGGAGGCCTGAAATAAAAATTCACCATATTTACATGTATAAGAGACGGGAAATATAAAAATATCGAAGACTGTGAAGAATTATCAAAGAAATAATTCTATTATTAGCAAATCAACGGCAACGACGGGTATCAATCCTAAACACTGGGACGGGTAAATGTCAAAATATTGTGCAATGTAAAGCCTGCTAAAAAATACCATCACCATTCAGCCTCAAATGAATTCCCGGGCGAAGCCGGGTATCTGAGCTAGTATATATATATATATATATATATATATATATATATATATATATATATATATATATACTAGCTAAGGTACCCGGCGATGCCCGGGAAATCATTCTTGACTGACTAATGATGGTATTAGCAGATTTCCCTTAAGGGAAATCAGCTATTGAGGTTGTACTCATGACGGAATTTTCGACATTTTTCTTCAAATGTCCATCGATCCTACTTAGTAGATGACGAAAATGAGGTCCGTTCAAAACTGTATATATATCTATATATATATATATATATATATATATATATATATATATATATATATATATATATATATATATATATATATATGATATTGTAACCTCTGTCTGTACAATGAATTTTTTCGCGAAATTTCACGATAACTTTTCGTTTCACATGTCATAGACACCAAAACAGCATTTTGTTTCTTTCGTGTATGTTTGTTTGTTTGTTTGTTACCTTTTCACGCATAAATGGCTGAACCGAATTTCATGAAACTTGGTATGTATATTGCTACTAACCCAACTTAGACTTTAGGCTATATTAATATCCTCTGAGACGAACAGGAGTGGGGGTTATAAGGGAAGCCAGAAATTAAAAATAGCGATATTTCGTTTCCTATTGGTTTTACGGCAAATATGAACATGACAAAAGTTGTTTATTTTGTTATTTAGAGTAACTTTTTTATATACACCTTTTTCGTATACCGAATTTTAAACGAGATATACGCTAAAACCTATAGCAGAAGTGAACAATTTTATTTGGGACAAAAGACCTAACCGAAATAAATAAAACTCGGTACATGTATTAGCACTAACGCTTTGATTATAACAAGCCATAGCAACATTTCTAGGGACGGGCAGGAGTGGGGGTTATGAGGGAAGCCAGAAATTAAAGATAGCGATATTTCGTTTCCTATTGGGTTTTCGGCAAATATGAACATAACAAAAGTTGTTTTTTTAGGTATTTAGAGTAACTTTTGTTATATACACTTTTTTCGTATACCGAATTATAAACGAGATATACGCTAAAACCTATAGCAGAAGTGAACAATTTTATTTGGGACAAAAGACCTAACCGAAATAAATAAAACTCGGTATACGTATTAGCACTAACGCTTTCATTATAACAAGCCATACCAACATTTCTAGGGACGGGCAGGAGTGGGGGTTATGAGGGAAGCCAGAAATTAAAAATAGCGATATTTCGTTTCCTATTGGGGTTTCGGCAAATATGAACATAACAAAAGTTGTTTATTTAGTTATTTAGAGTAACTTTTTTTTTTTTATATTTCTCCAGGAAGAATGTGTGAAGCAAGTAATTTGCGTAGAAATATTAATATGCTCAACAATCATTCCTATTTGAACTATCAGGTACCTCAGCTGAAAAAATTAATTCAAATCAATGTTAATATTTTGTCCTTAATAGCTGAAATCTATGCATAATGCACAGGAGACGGGAAATATGACAATTTGGAGGACAGTGAAGACTTACATAAAAAATTAATTTTATTATTAACAAATGCCAACAACGGGTATTAACCCTAAACACTGGGACGGGTAAATTTCAAAATATTGCGCTAAGGAAAGCCTTGCCAAAAAAATACCATCACCATTCAGCCTCAAATCAATTCCCGGGCGAAGCCGGGTATCTGAGCTAGTATATATATATTTTTTTTCTGTGTGTGTGTGTGTGTGTGTGTGTCTGTTAACGCTCTAGCGGTCGCAATTTTTGTCTGATCGTTACCAAACTCGATACTTAATTGTTTTATGCCAAAAGAAAGAACAAGTTCGTTCATGGCTGAAATCATATTAGTGTGAGCGGGGGGGGGGGGAGTAAGAGGAGGGATTTTCGAAAATTCTAAATGCTATACGTCGAATCAAAAACGTTTATAGGAGCAATGTTATTGTAAATTAAATGTACTATAAATATTGCTATATACATTTATTCTCTATCTTGAATATTTAACGAGAGATTATTATTTACAATTTAGACGCTTTCCGATGGGGGCTTATTAAAATTAACTGAAAGATTTCTCATTATCGTTTGTATTTTCTCACGGTTGTGTTAAGTGTTACCAGTATGTAGATTTCTCTATTGTAAAATTTCACATGGGAAATTTACTTAGTTCACGCAACACCTGCGTGACGGACTTTATCATATGATCTTTCTCTACCTCAATCAACCTTCATCCTGTTCATAAATTCACTTACGAATATTTATTATACATTCTTTTTTCTTCTCTTTTATTTCTTCTCCCACCATGTCTCATACGAAGATAACACTTCCATCTTTTATATGCACGGTCATTATTAATTTCTCTCACAGAAACGTTTAACTGAAAAGAAATAATCAGATTAATGTTATGTTTCGATTAATGGTCGCCACTATTTTTTGTTTATGCCAGTAAAAAAATATAAACTTCTTTGGGAACGGCGAATAGAAAATACTTTCTTACCTAGCTATATTTTTTTCTTTCAAAAAAACAGGCCATTTTCGGGAGTTTGTTTGAGAAGTGATGATGCCTACAGAGTATTCTGAGAACATGAATGTATAACCCAGAGGGGGGAATTGTCTATCGGAAAACACTTTACTCTAAGCTCGCCAGCATCCTTGCTCGGCCGTAGATTCCTTCACTCATGTAGAGGAGATAAATGAAGTGTCTAAACAGTGACATCACCACAGACATCAATATAGAATTGGGAATAGTCCATTAACATCAGCTGGCACTGGCGTTTCTTTTGCATTCATCAGATGGTAGTACATATAAATATATTTAGTTTTTCCCAGCTCTTAAATAGGACATATAAAGTATTTTAGACATCTATGACTCAGGGATGAACAGTGACATAATACCCATAATAATGTAGAGTAGTAATAAAAAGCATTTATTTTCTTCCCAAACGAGGGAGAGTGATAGAGAGAGAGAGAGAGAGAGAGAGAGAGAGAGAGAGAGAGAGAGAGAGAGAGAGAGAGAGAGAGAGAGAGAGAGAGAGAGAGAGAGAGAGAGAGAGAGAGAGAGAGAGAGAGAGAGAGAGAGAGAGAGAGAGAGAAAGGAGAGAGAGAGAGAGAGAGAGAGAGAGGAGAGAGAGAGAGAAAGGAGAGAGAGAGAGAGAGAAAGGAGAGAGAGAGAGAAAGGAGAGAGAGAGAGAGAGAGAACACCAGTGTATATATGTCATATATGTGGAACATGTCAGATAACAATAGTGATTACAGGGTGAAGAATCAGGAGATGGATGATTTTAGCAACAATACACTCCCATTTTCAATTACCTGTTGTCCGTCTCCATTATTTTGCCTCCCAATACACGTGTAATGATTTAATTTGGCTTTAACATCATTTATTTTTAGCTCGTGTGCCTGTAATACTGTTCCAAACCATGTCATGTCCCCTGATCATGTTAAGTGACGAGCTTAACTAAGTATGCTGTTGAGGGTGAAAGACCTTTTTTTTCCATTCAGTCATTCTGTTAATAATTTTACATTGTTCGCACTTACTGGTAGCGTCCAGATGAAACTCGGTATACATATTCAATGCCGCCTGGGACGATGCTGAACAGTATTTTTTTTTTTTTTTTTTTTTTTTTTTTTTAAGGAATACTGGTATTTAAATATTTACAATAATTAATAAACAGAAGTTTAGAAGACAACCTAAATGAAGGGAAGGAGAGACGGTTATTCTCGTCAATTATTAGCTTTAATTATAGTTCGTAGGTTCTAAGGTACCCCACCTTGTCCACGGGGAAATTTGAAGGTTTTAAAAAGAACACGAGGAAATTATAAATCTTAAGGATGAAGAATTAAGGAGATTGAATTTTAAATAATACTAGTTTTTCAAAGAAGATGAGCTACTCTGTTTAACTGTCTGAAGGACTCTTGACTTAAATTATATGAGTAATTAAATATTCAAAACTGACGTAATTACACGAATTAATAATAGCTGTTTTCCGTAATTTCCCGAGAACTTGTAATAATTCCAGTTAAGTGAAGCCAACTGGATACTAAAAGGAAAATCTAAGAGCAATCCACGCTGTTCCTTTATTGAGCTGCTATTTCGTCCTCAGGTCAACATCAGCGGAGACTTCTGGAAGCCCGCTATACTCCAGCAGATACATAGACAGAAATGAATAGACTCAGAAGAATACAGAAGCTTCTGACTCCCTTGCAACCTCAAAATCATAACAACTGTTATCTTTTTTAGTAGATTTCCCTTAAGGGAAATCAGCTATTGAGGTTGTATTCATGACGGAATTTTCGAAATTTTTCTTCAAATGTCCATCGATCCTACCTAGTAGATGACGAAAATGAGGTCTGTTCAAAACTGTATATATATAAATATATATATATATATATATATATATATATATATATATATATACATTTGTCTGTTACCGCTCTAACGGTCGCAATTTTTGTTTGATCGTTACCAAACTCGATATTTAGTCGTTTTATGTAAAAAGATAGATCAAGTTCGTTAACGGCTGAAATCGGACCAGTGGGAGGGGGGGGGGGTTAAGGGGGAGGGTTTTCGAAAATTCGAAATATATGCGTTACTATTCGTCAGATCGAAAAGTTGCACAGAATCAATCTTATTACAAATTAAATTTACTATAAACATTGTTATATACATTTATTCTCTATCTTGAATATTAACCGAGATATTTGCATTTTTATGAAGTCTGTGGTCGGGTATAGTTCGGATTATGTCGGCCATTTCCGTCATTTCTCGGTTCAGGTGGAAGCTTCTTCTAACCTTACCTCTCGTTTCTAACCTTATTTCTTTACCTTCCTTACTTTGTGAGATTTATGCAAATACGTTCTGTTCATCCGCCCCCCCCCCTTCTTTAGTTCTTGGACTAGTAAAATTTGAGTTATTAAAATATAAATTATTCTTACAATTCAGAAGCTGTTTCAGTTGGGAATTTATTTTAATTAAATGGAAGATTTCTGATTACCGTTTGAATTTAATCATGGTGATATTGTGTTACCAGTATGCAGATTTCTCTATTTTAAAACTTCACATGGGAAATCTGCTTAGTTTACGCAGCCCCTGCGTGACGGACTTTTTTTTTCTGATATGGGCAAATGTAATATCCTACCTAGCCATAACATAACAGCTCTATGTATCCAGCATCAATGAGAGCTATAGCTAAAGATTAATTATATTTCGGTTAAACTAATCACACAATAGTCTGTTTAGAATTTTTTATATGAAGAGCGCGTCAAATTTACGCGAACAGAAAGTTCTTATTTTCACAGAAATAAACTGAGAAAGAGGCTCTCAAATACTTTGAACTTTTGCTGTTACCTCTAAGAGAAACCAACAATAAAGTCAACAGAAGAGAGCCTCTAAACGGTTAACATAGACATGGCTGGTTTGAGCGTGCAAAATAGCACTTTAATGTGCCTTCAGTCTAAATAGTAGTTAGCAAATCTGAAGAAAAGTAGGAGACCTGGGTGTGATTGTAATAGACACTTCAATCACTTTAACATTCAATTATATTTTCCCCATGTATTCATCATTATCACAGTTCTAATAAATATTATATTAACAATCAGATTTCCGCCTTATCATACGATAAAGCAAACAAGCTTACAATGCAGATAAGCCCAGGCTTTAAGAGAATCATTTGAATTCAGTTAACTTGGAAATAAAATGGCTTTGGAACTAGGTAACACATTAATTATCAACATTGATGCAAGATTATGTATCAATTAGCTATTATAAAGCAATTGATTTTTTGTCAAAGAACTAGCCTTCCTCAATATTTTTGAATATACCAAAACACATCGTGCTTTTAGTTTAGGATGTTTTTCAAATTTTATTTTTATATTATCAGACTCGTAACACCCTAAAAACTACTACACGCTTGAGAACATCATAAATCAAACCAATCTGTCAAAATTATATCCTACCATAACTATCCTCATAAAAAAATTAGAATTACATAATATATAAAAACATCAACAAAATGAATAATTAGAAGAAACAAACTTGCCAGCTCTGGAGATAAACAGGGCTTAACCAATAACCATAACTAACTAATAGAGCTCTTGGACCAGAGTATCTGTAATCATTTCAAAAAATCCAGTACGGTAATCAGCTAGTTGTGTACTAGTCTACACTAGCCTCAGCTAACCCAAGTTTTACCTCAGCCCCTTACCGTCTCTCTTACTTACCTTACCGCGTTTACTACATCAATAATCAGGTGGAACAACGACAATAACTGAAAATTCTGTAATATTGCGGAAGCGGCAAGAAACTGGATTGGAGTAGTTAAAATTAATAGTAAACGTGAACCTTTTAAAGACAGTTTATATAATACGCCCCAAGGGTAAAATGTTATTTAGACGCTATTCATCATGTCTACTATGCATTGTATCCTTATTTTATTTCGAAGTTACGTCATTTTTCCACCTTCTGAGTAATATGGTGTTTTTAATTCTTTTTGGAATAATGGAATAATAAGGAATGGCCATCAAGTATCAGGAGCACACGAAGAGAGGAATTTGTGCTGACCAGATCACGCATTGGCCCATTCCTTGCTGACCCACAGACAAACAAGGACACACCGACTTGTAGACGTTGTAACGAAACTTTAACTGTACATCACATATTGAGTGACTGTCGACGAAAAGAAAATTTAAGCATTCCACATGACTTACAGGAACTTTTGACCGATAACAGTAATTACATAGACTCAATCATAAACATCTAAAAGATATTAACATATACAACACACTATAATCTACACATTACTTTTCACTTATTTCATATATTAGCAGGGTGAATACACTTTAATTTAATTAATAAATTTATTTTTATTCTTTTTTTGGGGGTTTTCTTTTTTCTTTTCTTTTATTTATTCTTTTTTTGGGGGATTTTCCCATTTACTTATTTATTTGTTTTTTCTTTTTTTTGCGTTCTATACTTACATTTTTATTTATATTATTTTCATCGTCTTGATGTTTTCATATATAATATCGTTTGCTTCATAAAAGACCGGTATGCCATTAAACAGTTTCAAAAACCACCGTATGCCATAGTTTACTCTTTTTCCGTTTCTTTTTTTTTTTTGCTTTTCGCTTTTTTGAGCAGATTTGAAAAATGAGTAAATCGCCGGCGTTGCGGACCTCATTTAAATAAATAAAAAAATATTTTTTTGCCAGACTGTCGGGTATCAGAACTAATAACTGAATAACTCATTTAATACCCATTGGTTAGTTGATATAGAGTGAACACAAAAGAGGGAAAAGGTAACTCAACTAGGTCGCCACAAAAGTATGTTTTGAAATAAACTCATTTCCTTTTCATCTGTAATATGAAACATGTGGTGCAGTTCCATTTCCACTAATTGACCACAAAGGCACATATGTTCCAGTTATGGTATATGGCAGAGCGTGGCCGAATTGCTAACTGTAGAAGAGTATGTGCCAATGGAATGGGTTAGGGTAAAATTTGGAATTTGGAGATAGCTTTTAATTTGTAAAAATCGGCTTTAAAATGTATGAAGAATGATGGGGGTATTGACAGCCATGCTTCATCCGTATTACAGAAGGGACGCGAGTGCGCATTATCACAAAAATAAATATTCCCAGGCCTCTCTCTGCTTTAACCCGCCTCGTTTTTATTTTCTCATCCGACACGTCCGTCCACCTAACCCGATCATTCGACCATGATATAAAGTTTATTTATGCCTCACTTTAGCCGTTATATTACTTTAGAAAAAGACGCTTGGAGAGTTAATTAACGTTTGCATGGATGCAAACACACAGGCACTCGCCATGAGATCAATGCAGAAAACTGAATTATTTTTACTAAATCTGATCATTCTGGAATTTCATATAATCAAAACTACATCTAACTGTGTACAAGAGGCTTTAAGTTATCTTATCCTCAAGCCCTAATAGCAAATAAAAAAACCGTAAAACAAAACATCAAATAATTTTATCTCCATTGATATGGAACATGCACATAGCTCTGTTGACAATCCTATAAATTTGTTTTGTTATTATCCATGTCACGAGACTAAAAACTATATCCTGTTCAAACTCAGCATAAAAAAGTTGTCGAACACTTGAAAATGTTCCACACAGATCAGACACTTGTCATTAACATAACTCACGTAAATAGTGTAACAGATACATTTTAATGTATTTAATACATTGAACCATGTAAGAGTTCAGTGGCGTACTTCTGACAGTACCTATGGGCGAACATGGTTAAAACAGGGTTTCGAATAACGTTAGTATTAAAGTGATAAAAAATTGAAGGAGGTGTTTTCCTTTCTTTAAAAGTATCTTATAAAAAACATTTACGTTTTTGTGCAAGCTTTTCACGTTTCTTGTGCATATATCGATACGTTAATTAAAAGTATGTCTCAAATTTACGCTCAAGTGATGACTTATTGTATATGAAGTACAATCAAAACTAAAGCCAAATAGCTAAACCCCTGACAACGCTGCAAATGTATGGATTCATCATAATATTGACTTTCCGTAAGTAGTTTTGACAGATTTTCCACATGAGAAAAATAGGGTAGGAAAGAACTAAGTTGCGTTGATGGCCCAAAGTGTTTCTGTGGGTGTAAAAAAATCAAAATAATTCTGCTATTACTAGTGGGATCGAAAAATCATATTATTTGCTGGAAATGTAATATTATTCAAATGCTAGTGTGTACTTAGGTTTCATTTAACTTGGACATTAAGCAAATTGTTTATATTGCTTAAGTTTTCAGTTAACCGCGTCTTCTGCTCATACGATTATAACTTTAAACACCTATATCAATGTCTGTATAAGCTTTTCATGCTTTAGAAAATAGAATCACCTTTTTTAAACAATCTTAAGTTATGTTAAATCTCCTATTTTCCATCGTTTAGAACTAGGATGACATTGCTTCAATGCTGGGTTACTTCATTCAGGTTGTCAGGGTTCCCTGTCCCAAGTAAAAAACCTCATTTAATAGTGAAGGAAAAATAGTAAGTATGATCTCAGCGATTTTGCATATCAGGTGATAAAATGTCAGATCCCTCAGTAGTAGTTCATGTTTTGGAATATTCAATGGATGTTGGGAAGTTGGCATAACAAGGCAAATCAAAGATTCAGTTAGAGGCGAACGTTGTAGAGTGAATAGAATCAGATCAGAACTCATTAGTTTAATTAATTATTCTCCTGGTGTATTTTAGATCACCCAATAACGTGCTCGTGAAGATATAATTATTAGCAGATTTCCCATGAGGGAAATCAGCTATTGAGGCCGTACTCATGACGCGATTTTCGAAAAATTTCTTCAAATGTCCATCGATCCTACCCAGGAGCTGACGAAAATGAGGGCCGTTCAAAATGATATATATATATATATAGATATATATATATATATATATATATATATATATATATATATATATTTGTCTGTTAACGCTCTAGCGGTCGCAATTTTTGTTTGATCGTTACCAAACTTGATATTTAAACGTTTTATGCAAAAAGACAGATCGAGTTCGTTAATGGCTGAAATCGGACCAGTAGGATGGGGGGTTTAAACGGGGGGATTTTCGAAAATTCAAAATATCTCCGTTACCATACGTCGGATCAAAACATTGTATAGAACCAATCTTATTGCAAATTCAATTTACTATAAATATTGTTTTTACTATAAACATTTATTCTCTATCTTGAATATTAACCGAGATATTTGCATTTTTATTAAGTGTAACGGACGAGTGAGTTTCCCGCTAAAAGCTAGTTCGGCCGTAACTGTTGGGCTCTCGTATGGAGATTTCTCTATTGTATAACTTCAAGTGGGAAATCTGCTTAGTTTACGCAGCCCCTGCGTGACGGACTTTTTTAAAATTTAGACAGTTATTAACATTGATCGCTACGCCTTCAAAAAGTATTTTAACACGTCTTCAAACAGGTTTTCCAATGCACTACCCTAAAGGTGGATATTAACGACTAATCGGAGAGATAGACCATTGACCATTAAAGTTGGTCAGTCCATGGAACACAGACTGTTAAGAATTTAAACGCCATTAGGTCACTGCCTCTATCGAAGATATGACATTCCATTCCTATCTCAGTCTACACTGTAATGAATTATACAATTACTAACGAATAAAATAAAGAAGCCTGCCAGTAATATGTTTAATTAAGAAATGTCATTTTTTTTTATTTTCCTAAGTAGCGAGGTCAAATCATAAATAACAAAAAACATACAGAAACAAAACTTGTATGTATACAAGAAAATGAATTAAAAACAATACCACTTTTCTTTAGAAGAAGTTAGAGAACCTGAGAAGAGTAACTTCATTTTAATTGAATATATCCCAGAAGTATTCACATAAACCTTTTGATAAATTCAGTACTAGGTTGGGGGGAAACCAAAGGAATATCTTGCAAGGAGATGAAGGAGATGAGGTTAGGAGACATGCCAGTATATTGGCAGCTTTGGAATTCTGCGCCTCCCTTGGTCGGCTTGCTTCTATTTATCACCATTGTTAAGGAATGTATAGGTGGCCGTTCAAGTTGGCATTCCGTGCCCAATACTACAATCAAAACGCTATTTCTGTTTACATCTCAAAAACTCGTTAACATTCGTCTGACGTTTCACTCAAAAATGTTCAGCCTATAAGGCATTTAAATATGTTAATATTGTTGCATTAATTGTTCTGTACAATGCACTTTGAACATGTTATTACGTAGACTCAATTGTACAAAATTAATTTCGTCTCCCACATGTAATCACAATGTTGTTGGTTTTGGCTGGATGGTGCTGGCTCATTTTTAGGTAATATTTGAAAACATTGTAAATTTACATACAAACATTCTATGTAGACTTCTCGGGTCAATATCCTATCATCAGTTTGGTTAAAGCCGAAAACTGTAAGTGTATGAAATACGAGAACCTAATTATGTGTAGTCACAATTTTGAGAATAGAATTTAAAAATAATAGCCAAGTCATTCAAATATAACAAATAGTTTTCAATGTCTGTAAATGACAGAGACAAAGCCAAAGAACGATCCTATTTCCTACAAATAATAGAAACTAGATGTCTGGCGATAAACCTGCTCTCACTAGACGAAATTAATTAGCTTATACTAATATATATGGGCAGGTAATTACTGAGATAAAACTACCTTATTCTAGGATGAAGAGAGCTGTGGAGAAACGGAAAGACAAGAAAGAGAGAGGAAGGAAGAGGGGAGGAGGCGTATAACTGAGAGGAACTTGGTAATTGATATAAACAAGAGTTGCTATCAGATATGCAAAGAGTATAGCCCTTCCCTCAGCCAGCTTCCAGTCCCTCGCCGTGAATATAAAATACACTGAGCCGGCTTATATTCCACAAAAGGGACAGACGTAATATTTTAATCAGGTTAGTGGATGAGCCATTCACGGCTTGGAGTAACTCACCAATTATTGTTGCATGCTGAGTAGCGACGATCCCTTAACAAGTAAACTGCTTCAAGAACACTTCCATGATCTTTAAAACGTGCTTGTTCTTCCGATCTAACGCCATTCTAACGGAATTTAAGATACGATTTGTTTAAATACAGCATGGTAGACACACACATTTGTGCGCCGTTGAGTGAGAAAGCCCTCATAACTGGCGCAGCAATTACTGCATAAATCATAAATATCTGCAAGTACTAAAAATCCACTAAAACGTCATTATTCCTTTTGTCAATGACATATGAGTAGACGGCTATACCACATTCAATCGTCCAATTTTAATAACTTTGTATTAGATGGATGACCGCCTGGGAAAACGAGTGACAACTCGTTTGATTTTTTTAGGAAGCGGCTGTAGCAACCCAAAAGACTACCACGTTAACTGCCGAGCTTAAACCCTAGGATCACTCTGTAAATTTTATATAGCTGTGTGGTCTTGAAGTTGAGCTTCTTCCGTACCCCCCTGCACCCACTTAGTATCAAGAGGCAATGGAGAGCTACTTGAATTAAGAAGTAACTATGTTCGGCCAGTTATGCCCCCAAAATAAGACAGGGATGGATCAATCCTTTAGCTTGAACTCCTTTCCGAGGTGTGAGACACCATGAGGTGTTTAGTCAGATTTTTTAATATTTTTATAAGAAAAATGAAATGAGCAACGTAATATGTAGTCATAAGTGAAAATGCAGGATGGGGTATTTGCAAATGGGCGAGAATGCAAATATTCAACCACCTCGATGAATATTAGAGTAGGGAAAAAAATATGTATGAAACAAAAATTGTCTGATATTATTTTATGGACAAGATTGATTTCCACCCGGTTCATAACGAGATATTTCTCATACTATTTCATCTCTAAACCCTCCCTCCTCCTAGCCGAAAACTAACTTCATCATTAGTTAACTACCATATTTATTTATAAATATTTAAACAAGTCCCGTTTTTGTAATCTCTTATAATGAGGATGGATATTCGACAAAATTCCTATGAGGTTAAATAAACTCAAACTAATTTCTCTTTAATGTAGGCAACATATAGGTAAAAAAGAAAAGACAAAAGTATTTCGTGTCGGAAAAAGATTTTATCCTTGTGATATGCCCTTGAGCTCTAATGATGATGGCAATACAGGTAAGTAATATATTGTTTGAGCTTGAAAAAAATAAATAAAATGGGACACTTGGGAATTACTTCAAAAGTAATGTAATGTATTGGGAGGTTTGAAAGAGGGTGTCTTATGTACCTCTAACATTATGATAGGTGCTAATTTCAGAAAAACCACATAGGGAGGATTATAAAAGTCACTAAAGCAAGAACTACTCAAACTAAGAAAATTTACCATTTCCAATTTGAAATTAGACATCCTACATACACTTTAATTGGTGCAAAACCCCATACATCATTCCGAATTTTTAATTATTCATTACTTATTCCATCGTTCCTATTATTGTTTGCCCGTGTATTATTATGCGCAGGATTGCAAAAAGTTGTGTAATATATGCAAATATGATATAAATGTAGTATTATATATTACAATTTGTTTACCTTTTATTCCATGATTAGTAGTTACTTCTTTAGTTTTAGCAAGGGTTTCAGGTTAGCCGTGGGAGTTCAGGCTTTGTTCTTAATCTCACTTGGTAAAGCTGAAGATTACGCGTCCCAATTAGCCTTGGCAGCACAGAGTGTACTTTAATAAATAGCATAACATAACTAATAAGAAACCTTTTAGCAGATTTCCCTTAAGGGAAATCAGCTATTGAGGTTGTACTCATGACGCGAAATTTTCCTTTCGAAATTTTTCTTCAAATGTCCATCGATCCTACCCAGGAGATGACGAAAATGAGGTCCGTTCAAAACTGTATATATATATATATATATATATATATATATATATATATATATATATATATATATATATATTTGTCTGTTACCGCTCTAGCGGTCGCAATTATTGTTTAATCGTTACCAAACTCGATATTTAGTCGTTTTATGTAAAAAGAAAGATCAAGTTCGTTAATGGCTGAAATCGGACCAGTGGGAGGGGGGGGTTTAGAGAGGAGGATTTTCGAAAATTCGAAATATCTCCGTTAGTATACGTCGGATCGATAAATATTACAGAATCAATCTTATTGAAAATTAAATTTACTATAAATATTGTTCTATACATTTATTCTGTATCTTGAATATTAACTGAGATATTTGCATTTGTATTCTGCATGTGCTCGGCAGCAGTGGCTGTTCGGACTTTCCACCGTGAGCTCTGGCGGCCGTTTTCGTAACTATTCGTTCCTCGTGAATAGGTTTAGAGGTTTCTTACTACTACAGCTGTTATTAGGCAGATTTCTCTATTGTAAAACTTCACGTGGGAAATCTGCTTAGTTTACGCAGCCCCTGCGTGACGGACTTTTTACGACAGCATCGAGTTGGGCATGAGCAGATTAGCAATACAGTTAGAAGGTTAGCTGAAGGCTTTCGTAACTCGTTGAATATTCAAATTAGTGAAAAGGTTTATAGAATTAAAATGGTATGACATTATTTGATTGACAAGATTGAATATATAATATTGGTTGATCCGACTTTTTTTAACCCATTGGTTATTTTAACTCCCTCTACCCCCACCCCTCCCTCCCTCCTGATACGAATACGATCAATAATAATTTTTTTCTTTATAGCTTTATATGAATCGTTTAAAAATTGAGAATGGTATCAATCAAATAAATATTAAGTACTCCAGAAAATATCATTGCATGTATCACACTTAGTAAAGGTTCAATGAAAACTATATTTGATATTTAAGATAAGAATATTATTTTTCGCGATATATTTGAACACATTGTGGGAAACTCCCAACTCGAGCATTCTAAACATACATACACACAAACACACAGGTTATTGGTCAAAGTTAAAAAAAAATAATAATAATAAAATTTAAAAAAAACAAAAAAAAACGTTAAGCCAGTGGAAGATCAGTTTTTTGAAGATAAAGGGAGTTTAACTAGCTATCAAGGAACCGATTTGGTTTTTCATTCCAGAAGTTTATTGTACTATACGTAATAGTTTAATGGTCAATTATTCATCTATATTTAATCAGTAAACACTCTTATCAGACTGAAATATTCAAGTAAAATAGTTTATTTAATTAATTAAAGCTTTTTCTATTCTAATTTCGATGAAAATGTCGAAGTTTTCTTTACGGACGTTTGAAACTATTGGAATAAAGTTGACATGAAATATATTGAGTGCAAAATATTTATGAATTTATATTCAGGCCTTCAGTTGGTTTCATTTAAATTGTATATTATCTTTTCAAGTTTCGAATATAAACAAATATACCATAGATTACTTAACTTCGTAGTGCCCCAATAACCAGCATGTTCCATGTATCCAAATTTCATAAATCACCTCTACATTTTTGGGAACAGTATGTATTATGAAAACTTTCTGAAGGTCCCACAAAAGATGAAGATATAGAACATATATTAAAAACAATATTCTACGGGATAAAAATAGCAGATGATTCTATAACTAACTAAATTTGCCAGGTAGGGAACTATAAAGAAAGTCTTTTAAAAGAAAGTTCAAATGCTCTCTTCTAACTTTGTCATAATTCCCCTTTTGAAGTTGGATTGTTTGCCAGGATTCAATTGATCTGAAGAAGTTTGCCACCTTACTTTTTCTTCAACTCCGTGCCCTTTGAGACTGAATTTAGGAACGGCTTTTCTATGGCAAGATACTAGAAATCAAATATAAAGTTTATATTTGTAGTTTGGACTTGCGTCATGTTCTCGAGGAAAATTATTGTTTGCCTATCATTGAAGCCTCATATTTGACCTATGGTTTGTGTTAACTTCTTCCATTTTAGCTAGCAAATAACAGGCAGGAAATAAAATTGTTTGCTACAGTTTGTTTATTTTTTTGTTTTTAATTATTAAACGAAGTTTGTGAAAAAAAGTAAAGTAATTGGTCATGAAGCACTGGGGAAATTCTAATGCTTTATCCATTTAACTGGCTTCCTATCAAAACGAATCTTTAAATTAAATCTGTAAGGGACATAAGAGGAAAAAAAATTGTTTAGAGGATCCATTTCTCGTCCCCATATTTTATACAATGAAAAACAATTTGTTTGTGGACATTTCGCTAACGGAGAATGAAAAGTCTGTTAGTCTCTAAAACTTTAATTAGAGACTAAAGACACAAGTTGGCCATTATCACTAGTATCCAACAACATGTCAGATGTTCACAAGAGTTTATACTACATTTTCAAAATCCTGTTCCGGTTTCTTTAGATGATTTATGATAAATAATGTCAATAGAATATGAGCTATCATATTTGTCATTATCGACTTATTATCACTTTGGAATTACTAATTCTGCCAATATCAACAATGTTAGTTAGCATTAGGGCTAAGGTTATATTTTAGCCATTGTACTTGCTGCAGGAGTTCGTTAATTTTTTACAAACATGGTTGATACTTTAGTTAGTAATATTAATTTTGTTGGGTATGTTTGTCTTCAAAATTATTTAATGTATCTTCATGTAAATTAGATATTGAGGTTTTCCTCACTACGCGTTTTTCGAAAAATATATTCAAATATCCATTGATTGCACAGGAGATAACTCAAATTAGGTCCACCCAAATATATATGAACTATTTACAGACTACACTTGGTGATTGATCTCGCTGACTGAACGGCTAAACTTGATATTCACGGGATCGAACTAAGGAATAAGACGGTTACGAGGACAAGCAATGGTCTCCCGTTGCCTTCTGCATCAGAACATCTAGAAATAAAGGCATCAAGTGGAAAATTCGAGTAAAGGAAGGAGTGGAAACAATTCGATCAAGGGCAGAGTTGTTAGATAGCCATTCCTCCGTAGCGTGTTGCCTGCATAAGCTGACCAATGGTAGTCATTAGCCAGGCTGACTACAACTTTAATCGACCTTCCAGTCTTGCCCCACTGGCATGTTGTTAGTGAGATTGTAGATAGGAAGGAAAATATATATATATATATATACACACACACACACATGTATGTGCGTGCGTGTGTTTGTCTACACCGTTAAAACTATCGGTCGTAATGTTTGTTTGATTGATGCAAAACTCAAAATTTAAATATTTTATGTAAAATTAAAGATCACATTCTTACATCAGGAACTTTTTTATATCAGTGGTATCTTTTTAACAGTGTAAAGATATTTCCAATATCTTTAAGAAAAGAAAGCTTATAGTATTGAGTATGACGCCAATAGAGATTGATAACTTGTTGATTTATTTCAACTTATACTTCTGAAGTGTTGTATCATGTAATATTAGAAGGTTTATTTTCAAGTGCTATTGCGTCATCTTGCAGGCTTAAATTGGTTATAAATGTGAGGTTGATAATTACGCAAAAGAGAAGCCTGGAAAAAAAATCTCCCTTCCCGTTCTACTCAAAGAAGGAAGGTGGGAGTGTCTGATCGTAATTAAGCTGACGGAAGATTAAAAAAAATATTTGCAAGGGGAAAAAATATTTCAATAGGGTATAGATTGTTGGCCATCTGGTACTAAATGCCTTGCTAATGACCGGGTTTTTGTCTTCCTCATTCAGCTGAAACTATTAACTTTAGTTCAGACTGTGTAAGAAAGGGATGAATATGTATATTCCCTCTTCTCTGTTTCACTCATTAAAATCTCGTCTAACCGCTTAGGATTAGTCCCTAACTCACTACTTGCAACACTCCACCATAATTGCTTCCTACAACAAATCTTTACCCTACTGCCTTCAAGTCAAACAAAAGAGGTCATTCATTATATTCAGCTTCAGCTGTGTATTCATATATTTATACTCAGTTTCAATGTAACGTCCTTTCTTACAATGTATTCTTGACAAAAACCTAAGGCACATTCGTAACACAAGATGTTGACATAGTTATAGTCAAGGGGTGGATCCATACCACTAAACTATAAAGAATATATAAGAATATTGGGTTCAGAATAAAGAGATAGATGTTATAAATAAGGTTATAAGGTATTATAAATACTGCAGGAGGCCCAGGTTAGCCATGTGAGTTAAAGCGTTGCCTTTAATCGCACATGGTAAACCTAGAGTGGTGAGTTCAATTCTTGCCTGGGCAAAGGAAATTATTTAGTAACGGAATTCATTAAATAAAATCCTGAGTGCCACCCTGGCTAGAAAAGGGGGATGACCTGTAGATAGCTCGTCCCAATTAGCCTTAGTTGCACGAAGTGGACGTTAATAAAAAATAATAATAATAAGTACTGCAGGCCCAAACTTTTCTAAAAATAATATTTCGAAATAAACCAGCGCCAGCCTTTCTAACGTGTAATTAAGATAAAGTGTTGGCAACAATACACATCGTCGAACAGTGATTGTGGGATGCCTATCAAACACAGAAGAGGTCTTAACGATGTTTCCTCATACACCAGAAGTCTTGCATCTGAAGCGCTAAATAAACACACAGTCTGATTCCTGACCAACCATGCTAAACGTAATTCTGCGCGAGGATTCATTTCCAAAGAGAACTTTAGGCTCCAATAACCCGAATGTTCGCCCCCAGATGGATGGTCCGGATCTATTCATTAAAACACCATTTAGTTGTCACGAATCAATTTATGCTAATACTAATTAATAATCAACCAACTGGACTCCCATTTCCAGTCACTTACGCCAAATTCATTTTAACTCATCGATTTTATTAATAGAAAATAGGAAGTTGAATCTCAGCTATTATGACTTATCTTCCAATCCTCTCAGAGCAGAGATTCATTTTCCATTCACCAATGATGAATTAACTACTACTTTACGTAATGACTGACTTTGTCTTGACGAGATCTATGACAAAAAACCTAGCTTCTACAAATAATAAGATAATTTCATGAAACAAATATTTTATTTTTAAATCATTTTTGATCTATGGACTAAATCTATAGACCATAATTACGCATCTATTAGTTCGACTAGTGGAGTTTCCATAACCCACGCTTTATCCATTTAGTTTCAAGAATATAATATTTATTTTTGACTGGTTACTAGGGAAAAAAGGTAGAATCTAAATTTTTACGAGACTATTTAATTGGGGCCCTTTGCGTTCCCGAAGGCATCACACAACCAACGTTCTCAAAGTTTTGCATTTCCTATACATATTACCTTGGCGGAACGATAGGCCCTGATCTAGTTTGTAATGTCTTGGTTAATACCTGAGTTTTAGGAATCTGACACTTATTCAAGCTCAAGTATCAGTTACTTGAAAGAGTAACTGAGAAGCTGGCTTTAAAAGATACAATTTCCTTACGTTCGTTAAATCGCATAGTCTCCTTCCCGATGGCTTGATTAGGGATTAAAGAACGGTTTTAGGATTTTAGGGATTAAAGTCCATATGTTCCCATCTCATGAATTGAATTAGCTGCACGAAGACAAAATTCTAATTTTATTTTTACCTGTATATAATTTAGACGAATTTGCAAAGACAGCTCCTTGCTGCGGAAACGTGTAAACTAAACAATTATACAGTATACACAAGAGGTCAGGCATAAGGCATACAAATTGATCCGTCGCGAAGGAGCTGGGCTAGCTAAGCAGATTTGCCACGTGTATCGCGAATCATTGCCTTCTGAGTGTACCCATACGTTATTTTCGTTCTCTAGATGATGTATAAATTGGTAATTTTTTTCATATTTTGTACATAGAGATTGTCATCGCCTCCAAAAGTTTATTATGATTCTTTTGACAATGACAAATGTACAAAACGAGCTTCTTGATAATCCAAACAACAATTGTGTTTTCTGAGTATATGGCCACTTAGGATTCCCACCCAAGACCAATAATAAAGTGAAAAATACGAGGACAGCGGAGGCATTTGAGAGGCTAACGAGACCTAAGAAGTCGTAGAGATATTTTATTAGTGGTATTTATTATGTGCTGGCCGAGGGTAAAGTGGAAGGTTGTCAAAAGGCTTGATCGAAGCGGCCCTGTAATTGGCTGTTTCCGATACAGAGGACTTCCCATCCTCAAAGCCTTGTCCACTTCCCTTCTGCTTCCTACGCCAGTATTTCCTTCCCTCATTTATATTGGCCATCTTTCATTCAAATCATCCAACATTCCATAAATATTTACTAACGAACGTCTAGAGTTATATTTACGGACTTTCCTTATTTATTGAGGATGACACTAATTATTTGGCCATGGAACATTATTAAAAAACAAAAAAGTAACTAATTCAAGAGTCAATTTTAAGGACAATTAGTCTATGTTACAAAATTGTTTTTTTTGTTTTACTAAATGACCCCGAGATGAGTTGCGTCATGTCACGCAACAATAATCCCTGTGCGATTTGAAATATACAGGAATAAAGGCACAAAAGAATCCTCTAACCGGCTTCTTTGGCATGGCTTTTAAATGGCTCTTGGATGACATGCTAAGGAAAGCGCCAACCACAACCCGTCCCTGATAAGCATTTAACGCACATATAATTCGTTTTGTAAATGTACAAAAAATGATCCAGAGAGATTGATTTTTGTACAGGCACATAAGCAAAGATTCCAATAACTGTTGTACCCCAGGGTTTCCTATGGGCAGGTCAACTGGGTGACATGACAAGAGGAAATTCTGTATCCGCATCCAGTGCCTCCACTGACAATGGATAGACTAATATCCAATGTTGATAGACTTCCTTTCATAATGAATAATAACCTTTTCCCAAAACTGTCTGTAAAGAATGACAGCAGAAGAGCTTATTGAACTCAATCGCAGAACTTGAACATCCCCAACAGAGAACGTATACGGAACAATCAAATAATGCATGAATCGAATGGATAATGGAAGTTCTCAGAGTAGCTACTAATATTACCTGTTCATTTAATTCACATGGAATGTGTGGAGCTGAAATTAACTGTTCCATTCAACTGCTCCTACATTTGCTCGAACAATATCTGTCCAAACCTAAATGCGTCAAATGAAGCTGTCTCATAGCTCATAGTACTTATGCTTTAATAATAGCAAAGTTTAATAGTGCTATTTTTAATATCTACTCTATGAATTATCTTTGCTGCAGTCAATTCCTCTTCATTGAGACTGAACTATGGGCAAGAGAAAAATTGGAGTTACCACTATACCCCAGTTTGCTTCGGGCCGGCACTATCTGCGATTCATGGATAAATAAATGTAACGTCTCATATAAATATTTCGTGCTCTAAAAGCATTTATGTTTGTTTAATCCACTCCAGTCTCCATATTTAAAGGAAATATAAAGATTGAGTTCGTTTGTCTTTGAAATCAGACAAGTAGTGAGTGTTTAGAAAGGGAGTGAAGTACTAAATCATCTGTAGTTCCGTTACTCTACGTCGGATGCAAAATAATAAGCAATTTATATATTTTTTTTTTATTTTTTGCAAATTTATATATTATTTTTCAAACATTATGTCACCCACGTTCTCACCTACTAGGACTATGGTACTATGGATTATGGCACAACAGTAAAAATCTCTGACCATCCTTAATGTCATATTTTTCATAAGTATCTTATTTTGTGAGGAATATTGAGTAGAATGTAAGATCAGCTTGCACTGATGACATTACAGTACGAAGAAAATATGCCTAGTTTACGCAGCACTTGCATGGCGTACTTTTGAAGCATAGCGGGGGTTCAAAACTGCTCTATAATACCCTATTGACAAGTTAAATTTGTTAAATATTGATTGATATTTCGAGTAGATACGGCGAACAAGAATTACATTCAGGATCAATAAAAAGGCTTTGTCCCCTAGAAGGCCACTAATATATGCAGAGTGCACTTTCAGAGACCAGCCTGCTAATTCAAGAACAGTAGCCGGGAGACTCCAGATTACGTTATCGGTTGCAAGCATAAAATATTTTATTTTTTATTTATTATGTAGAGCTCCACAACTATGGCCAACTTGATATTTATAGAAGCATAAAATAGACCTCTAGTAATATAACTTTAATGACTTTTTTTTATAGTTTGGGCTTAGTTAGAGATTATTATTTATTCACGGACACCACATCGAAGGTGATTTGCACTTTAAAAATCAACAGCAGGTAACAATAACAAAAAATACCTTAACAAGAAGTAACAATAGTAAATACCTTAACAACAAGTAATAATAACAAATACCTTGACAACAAGTAACAATAACAAATACCTTAACAACAAGTAACAATAATAAATACCTTAACAAGTAACAATAACAAATACCTTAACAACAAGTAACAATAATAAATACCTTAACAACAAGTAACAATAACAAATACCTTAACAACAAGTAGCAATAACACATACCTTAACAACAAGTAATAATAACAAATACCTTAACAACAAGTAAAAATAACAAATACCTTAACAACAAGTAATAATAACAAATACCTTAACAACAAGTAATAATAACAAATACCTTAACAACAAGGAACAATAACAAATACCTTAACAACAAGGAACAATAATAAATACCTGAACAACAAGTTCATAATCAAGTTTTCCAGCTGCTTTTTTGGCCTCTGAGTCCGCAGTCTCATTCAGTCCTAGGTTTTCGTGTCTTGGCAACCAGAAGAATGTAGTGGGTTTATCTAGAATGGTAAGCTCATGTTTTATTTTTTGGGCTATTGGGTGATCTGTGTAAATATTGTTTATTACTTGAAGGGAACCTAAGGAATCCATGCAAACGATAACGTGTTTGCTTTGTGATGCATGGGTGTTCTTGAGGGCCAATAGAATACATTGGAGTTCGGCTCCTAGAATACTGTAACAAGAAGGCAGTGTCTGCGTGAGTCCCTATCTTACTGCAGCTGGCCCAACTCCCTTCTCGTTTTTAGATCCATCAGTGAACCACAAAGTGTGTTCCTGTTTTCCCTGTAAAAATTTGTTGAAGTGTGCTCGGATTTTAAATTTTGTGAGTGATAAGTCTGTGGTGTATCGAATAAGCCAAGGGGGTTCCTAGGTTTATTTTTGAGGACAAATATCGTAGTTTGGGAGGTTTAAATTGTGCTTTAACGTCTTGTAGCGTATACTTACTGGACGGTTATGAGTTGGTCTCAGTTCATATAGATCTTCGTACTCATTCTCTAGTATATTTTCAAAGCACGAGGGCGTGGGGAATGATTTTATTTTATGGAAATATTTTGCTAAAAGATATTTTCTTCTTTTGTCTAGAGAGGGCTCTACAGCTTCCACCTCAAGGCTGTCTATAGGACTTGATCAGAATGCACCTAGTGCTAGTCGTAAGCCTGAATTGTGTATAGTGTTAAGCATATTTAGTACTGTGGGCTTGGCGGATGAATATGCCACACTACCGTAGGCTAAAAGTGATCTTGTGTAGCAACGATACATGTCTAACATTACTTTTCTGTCAGTTGCTCATTTTGTATTGCTTAGAATCCTTATTAGATGTAGCGACTTCTTACATTTTGCAAGGAGGATCATTAAATGGGGCACCCATGTCAGTCGTTGGTCAAATTGTATTCCTAAAAATTTCAATACATTTGTTTGAGGAATGGGGGTATTGTAGAGTGTTAGTTGAAAATGTGTTTCGTCTTTTCCTGGTAAATACTATGGATGATGTTTTGTTGGTCGAGAATTTCAGTCCCACCAGTTCAGCTCATTGTTCCAGTAATGTAATTGTGTGCTGTATTCGTTCCTGTGTTTTTGTAACACAAGAATCAGAATAAAAAATTAAAATGTCATCAACATACAGGCAGTATTGGATATCTGCTGGGATGTATACTTGAATGGTATCTATCCATTACAGTAAGAAACAAGGTTGTGCTGAGTACGCTGCCCTGTGGAACACCCATCTTTTGTAAAAAGAGATCTGAGTAGCAATTACCGTTTCTTACTTTGAATTTTCTATTCGAAAGAAATGATCTGATAAAGTTAAGACACTTTCCTCGAATGCCACATTCATGAAGTCGTGAGATGATTATGTCCTGACGGACTGTGTCAAAAGCCTTTGTAAAATCAAACGACACTGCCAATGTGGATTTCTTGTTTATTAGTGAGTTCAAGATGTCCTCCACTCTGACTATGTGATCTATTGTTGAATGGTTTTTCTTGAAACCACATTGAAATGAAGATAGTAAGCCTTTGGATTCTAGAAACCACATTAGGCGTTTATTTAATATTCTTTCCATCAACTTGCAGACACAGCTCGTAAGAACGATTACGAAGCCTTTCAGAAGACGAGTTTATTAATTTGATTCAAAACATCATATCTTCCTTAGTAAATATTGAAGCCTTAAAGAATATCCAGTTTTCGGAAATGTTTTGCTATTAATCCTCCATTGGTAAAGAATAAACAATTTTTACCATTCAGAAATTAAATTTCAAAAAGCCATTTGTTAAGAACAATTTTATTTATATAATTTACGTTTCTCATTATTCACTGAATTACAAGTGGTTTAAAGGATCCATATATATTTGGTATCAAATCAGTTATATTAATTGACTTTATAAATACTGAATAATTAATTTGTATTTAATATTAATTGTGAGAGATGAGCAGTTGATATTAGAAGAAAATAGAGAAAATTAGGAAGTGTATTTAGGAAGAGGTAGAGTAGGTGAAAAGGAGCAGGGCCGATTAACTCAGTGACAAGTCCCATTTGTCAAGAGAGAGACAAAGCACACTAGCGCTGCGGCGAACAGCACAATCCACCACTTAGCCTCCTTATGAATGCTTGAAAGGGAGAAATATAAGGCAGAACCACCGGAGGGCTTTTTTCACTCTGTCTGCTTGCCTCCGGTAAAAACGATCAAACAGCCCTAAGCTGCTTAGGTATTCAAGGGGAGATGTTTAAATTCATTGTACCTGACGACGTTAGGCCCATATAGCGTAATTTCTTTCCCAACGCGGAGAAAGGTGTGGAACAAATATTAAATGAAAGTGACTCATTGACGAGACTGAACGGTGCATACACTTACAGAATTACTCATATCTCATGGGCTGTAATTTGCTTTTCTAATCATGGGGCAACCTTAAACTTATTTAATCATTTGTTTTTTATCTAGAAGCCCATACAAATTGACTCAGAGGTAACGACACAATGAAAAAACAAAACAAAAGTCCGTCACGCAGGGGCTGCCCAAACTAAGCAGATTCCCCTCGTGAAGTTTAATAATAGATAAATCTACATACTACTAGCACAACATCACCTTGAACATTAAGTAAATAAATACGAACGGTAATATGAAATATTTTCCCTCCTGGCGGGAAGCGTCTGAAATGTAAACAAACAGGTGTGCCGACCCGACTCTCACCGGAAATAAAAACAATTACTGAAATATACCAGAATATAAAATATTAATTTGATTGAAAACTATTTACTATATCTAGTACTGTAATTTGTAATGGATCAGAATAATTTTTATCTCAATCAATCAAACTTTAGTAGTCCAAGAATTTCCAAGAACGTCCAAGAAGAAGGGGAGGGGTCACCATAACATATTTCCATTTAGCTCGTATAATAAAGGTCTCTTGAAAACAATATTTGGTATTTAAAATTTGGAATAATGTGGTTTATTACATAACCGAGTATTGTTAGTTTAACATGAGTAGAAGTTGGGGGGGTCTGCTGAAGGCTGAAAACTATAAAATCCAAATATCTCGATTAATCTTCAAGATACAGAAAATATGTATAGAAACATATTTATAGATCATTTAATTTTCAATAACAATGGTTCTATACAATTTTTCTACCTCACTTGGGTATAGTAACGGAAATATTTCGAATTTTTTAAATTCCCCCCTGTAAACCCCCTCCCACTAGTCCGATTTCAGCGATTAGAGAACTTGATCTTTCTTTTTACATAAAACGACTAAATATCGAGTTTGGTAACGATTAAACAATAATTGCGACCGCTAGAGCGGTAACAGACAAATATATACATATATATATATATATATATATATATATATATATATATATATATATATATATATATATATATATATATCTATATATATATAAAATTGTAACCTCTGTCTGTACATTGATTTTTTTCGCGAAATTTCACGATAACTTTTCGTTTCACATGTCATAGACACCATAACTGCATTTTGTTTCTTTGGTGTCTGTTTGTTTGTTTGTTTGTTTGTTTGTTTATTTGTTTATTTGTTTGTTTGTTTGTTACCTTTTCACGCATAAACGGCTGAACCGAATTTTATGAAACTTGGTATGTATATTACTACTAACCCAACTTAGACTTTAGGCTATGTTAATTTTCTCTGAGACGAACAGGAGTGGGGGTTATAAGGGAAGCCTGAAATTAAAAATAGCAATATTTCGTTTCCTATTGGGTTTTCGGTAAATGTGCACATAAAAAAAGTTGTTTATTTTGTTATTTAGAGTAACTTTTGTTACATACACTTTTGTCGTATACCGAAGTTTAAATGCGTTATACTCTAAAACTTATAGCGGGAGTCAACAATATTATTTGCCAAAAAAGACTCAACCGAACTAAACCAAACTCGCTATGTGAATTAGTACTAACGATTTCCTTATAATAAGCCATACTAACATTTCTAGGGACGGGCAGGAGTGGGGGTTATAAGGGAGGCCTGAAATTAAAAATAGCGATATTTCGTTTCTTATTGCTTTTTCAGCAAATATGCACATAACAAAAGTTGTTTATTTTGTTTTTTAGAGTAACTATTGTTATATGCACTTTTGCCGTATACGGAAGCATGAATGAGTTGTATGCTATAAACTATAGCGGGAGTCCACAATTTTATTTGGCACTAAAGACTCAACCGAATTAAACCAAACTCGGTATGTGAAAGGGTACTAACGCCTTCATTATAATAATCTATACTAACATTTCTAGGGACGGGCAGGAGTGGGGGTTGTAAGGGAGGCCTGAAATTAAAAATAGTGATATTTCGTCTCCTATTGGGGTTTCGGCAAATATGCACATGACAAAGTGGTTTATTTTTTTATTTAGTGAAATTTGCTCAACAATTCTTTGGAACTACAAGGTACCTCACCGGGAAAAACTAATTCAAATGTATGTTCATATTTTGTGCTTAATAATTCAAATCTAGGCATAATGCACAGGAAACGGGAAATATGACAATATGTAGAAAAGTGAAGTCTTACATAAAAAAATAATTTTAATATTAACAAATCCACAGAAACGACGGGTATTTAAACTAAACTCTGGGACGGGTAAATGTCAAAATATTGTGCAAAGTAAAGCCTTGCCAAAAAAAATACCATCACTATTAAGCCTCATATGAATTCCCGAGCGAAGCCGGGTATCTGAGCTAGTATATATATATATATATATATATATATATATATATATATATATATATATATAATTTTGAAGGACCTCATTTTCGTCATCTCCTGGGTAGGATCGATGGACATCTGGTGAAATTTTTCAAAAATCGCGTCATGAGTGCGACCTCAATTGCTGATTTCCCTTGAGGGAAATGTGCTAAAATGTGCAAATGAGGGCAGACAAAAAAAAAGAAAATTTCTTTGTAAATTTCTTGGGTTTAGTGCAAACCCTGTTGTAAGAAGCTACCTTGACAAGGGAGCACAAAGAAGCGTAGTATTGATAAACCAAATGTTACCAGACATTTAAATCGTCTTATAAACTGACCTTGATATACAGTGAAATAACGTGCCTCCACCAAGATTACATTATTTAAATGAAATGATCAAACTGCCAACGAATACCATCAGCGATGCAAACTCAAGTGTAGCAACTACTTCTAGGGCGATGAAAGCATTATGTCCAAACGAAATTGGGCGGCCATATATATTTGATGGCTTGGCATATCATAAAAAAGTCCGTCACGCAGGGGCTGCGTAAACTAAGCAGATTTCCCACGTGAAGTTTTGCAATAGAGAAATCTGCCTAATAACAACTGTAGTAGTAAGAAACCTCTAAACCTAAAAAACATTATTTAGGAAGTAATAACCCAGTAGTTTCTAGCCCAAAAAACAGTTAACCTAACCTCTAAACCTATTCACGAGGGACGCTAGTTATGGAAACGGCCGCCAGAGCTCTCGTCGGAAACTCCGAACATAGCCTATTGGTGACCACACGCAGAATACAAATGCAAATATCTCGGTTAATATTCAAGATAGAGAATTAATGTATAGAACAATATTTATAGTAAATTTAATTTGCAATAAGATTGGTTCTATACAATCTTTTGATCCGACGTATAGTAACGGAGATATTTCGAATTTTCGAAAATCCTCTCCTCTAAACCCCCCCTCCCACTAGTCCGATTTCAGCCGTTAACGAACTTGATCTTTCTTTTTACATAAAACGCCTAAATATGAAGTTTGGTAAGGATCAAACAAAAATTGCGACCGCTAGAGCGGTAACAGACAAATATATATATATACAGTTTTGAACGGACTTCATTTTCGTCATCTACTAGGTAGGATCGATGGACATTTGAAGAAAAATGTCGAAAATTCCGTCATGAGTACAACCTCAATAGCTGATTTCCCTTAAGGGAAATCTGCTAATATATTTCAATACAACAAGCAGATGACAAGTATTGAGTTTTAGGAATACTCCCATGGCTTAATAGGAAGTGTGGTAGAATGCGTTCAATAGTACATAAAACATAATTTTTTATGTATTAAAGAAAAATGGTTAAATTGGTCAGAACCCAAACTAGGGTGCTCTTCAGGTCTACTCCTTGTTTTTCTTTCTAATAATTTCTTCGTCAAAAATATTAATTGGTTTTTTTTCTCTACTTCTTTAGTAACTTTCATTTTTTTTTTATTATTAAATATTTCGAATAATCGATTATGACATGAGTAGGAATTGGGGTTTACTGATGGCCCAAAACTAAAATATGGAAATATCTGGCTTCATTTATTTTTACATAAAACGTTTAAATATTGAGTTTTGTAACGATTAAACCAAAATTATAACCGCTAGAGCGTTAGCAGACATATATATCTTTATATATATGTACTTCTACTGTACGTGTGTATGTCACTGAACTCCTAAACGGCTGGACCGATTTGAATGATTTTTTTGTAAGCGTTTGGGTGACGCCCTGGCTGGTTCAGAAACACAAAACAGCCCGGCAAATGGAGAAGGAGTGGGGGTTGTAAGGGAGGCCTACAATTAAAAATAGCGGAATTTCATTTCCTATTGGTTTTTCAGCAAATACGCACAGAATGAAAGTTTTTATTTTGTTATTTAGAGTAACTTTATATTCACATTTGTTGTATCACAAAGTATAAACGAGATATAAACTAAAAAAATTGAAGTGGGAGTCTACAATTTTATTGGGCACGAACGATTGAACCGAACTTAACAAAACTTTATATATAAATTAGCATTAATTCTTCCATGATTATAAGCTATATTAAATTTTTATGGTACAAACGGGAGTGGGGGTTATAAGGGAGGCCTGAATAAAAAATTCGCGATATTTCATTTTCTATTTTTTGTTAGGCAAACGTGCACATAACTAAAGTTGTTTTTGTGTCATTAAAAGTAGCTTTTGTTTTAAACATAATATTATTAAATTTAATATCCTAATCACTTGAAATATCACGCAGGACAACGTCTGTCGGGTCCGCTAGTATACATATAGTTTTGATCGGACCTCGTTTTCGTCATCTCCTTGGTAAGATAGATTCTTAGGAAGAGGAATTCTTTTGATAATTGCGTCATGAGTACAACCTCAATAGTTCATTCCCCTTAAGGAAAATCTAAATATAAGAAGTAAAACTTGTGGTGTATCTTTTGTTACCGTAAACCCTTGTTTACAATTTGGTGGAATCACAAATAGGAATTAGCAAAAACTTTTAATGTAATTGAGGAGTCACCGGCATCTAGTAATATCTCGTGATGGTCATGCTAGTTTATCATGAAGGCAGATAGAAAGTCTATGGTGTGAATGTGTCAATAACTTTATTCATGTTATTATCTCTTGAGTGATAAGCCGGCGTGTGTGGGGCTTATTCCAGCCAGCTGAATGGTCATGGGACGGATATAAAGAGACGAAAGGATAGCATTGCATAGATGGGGGGGGGGGCTTTGTCTGTGCAGGACGTTATTAAATGTAACCCAACTCCACTCAATTTATGCACCCCATCCATTTCCTCACTTTGACGGCCCCTCCCCCCACACTGTGACCCTCGTCCTCCCACTACCTCACTTCTAAGATGAATCACTTTTCCGGGGGGATTTTCCGTAATTTTTTCCTACATTTTTTTTTTTTTTTTTTTTTTTTTTTTTTTTTTTTTTTTTTTATGTTTTAACAAATAGCTTTCATTAAACTAATTCAACAGTTAAAAGAAAAGTCGGAATCATGGAACAAAACAGGTTCCTAAGAAAATTCCACATTTGTATTTTTGTATATATATATATATATATATATATATATATATATATATATATATATATATATATATATATATATGTATATGTATATATATATATATATAGATAGATAGATATACGAGGAATGAGTAAGAGTACGAGGAGTATGTGAGTAAATTAAGTAGACATTTTACAATCCACATAAAAAAAAAATATTGTATTCCCTTAATGAGAGCTCTAAAGAAACTTTGCTTACCATGTCATGATGGAAAAGAGGAATTTAATGAGTGCTATAATACCTTAACTACAATATAAAATAACTTGCGTGAGAATGATTATTATAGAACAATATCTTATACCAAATTACATACAACTACGAGTATCTAAAAATGGAAAATTAGAAAAATTGTAAATAATAACTTTGCTGAAAGATTGGACAAAACAGCAGTTTCCGATACTCCCATTGTAACAGAGATATTTACGAAGTTGCATCTCTTATTTAAATACCACTCCCCGTTGGATGATTTCTACCGCAAATACATGTCTCTATGTTTCGATGGTGTGGCACATATAACTACAACTACTTATAACACATTCAACACAGAGAGCCAAGTCAATACAATACCAAAAATGATAGACCCTGTAGAAACCAGTTGACAATATAAATCAACTTATTCCATCCAAACCAACTCATGTAATATAGATTATTTTGACGCACACTCAATCGATTTCCAAACTAAGGTCAGTCACATAAAAAGCTTTCATACTTATTTTCAAATGTACATATTACTAAAATAAATCAGTTACTTAAGATGGCTGTAAAAATATCATATATTTCCCTTAATTTCAACACTACTAACTAAACGTAGATAAAACCAACGGTTTGCAAATTATTGCTTATCTATGTAAACAAATATTTTATCCAGATATATTATATGGGGTACAAATAAACTTCAAAAAATTATTAAAGACTGCAACATTCACATAGAATTATCTATAATTACCTAGACAATTTGTTGAATACCGACCATGAAAATCTCAGGTAAGAAAAAACGCCTCGTTCCTTCACTATTCTTTATTCGTTGTGACAGAGCGCTTTCAGAGCATACGCTCCATCATCAGTGCCCTGCTCTTCACAATGATGTGACAGGAACCAAGGATTCCCTGTGACTGTCCCTGTCACATCATTGTGAAGAGCAGGGCACTGATGATGGAGCGTATGCTCTGAAAGCGCTCTGTCACAACGAATAAAGAATAGTGAAGGAACGAGGCGTTTTTTCTTACCTGAGATAATTCCTTCACCATCCAGCACCTCAAAAATGGACCATGAAAATAGTATTAATCGATTTCACAGGCCAACAATGAAAAAACGTTTTCACTGATAATAACTAATTCTTATATTTTTTTAGGGTGCTGACCCCAAACAAGACACTTAAAAACATGTATAACCCATCATTGTTCCTCATTTTATAAACGAACTTATTAAATTAACCAATTTTTACATAATTTAACAGTTTTTATACAGTTTAAATAATGGAGGTAGTGGGCGCTGGTAATACTCCTGATTCTACTTGACAGAATTGGCCTGTGAGAGAGTCTTTAAAATGAAAAGGACATTCAGTGCAAAAACCATGTGGATCTAAAAAAAATGTGCTCCTACCACCTCTACATATAAATTTAGGCCTAATGAAACAGTTAGAATAGTCATTGCCTTAAGATGGACCATGTTTCAAGTAACTCTACCAACAGTTTCCTCACCTTTCAGAAGATAAACTAAAATAAGGCGCTTTTATCGAGCCTGGCATTAGAAAATTGATGTTAAATTTGAATCCACAATGACCGTACGTGAGAAAGAAGCATGGGTATCATTCAAGGAAGTTAATGATATCTTGAAAAATGAGAACGAAACTGAAAGTTCACTTTTTAAGCTTCCACCTAGACAATTTCCCTGAGCATTTGGCATATGTAAGTAAAGATCAAGGTGAGCGTTTACAGCAGGAATTAAAGTAATGTAAATACGTTACCAGGGCTACTGGAACACGAACATGATGGGAGACTACTGTTCGTCACTTAACTGAGAAGTCCAGCTAGCGACTCATAGCAGAAAAAGCTACGCAAGAGGCTTCAATGGAAAACAGAAAGAAAGTATAAACCAATTCCAGCTGGCAAGTGACACCTGTATTAGCACATTATATTTGTAAGCAGTCTTCTGTAAATACAAGCCATGTTATGATGTAAAATAGCATTTAATTTATTTTCACATACACTGAATACACGTTTTATTCGGTTTAATAAATTGCAGATTGCTCGAGAACTATAGGTGCTACAAAAAAACAAAAAAAAGCCAGATTTTGATTCAGCACAAAAACATCTATAACGATCAGATAGTAAAGTAAAAAATAGTTTTGAAAAACTTTTTTTTTGGTGGCTAATGTTATTCGAAATATTTAATAAAAACAAAATGATATTTACTAAGAATTAGGGAAAAACCAATTGAAGTTTTTGAACGAAGAATTTCTTAGAAGGAAGGACAAGGAGTACACATGAAGGAGACCCTACGTTGGTTCCGATCAATTTAACCCTTTTTCTCTAGTACATAAAAAATTAAAAATCGCATCCGAAATAAGAGTGAAAATTGAGTGGCTAATGGAACATGTACTCAGGTATTTGACAGGCGAAAATATGGCTTACCTGAAATATGTTGAGACATTGAATTTTACTTCGTTTAATCTTCACCAACGTTTTTAGAATCTCTCGAAATATCCTTTTGAGAAGTGAAAATTAATTTTCGTCATGGCCGTTTTTATACTAGTGAGTATAATTAAAAACGTGAAATATTAACAGAAACCAATAATGAAGACAAAAAAACCTTCAATAAAGAGCACTCTTAGTTCCAGTATGAACAGAAAAGAAGAAAATACATGACTGCACGAAGCGGGATTAAATTTACAGGAGCATCAAAGGCTTTACGATTCCATGAAATGTTTACTTTATCCGCAGAAAGGAAGAGGACAGTTCAATTGCTGGGTTAGTAATGTTGGAGTAGACTCGATGAAGTTTAATGAAGAAATGTTGGGTGTTCGTTTTATTTCTCTCTTTCATTTGAAACTAAACAGAAATATATAACTTCTTTTTTCTACTTTCATTAGTTCCTTCAGACCATTTCCTAATTTTATTTTGTAACCTTTGATCTTAGTGTAATTAACTGTTAGTAAATTTAATGATACACGAGTATACCTCTAGATGAATAATAATGCACACTGAAATTACATTCTAAACGGGCTGACAGTATTTCTACACAGCACAAAAAAAAAAAAGTCTCCCCACCCTAAGTTTAAAAGAATTTTTTTTTGTCTCACCCCTTCCCAAAAGAAATTTAATCAAAAATGCTGTACATTTTTTGCAGCGCTTTTTTAACTAACTAACTAATTAAAATTCATGCTAATTTTCTTGAAGGAACCTGTCAAACAAAGTCCATATGTCCAATTTTGGCCATTAACGAATTAAACCTTTAATTTTTCAGGAAACGTTTAAGAATCAAGTTTCATAGCAAACAAATAAGCATTAAAAAATTAATTTTTATTAACTGCTAGAGAATTATTTGTTTAAGCCCCACATCTGAGGTGATTGGCATGAAATAGATGGAGGTGAGCCATTAACTAAAGTCATCAATTTGTGGATAAAGAGAAGACTCTTTATTTACACATTTATACATCCTTCAATATTAAATAAAATTTGCTCATGTTTTTCTTACATTTCTAGATTTCGATAGAAATATTTATATTTTTCAGAGGAGCTATAATGTGTGGAATATATTGGCTGCCGTCAGTGGAGTCTTGGTAGAGAATAAGTAATATAATATATTAGTGCATATAAAAATACAATCAGACCACGATATCGACTACTAATGAGTAATATAATGTAAGTCACACACAGGGCGTCCAGACTGATATCTCTGCTACCGTTTGATATAAATTATTGAGAACATTCCTATTGTAAGGGTTATAATAATCCTACTACAATATGCACATCCAATTTTTAACAATCCCTTTTCTACTCAAAAAGAGCTTAAAATCAATTTTCCAATATACAATAATAAATTAAAATTAAATTATTTATTAACGTCCACTTTTTGCAACTAAGGCTAATTGGGACGGATTATCTACAGGTTACCACCCTTTTCTTGCCAGGGTGGCACTCAGGATTTTATTTCATGAATTTCGTCACTAAATAAATTCCTTTATCCAGGCGGGAATCGAACTCGCCACTCTAGGTTTAATCATGTGAGATTAAATACAACGCTTTAACCCACATGGCTAATCTAAGCCCCTTATATATACAATAATAATTAAATGTATCGTAATACAGCTGTAGCTATAAAGAAATTTGGAATTTAGGAAGATTAAATTAACTAATCTGCATTATTATTGTTCTAATAAAGAAGGGTTTAATACTGATATGAGTATTCAAATTACAAGGTGTAAGAAAAATATTTGGAATTGTAAACAATATAAACTGACTATTTGAATGAGAAAGAAATTACATTAAAAGTTGGCAAAAATCATAAAACCGACATTATTTTATTACATAAAAAATGTATTACTATTAGAATAAGTAAGAAATTACATTAAAAGAAGGAAATGATCATAAAACCGATATTACACTTATTACATAAAAAATGTATTACTACTTTAAACATATGAATAAGGTATACACTTTTCACATTAAAAAAGGAATTCCATAAATATTGAGGAAGTTCTAATTCCACTTAAAAGAAATAATATAAATAGAGAAAAAAATGAGACATGTTGACCAGAAGTTCCTATGGTTCTGATCAGGCTATCGGCTATCAGGAGATGGTTAAAGACGGTCCTCTTTCTCTGATGCCCATGTTCATCCTCAGTGGTGTACAATGCCTCACCGCAAATAGCAAGCCCATGCCCTCCAAAAAAGTTTTAAATGTTAACCCATATAAGCTAATTAACAATTTTTACATGTTATTTTTACAATTTTATGTTTCGATACACTTTTGTCTATTTGTTATTTTATCCTGATAAAATGTTTGCCGAGCTTACTTCCTTGACGGTGTATCAACATTATAAAGAGTAAATTCTATTTTTTGTTCTAAAAGTGGATAGCGTAACAGTTGAACAACTCACCATAAAATTACTATCCTGAATAATTTTGACAATATTTCACTTATTTTTTTTTAAGTTGTGTAGATAAGTGACGAGTCCTTTATCGAAGTGTGCTTTCGTCAAAACATATTCTGAGGTTTATTTTTCATGTTTCAATTATTAAAAAAGAGGATTTCCTAGAATTTCTTCGTAAATTGAAAATTATATAAATAGATTATTTCGATATTTATTGTAATGAACAAAATAAAATTTATTGAAGAACTAGAGAAAGACAATAAATTAGTGCTTTTGAACGAAGAAAGTATTAGGAGAAAAGACAAGTTCAAATTTAAATGGCAGCACAGAACTACTTTTTCAGGTCGAATGTTTAATTTCATTCAGGTCACCCGTTGCAAAATAAATTAGATTTGATTTAAAACAGTGCATTAATGGCTTTAATAGGACCACTCTAAAAAGTATTAATGCAATAAAAATAAGTTTCGGGCAATGTATAAGCTGAGCATTTGTCCGAAACTTTTAATAGAAGATGAAACAAAAAAAAAAAAAAAAGGCTCAGGAAGTGGGTAGTATACGGTTATGTCTTTGGTCCGTTAGAATTTTATTTTTCCAACGATTTTTTTTGAGAGTTAATAGGAGGTAGTGATGGAGAAATACAAAAAACAAAGAGCAGCGAGAATGATGAAGAGGAGAGCAGTACAAATAGAAAATGTCCGAAGGCACAGGCAGCCAAACAAAATGATGAATAAAAAATCAACAAAGGAAAATGAGTAGATCTTAATTAGCTGAATCAACCAGTTAATGAAAAATGTGCAAATGAGGGCAGTCTAAAAAAAGATTATTTCTTTATAAAAAGAGTTAACGAGAAGATAAGTAATAATAGTAAAACTAATGTAATAAATGAGCATATTTTAAACAAATAAACCGCTAAAACGGAATCGGTTCAAAATTGGTTAAATGCTATGTCCCTAACATCATTAAACAAAATTTTAAATACACAATTTCATAAACCGATCAATCCTCTAAAATTGTTTTTTATATAATAAACGTAAAACAAGCGTCAAGTTATTTTTATTTCCCGTTTCCAGCCTTCAGTAACCCCTCCCCCAACTCCTACTCATGAGTTCTTATTCATTATTCATATAATAATTAGATATTTTGCATATTTTATGTATAATTCTTCATAAGAGAGTTGAGAGAATAGAACGTGAGATAATATCAACTGCGTGTAGCGTGCACGTTGAGTGAAATCTGTTGAGCAAACACATGCTTGCTTGATGGCCTATTTAAATATTGAACATACTATACAGATAATTAAGCGTATAAGTATAGAAGTCATTCTCCATCAAGTTTATTTAGAAATAAACACTGATTGACATTGCTAATTTTTTCCCTAAGAGAGTTATAACGTACAAGATGTTACGAATATACATGAATAATAAAGAACACGGACATAAACTTTGCTTAAAATAAACTTTCAACAATACTAATCCAGGCATTATAATTACCAATAAGTAATGTGGTTGATGAGCAATTATTATTTAAATATTGTTTGTTGTATTACAAATGCCATAGCATATAATCTCCAATACAAGTTCAACCAGCAAGTATTTGCCATTCTGCTAGACTTACAGCCATAAATTTTCGACCAGTGGTAGCCGAAGATATTAAGTCCTTTAAGTCCTAAACAAACTAAGAAAACAAACTTACAAAGTGAAACATGACGTTCTGGCAATATCGCATTCAGATGTTAATCTCAATTCGAAACAAACTCCAGTGCTGTTCCTGAAGTTGTATTAATCTTGCCAATTCTATTTACATAGGCCCAAATACCCTTTGCTTCAATCTTTTTCTTCTTAATATTAACAGTTCATAAAACGAATTTGTTTTTACTGGGCTATACCAAACATAATAAGATAATAATGTTCGGTAATTCTAATAAAGGGTTAGAACCGCCAGTATAAAGTTGTCATACCTGTCGGTGAAAACCGTCGTTACTTGCTGATGATCGAGTACTGCTGGCAAACGCTTCCGATGCGATGGCACAATCTTCAAGCCCTTGAAAAGTTGTACAACATCACACTGCTGAGATAAGTTTTTTGTTTAAAAAAACATTCTGAATATCACATTAAATCCTAGCAATGTGGTGAAAAGTGTTGTGATTAGGTCTAAATCCACACTGAAAAGGGGATAGTAGTTGCTTACTTTCAATATACCACAGCAATCTTTTATTAATACTTTTTTCAAGAAGCTTACGGCACGTTAGAGACACAGGCCTGAAACTAGTTGATATTTTTTATATTTCCCAGGCTTCAAAATCGTCACAATTATACACTCATTCCAGAAGTGCGGATAGTGAATGTCTTCGAATATATAATATAATAATTTTAAAAGGGTAATAGAACCTAAGGTGGGTAAATCTTTTAACATATCATGTTATGTTGTCAAGTTCTGGTGAAGTGGCCTGTATCGTCTTTTAAGCAATTTTTAATTTTTCAATAGTGAATGGGTTTTTTAAAGGATGTATGAAGTCTAAATCGATTGTTATTGTTGAGACTTCAGTGAGTCTTTTGTTGTTTTGGAATGATTTAGAGTAGTTATAACTACTGGATGGATCTCTGAATTGTTGTCCAAATATATTGCAGGGCATGAAAGGGTCAGTAAAAATATTCATATTATGATGTAGTCCTGAATTAGTTCTTTGTATTTTTGTGTTTAATTTTAGTTTATTATTATTTTTATCAAAACATCATTTTGAGTAGAAGTGTGATTAATACTTGATAAAATATCTTCCAAAACTTCTTTTTGCTAGTCTTAATAACCCATTGAGTACTAGCTTTTTTCCTTTTATAACCAATGAGATACTCTTGAGTTAGATTTCTGCGGAACAAATTTAGAGCCTGTTTTCTGCTATTCACAGCAGTATTACATTCATTATTCCACCATGGGACAGGGGGTTTCTTATAAATGTGCGTTTTGTCTTTGGAATACTGCTCTGGAATTCAAATCAACTAGTGTTTTTATTTCAGAAGAGGTTATTTTATTCTCAACATTACTTTGAAATGAATCCCAATCAGCTTTTTTAGTGTTGTATTTGTATGGCGTGTGTATGTGTGTGTGTGTGTGTGTGTGTGTGTGTGTGTGTGTGTGTGTGTGTGTGTGTGTGTGTGTGTGTGTGTGTGTGTGAGAGAGAGAGAGAGAGAGAGAGAGAGAGAGAGAGAGAGAGAGAGAGAGAGAGAGAGAGAGAGAGAGAGAGAGAGAGAGAGAGAGAGAGAGAGAGAGAGAGAGAGAGAGAGAGAGAGAGAGAGAGAGAGAGAGAGAGAGAGAGAGAGAGAGAGAGAGAGAGAGAGAGAGAGAGAGAGAGAGAGAGAGATCCGGAGTGATTTGTCGCTGCATGTTTTACCGTAGGCAATAACTAATGGTTTGAGGATTACTGCCACCGCCTCAGACTGTAACTGCTACATTTATTTATACCTATCTCAGGATTAGCTGCCAGCCAGCAATTTATCCAACTTAAGTCTTGATTCACTTGTCCATTTACCTAACCAACTCCACCTTTTGTTCCTCTTCCGCTCATGGTGATTCTCTAATACACTTCCAATTAAAATATGACATGCACTTACAATTCCCATCTCAAATAAATATGACATGAAAACGAGTACTATTAAATGACACCAGCGGAATAAAATAATTTTCCTCCCTGAAGGAAACAATACTAATCAGTTGTAGTACTAGTAGTAAAAGGCCACTTCCATTTTGCAAGTGCTAACAGTCTCATTTAATTGTAGTCTTTCACCATTTTTTGGTTTAATTAGTTCCCTTGTTGTTTCGATTTAGCAGCTTCTTCCCCTTGGGGAAATCATTCTATTGTACTCATGTTACGATCTTCGAAAAGTATCTTTATATGTCCTCCATATTACCCAGGAGATGACGAAAATAAGGTCTATTCCAAAACATACATTTTGCTTGATCGTAACTAAATTCAATATGTGAACGTTTTATGCAAAACGCTTAGAGACGGGAACATTGAAAATTCAAAATATCTCCGTTACGTCACATTGTACATATATAACCATTTGTATTGCAAATTTAAATTCCTGTAAATGTTGGTCTATACTTTTATTCTGTATTTCGAGTAAGCTGATATAACGAGATATTTTTAGTCTTCAGTCTCGAGAACTCGATATTAACTGAATGCTGTTCTGATATTTACAGAAAGCTGATATGACGATGTGGCGTTGTATTGAAAGCTGAAATATAAAATATTGTTTTACTGTACTTTCTTACATTATTGAGGTATAATCAAGTATGTGACATCATCAATTTAAATTTAACGTTTAAACTAAATAATGTTGTTTTTTTTTTCATCAATACCATATTCAATATTTAATCGTTTCATGCAAAACAGATATAATATCTGCCAATGGCTGGAATCGGGAATTTGGAAGGAGAAGGGATTTAGACTGGAAGAGAACTGGAAATTAGTAATATCTCAGTTATTTGGAATCGCATCGAAACCATTTTTTTAGCCAATCTTGTTTGTTACAATTTAAATGTTGTTTTATTCATTGTTTATGTATCTCACGTACTAACCACCCTGGCTAGAAAAGGGTGGTAACCTGTAGATAACCCGTCCCAATTACCCTTAGTTGCAAAAAGAGGACGTTAATAAATAAATTTAATTCACGTACTACCCGAGATATTTGCACTATTCATTATTCAGGCTCTGTAAACCCCTGATCCTGCTCATGTGATTTTCACGTTTAGTATTGAAGGCTTAAACATCTCATCTCCAGCTAGAATTTCGATTTTGCATAGGCTTCTTATTATGGAAGAAATAGAAATAATTGGTGAGTTGAGATTAACAACGCGGGGTAAATTTGTTTTCTTGTTCGACGGATTTTTGATATTTTTTTAGGTGTTATTAATTCGTAATTTTATTTGATTTTTTTTTCAAAATTGCTTAATAGTTTTTTTTATTATTGTATGTTATATGTATTTATTTTTGAGTATTTAAAGGCAAAGCAACTTTGATGTGATGTACATAAAAAAATTTATTATTATTATACATACTTCACTTTATACCTACCTGTATAATTACAATCGTAAATCGGATTTATATATCATTCTCCCAGTTATTTTTACAAAGGGCGAGATCTCAAAACATGTTTTGGTGCCGAATGTTAAACTGGAATGTTACTTGAAACTGATAAAAAACTCTTCAACAAAGCAGATTTCCCACTTGTGTCACGTATTTACATTTATCTCGAAACTTAAACGTTCAATGAGAATAATTTTTGCATTTTGGCTTGCAATAAAGTACTTCATAATATAAAAACTTTTTTTTTAATATGACATGAGTTGGAGTGAGGGTTTAGTGATGACCGAAAACTAAAATATGGAAATATCTGGTTAATGCTAAATTTAGAGAAAACATGTAGGTATATAACAACATTTATGGAGCATCACATTTGCAATAAGATTGATTCTATACAATTTTTCGAGCCGATGCACAACAACTGAGATATTTCGAATTCTCGAACTACCCCCCCCCCCACTGGTCCGATTTCAGCCGCTAAGTATCATGATCTTCCTGTTTTACACAAAACGTTAAGTTTGCTAACGATTAAACAAAAATTCCGTCCGCTAGAGTGGTAACAGAGAAATATATAGATATCTCTTCTCTCTCTCTCTCTCTCTCTCTCTATATATATATATATATATATATATATATATATATATATATATATATATATATAAATTTAGAACCGACCTCATTTTTGTCATCTGCTAGGTAGGATCGATGCACATAACATGACGCGTCATGAGTATAACCTAATAGCAAATTTCCCTTGATGGAAATCTGCTAATATAGTATAGCCCGACTTGTGCAATCAGAAACATTTAAATGTTAATGATAGTAGCATCATTTAAAATACTTAAGGGAGTACACAAACAAATTCATATTAGCTTAGTAGACCAATTACCATAGGGGCGCCTCAAGCAAGTAGTTTATCTCCCACATTATAATATAGTTTGCTAAACATAATATTCGATACACTGAGACAACCAGCTGCTCACCTCTAAGCATATGCAGACTAAATACACTCTTAATTCGGATCAAATGTTTCAATTTTCTAGAAAAGAACTAAAGAGAATCTAAATTTGTAGCTAAACAATTACACAAACACCATCTACAACAAAACATTAAAAGTTACTGTTAAATTGAGCATTAAAGCAAATATTACCCGGGAAATGAAATTGTTCTCATTTTTCCTTAAATGCTCTATGGAATACCTATTTAGCGCTACGCAATCCAAAGAAAAACTAATTTGAATAAATTTCTGAGACAAGCATTAAAAAAATTAAACCAAATAAAACCATTTCATAAAATGGGACAAGTATGATCATGCGTTATAAATCCTATAAAATACGAATCTCAGGAGGTAAAAAATAAATACGGTAAAAAACACTGATCCTTTAAAAACATTTTGTAAAAGAATATTGAAAAATAAGATAAAATCTCATAACGCACCTTGGACGAAAGTGGGATGATATTTATGTATAACTAACAACTGATAACAACAGGCTATGAAAATAAACTAACAACTCATATTTAGGATACCAAATTAGTACTAACAAACCAGTAATGAATCCACAAATTGACGCAAACATTGTGAAATTAACGTCCACATTGTGATACTAAGACTGATTTGGATAGGTGATTAACGAGTTGATTTTTTTTTTCTAGCCAGGATTAGACCAAGGATTTATTCAATGTCGTCACTAAGTAAAATCCGATTTTCAAGTGGAGAATCGAACTCACGACTCTAGGTTTCTCAAATGAGATTACGGCCAACGCCTTAACACTCCACCTGAGCCCCTAGTTACAGAATAGCTCACAAAGTAGTGCTCAATCGTTGTTACCAAACATAATATCCAGCAGTAAGCTCAGTTTTCCTCTAAACTGATTGTGGTTGCTTATTTCTTTTATTTATTTTGTGAGGACGTTCTCCAAGCCTTTAAAGGTATATTACACATCTAGTATAATAGGTACTCAATAAAGCGAATTCCAGCGTGTAGTGCTGACAACTTGAACGAACCACCACTTTATGATTCCTGTGCAAGTTTTTATAACTGATTTATCACAGTTGATTTACTTCGCAGATTTTACAATTACTACCAGATACAGTATTCGTCATAATCTGAGGAATTTTCATATCAATGATGGTTAAATGCAAAGTATGATTAACATAATGACGTATATAAAACGTCTGGAGGTTCTACCATATTAGGATCAATAGACCGACTGATTTTAGGCCTTATTACGACATTAACCCTCCAGAACTCGCGCCGTGAGCAACATACTCACGCCCGAAGAAAAAAGTTTTATCTATAATTATACGGCTTGGGCGATAGTGCTTCTCTCTAGCTACACATTGTAGCCTTCTCTTACCACCATCTTTGGCTCCCAATCATCAGTATCAGATGGCTGTCACCAGGTCAAGGTTAATCAGCCGGAGTAAGTTAAGTGTGACTGTTTTTCTCACAGTGCGAGTTCTGGTGCAACGTTTTTTTTGGTTTATTGTGAGTGTTTTTCTCATCAAGCGAGTTCTGGTGGAACTTTTTTTCTTTTTTAATACGAGATTTCTTCTCATCGAACGAGTGCTTTGGTGATTTACCGAAAAATATTTTTGGTTCAGGAACTTATCAAGCCTCACCTGATCAACCGTTCACAACTGACCAACATATCCCTATTAGAAAGAAACAATATGAAGAGGATTTCTGGTGTAGAAGAGAAAGATCCCACATGTTCTGGTTCTAGTACCTCGTCGCAGTTTTGCGCCTATTGTCCGAGGAGAAAAAACAAAAAGCCATGGTCATTCTTGTGAAGAACAAAATTTTAATTAGTTAGGTAGCTCTTTAAGTTGATTGACATAATGTTTCTTCAAAACAGAATACCTGTACAATAAATTTTGAATAATAATATTATTTTATATTAGTATTTGGTGTTTATAATAAATAAAAAATTGTTTTGTTGAAAATATTTTATATAAATTTTTTTTGTTGAGGGAAATAGGTGGTGTGAGAAAAATTCTCACGAGTTCTGGAGGGTTAAATAATTTTAACTTTGAAAAGATTGTTTCAAGATCTGTAATACATAAATGTAACCACAGATACGATTGATTATAATCGACATACCAGACAAACCTTTAAGTTTATCGTTATTCACGAGTTATGTTCGCTATGTCTTTCGCACTTCAAACAGCCATAAAAATCGCAACCGGACGTTTCCGACTTGTTCTTTGCTGGAAATTATGGTACCTGCATCCACTACCACAAGATCCAAAACATAGTCGCCAAATTGTGTGATTTCTTCTTCTGTCTCACCTCATCGAATGTGTTAGAATCATCAAAATAAATTAATAAACAAACACATACAAAAAAAAATATTTGAGTGTGAAGGGGCCCTGTGAAAACGACCCCCGTTTTTAGCTATTGAGGTTGTACTGAGGTGATATTCGAAACATTTCCTCAAATGTCCATCGATCCTACCCAGGAGATGTCAAAAATGAGGTTGGTTCAAAACTATATTGTGACGCTCTAGCAGTCACAATTTTGGTTTGACCGTTACGAAACTCCATATTTAAACGTTTTGTGTAAAAATAAAGACGAAGTTCGTTAATGGCTAAAAATCGGACAAGTGGGGTGGAGAGTTTCAAAAAATCGAAATATATCCGTTAATATACGTCGGATCCAAAACTTGTATAGGTAAATGCAATCATGTAAATTAAATGTCCTATAAATGTTGTTCTATACATATTTTCTGAATCATGAATATAACTGAGATATTTGGGTTTTATAGTAAACCTCTACTCTAACTCATTTCATATTAGCAATAAGCCAATGAACCATTTAATTCCAAGATTATTTACCAAATATTATTTTTATTGAACATTTACTTTACGAGCTACAAGTAAATACACTATGTGATGACGTCTTCAACTAACATTTATAGTGCTTTAATCTATACTAAAGTCGCATCATAGAACGCATGAAAGCTCCATTTTTCTCGAAGAAATCCTTCACAAATATAGAGGATTATAAAAGGGAAAAATCAAAGACCCAGTGCGTAATTAAAAATGTAAAAAAAGGTGTTGGATGAAGTTCTTGACGGGTAATAAACCTTAACACTCCTCCAAACAGTATATGGCAAATTAGGTAAAATTCAGCACAAAAAATATACACCTCTAACCACAGGAATGATGCGTAATGAAAATACAAATATTGACATATTTTCTATTAGCAACGTAATATTCTCCAGAATATAACATTATTGCACCAAATTTATTACTGGATTCCACCAAAATATTTTAAATCACAACAATAAAATATTTAAGTATGTCGTTTGATAAGAACCTGACATGAGCACCTCATATCAAAGATATTGTTACTAAATGCAAGAAATCATTGAATTTATTAAGGATTATAAGTAATACTAAATGGGGAGTTGACAGGTGTACAATGCTATGCTTCTATAGGGCCTTTACCAGGTCTATACTGGGTTATGGCTGCATAGCATATTCATCTGCCAGTTCTAGCATGCTCAAAGCATTGAACGTTATACAGAACGCGGGTATTAGAATATCAACAGGGGCGTTTCGAACCGGTCCTGTCAATAGTATATATTTCGATGCTGGAGAACCTCCACTGGACTACAGTCGTAAGATGTTGTTTTTGAAATTTCTCACAAGGCCAATATCATTGAACAGTACCTGTGAAAATACCTTTTTAAACAACCCACACTTACTGATTTACACAAAAATACAAAAAATAGAAAACCCTTAAAATTAAGATTTTCACAATACAATGAGCACATTATTGAATCTCCCATTTGCCCTCACAGACAACTCTACCGTGGAATGTAAACAACTTCCTCAAATTATCAAAATTTATAAAAAAAAACAAAACTTTAAAAATTATTAATTAACGTCCACTTTTTGCAACTAAGGCTAATTGGGACGGGTTATCTACAAGCTCCACTTTTAGCAGATTTCCCTTAAGGGAAATCTGCTATTGAGGTTGTACTCATGACGGAATTTTCGAATTTTTTCTTCAAATGTCCATCGATCCTACCTAGTAGATGACGAAAATGAGGTCCGTTCAAAACTGTATATATATATACATGCTTAGTTTACGCAGCCCCTGCGTGACGGACTTTTCTAGCCAGGGCGGGACTAAGGATTTTATTTAATGAATTCCGTCACTAAAAAAATTCCTCTGCCCAGCCGGGAATCGAACTCGGCGCTCTTAAGTTTACCATGTGAGATTAAGGCCTACGATTTAACTCACATGGCTAACCTGAGCCCCGTATCGGAACTTTAGTCATTTACCTACACAAAACACAATTCAACTTAACTCCTTCAACCACCAATGCACAGACTCTACTCATATACACATGGCATGAACCATTAACCGTTAAACATATACTGACTTTAGCAAGAACCTTGAATACTTATAGACTCCAGATAACATCTAGGAACTTCTTACAGACAGGAGCCCACATATGGACAATTTACTCAATCATCTTAAAAAATTGAATTTGTTTTACAAAATTAAACTTCTCTGTTTTAAATTTTGACTTAGTTCGAAATTTAATATAATTTTGAACAATTTTAAATAATATAAATGTACTAGTATATAGGAATAACATAATTTTTGTATTAAAACATTTTGTCTTAATTATTTGTATTAAATGTTTATTTATTGTGTTTAATGTTTTATTTGTAGGTTCATTTCTTTGTTATATTCCTACAATTTTGTTTTCTGCCTTCAGTAATGCCCCCCCCCCCTGTCCTTCAACTCAGGCCCGAACTGGCTCGCCCCGATCTTGGGAAATCAGCTTAGTTTAAGTTGCTGCGTGACGGACTTTTACCTATTCCCGATAAATGAACTCACGTGGCTTCTAAGACTAATTTACTAAAGAATGATAATTAATCATAAAAAATCTCACTTTCGACTATTCAGGGTGTTTTTTTCCTCGCTTGAAACACTGTGCGATGTGCTCGGCTGTAACCAATTGAGCGTCTTCAAGATTACCATGATCTCTCTGCTTCCTTATCTAGAAAGTCCTTATCATTTGTGTCTTGACGTTCATGCAGGACGGTTTTCCTTCCACTATTGGATTATTATTTGTCGTATATATATATATAGTACTTATGTAGGATCCAATTATTAGTTATAAAGAGTAGTTTATAGTTAAAGAAAGGTATAGTTATTGTGATAGTAGAGTTATTTTTTTTGTTTCGGGAATAGTTATTGAAGCAACTTTATAATGTCTGTACAATGTATTAAAACTGTGAGTGTAGTACTAGTCTTAGTGAGTGCTTACTCCTGAAATGGTTTTCCGTGTTTCGAGTTACTTTTACCACTAGGAAAAGTGTTGGAAATAAATGCAGAAGCTATATACATTTAAAAAACGACGGATTATTGGGGTTAGCAAGAAAAATGAACAATAAGATCCACGTCTCAACGAGTAAGAGTAGAACTAGAATAAACCCAATGCATTCCAGTCTTTTCAAGAAGATGCTGTCAGAAGTCATATATATGCTAATTATAAAAGGGGAAAACATCCTAAGCTAAAACTGTTATTTGCTTCCTTGAACAAGCCAGAACTATTCTTGGCGTTTTGAGCCATAATCTCCAGCTAGAGTGAACTGTTGGACTAGTAGATTTTAGTTTTGCCTATTCAGCACATCCACCCTGTACTCCACAGGTGTATGCATACAGAGATGACAATATTATTGTAGTATTGACAGTTGAGGTCATTTAGTATTGAACATGTGCTGAAATTTTTCTACCTAGGTATTTCTACTGACCAAGGTCAGTGAGATTCCTTGAAGAAGCTAGTAGTTTAAATGGTGAAACGCTGGTAGAAAATACCAAGAAACGGCCAATACCGGAAAACTCCCACGTATATATATGTATGTATATCTGTAGGTAATGCCTGCCTGCCATTACTACTGATATTACTCGATCATACAATCAATGTTATATACATGCATCAATGAAATTCTTGTACGCCCAAAGGTTACTTACCAACAAAGACTAGGTTAATTTATATAAATAAAACTCCCAGGTTTAACTGATTTTCTGTTTAAATTTGGCTTGGATCAATTTGTTTTATGTTTCAGTCCATTATAAGAAAAATGTCAAATCTAAGTTGAATATGCTTGTCTGTCCGTCAGTCCACCCGTTTGATACTCAATCACTCAAAATCAGCTCCAAAAATTTCTATGGACATTTATTTTTGTGAAACAACTATCCCCTTTGGTACCACATAGGCTATATGATAATTTAAATTTTCAACTAGCTGTGGGGGGTTTACTTCAAAGTCAAAACACAGTTTTGTCAATAGTTTTACTGAGAAATTTAGAGAACATATTTTGTTTAGAATAACAATAGCTGTGCGATATTGCAATTTACTTATATAAATTCCGATGTTTTGACTTGCACTTTATGTACGCCAGACTCTATTCGTGTTCTATAAAAATATCTCACTAGAATATTTTTGGTTTTTTTCTTTTATTATAAGGTGGCTAGACCAACTTTTAGTTTTATAATATGACAAGTGTGAATCGCTAAAATTGCGTCACACATTAATAAATAAATAAATTTGATGGTGTGATATTCGTCCATTCGCCTTTTTATTAATTTCGTATATAGCAATAGAATCTGTACATGAAGGATATTTTTGATATACAATGGAATTGAAGCGATTAGTTAGCATTTCGTTATTCTAATAATTATATTTCACGGGAAACCATGTTTATTTCAATGATGGCTAATATAGTGAGAATATTTCCAGCTTTCGGTAGCCAACTAAAAAATCTCTGATATTTCAACAAAATTCTTAATATACTTTTATCTCATTTATCTACTAATGCTAAGTTGGCTCAATCATCTTTATATTTTTGGGAAGAATACGATTACTTGCTTCATCCCTTGAACAAGCTTAAATTAACCTTTATTTTTCCAATAGACATTCCATTGCTTCACATTTAAAATTGTATTACTGAATAGGAAGAACAGCACTCATAATTTTATGGAAATAAAAGGATTATTTAGTGCCAATATTAATCCAATCTTTATATTTCGACGAAATCCCACTTTTATTTTATTGGTAACAGGAAATCTTAACATAAATTCGTTAACATTTCTTCATTCCCAACTTTTTTCTTCACGAGTATAACATGTGTATGCCTAAGGCCATACGTACATGTTATTTAATCTACTTAATACATGACTTAATCTATTTTTTATATTATCGCAAACAAAAATTTCCGTCGCGCAGGGGCTGCGTTGACTAAGCACATTTCCCAAGGGAAGGTTTAAAACTGATAAGTCAACATACTGGCAACACTACCGCGAATATTAAGTGAATAAATGCAAACAGTAATGAGAAATCTTTCTGTTACATTAATAACTACAACGGACAGCGACTGAATTGGAAACAAACAGGCCTGCCAACCTGAATTATAAATAGGAAAGATGAACAATTGATGTAATATATCTCAATATAACATATTTATATTATTGAAAACTGTTTACTATAGCTAGCGGAGTAATTTGAAATGAATCTGAATAATTTATATCTCAATAACTCAGATTTTAGTAATCCAAGAAAAAAAGAAGGGCGGTAATAGAACGTATTTGTTTGTATCTCGTATAATAAAGGTTTGCTGAAAGCAATATTCGGTATTTAACCTTTTAATGAAGTGGCTCATGATATAACAGTTTATTAATAATATGACGCAATTAGGAGTGGGGGTTTACTGAAAACAGAAAACTATAAAATCCAAATATCTCGGTTAGTACGCGTTATATGGAAAACATGCATAGAACAATATTTGTAGTACACTTAATTTAAAATAGTATTGTATTTATACAATTTTTCGATCCGACGTATAGTAACGGAGATATTTTGAATTGAATCATAATAGTATGAATCACAATGGTTCTACTAAATAAATGAAAAACTTGTTAAATTTGTATATACTTTGGTTTACTTAATAACGTGTGCCATAAGCAGGCTGATGTGGCCTCAGGTGAACAGGTGTTGTGACCCTGTTGTCCAATATGCAGAGCCTTGTTGCACTGTATTATGCACTGCGGAGGTCTACTCGGTACAACACCGATGGTGATAGCAGCAATGACCTTATATACATAGGGTATTTAGTGTAAACAAATATTTTTTTACAAAGATTAAAATTAATTAATAACATTTATTATTTATATTTGTAAAATTCATGTCTATCTAAATATCTGAAAGTCCCAAGTATTACGTACTACATTAATCCAGTAACATATTTATATAAGACATTTTGGTTTGATTTAAGGGAACTAGTCCAGTTATTGGTTTTAATAAAACTACAATTAATGCCAATTTTCAGGTTATATTATCTGTTCATTATGAATAGTTATAGTTTTGTTTGGTTCTGTTTCATTATACATTAATAACAATTTCACTGCATTATCATGAACAGAGTAATGAGAGATAATATACGCGTTTATTTTGCAGCTAAAATTTATTTTATTTTTTTTAGTTTAGCGTATTTTTTTATTAATTCTTCCTCTACTTATGACTAGAGATATGTCGATTTTAATGTCCTATGGGTTTACTTCAGTTCACGGCCTTTGATATTGGTCAGCGTGATATGGTTGTAGAAATACACAATATATTACATGAGCCTAATAGAAATTAATTTTATTATTAAAGGTCAGACACGATGATATTATTCCTTTTTTAAATCTAGTATTGAATGTACAATAATTTGCAGGTGTTCTTTTAAATTCGTGTTTACAATATTCCATTATACAATAATACGCTTACGGAGTTAAAAATTGGAAACTCAGGCCTCCATCCTAAGTGATCCATTATTAAGGTAGAATTACTAACTTACGATAGCTCATTCTTTATTCAACTAACTACACAATATCCTTACGATGCTTCTAGGGGTCGTAAGTTATAACCATACCTCTATGGTTATAACTTACTATTATAACATATTTTTACATTTCTGAATACTAGGTAACATCGTGTTCATGGAGTTTATAAACAAAGTTTGAATAAATGTTTATCAAGCCTACAATATTTTTGTCATGTGTCCTGAAACTAATTTTTCAACTTTTTCTCTAAAAAGAAAATACAAAACTTCAATGGTTTGTTCTCGTGTTACAACAATAAGTAATAAAGGCTATGTTTATTTAGGACTGGGATTTTACTATTACATAATATGTATACATGACATAATATGTTACATATTATGTATTATTCCTGTCGCCAAACGGACTCATTCTTCCCACCAATATTTCAAACGCGCATTTGAAGTTTTATTCTTCACTTCCCATGATCGTGCTGGAGTGAGGTTGTTTCTATAGTTCTATTACTTTGTTCTACAGAAAATCTTTGTATATTATTATTTACGTCCACTTAATGAGTCCGTCACTAAATAAATTTCTACTGCCCAGGACGGGAATCGAACCCGCCACTCTAGGTCTGCCACGCGAGATTAAGACCAAAGCCTTAACTCGCACGACCAACCTGAGCCACAGAAAATCTTTGTGAGGAAGTTAATGAATACTCGTACAAATTTTTAATATGTTACTCATTACATAATTTTATGGGTTAACTTTTTTGTCATAATTTTTACAAAGAAAAAGGAATTAACTTTGTTGGTCTACATCATGACACTATTTTCTTGGCAGAACGTACTTAGAACCTTAATTAGGGAATCAAACCAGATTAACCCGCCATGTTTTAGTCTCAAGAAACTTAAGAAATCAAATTTAACTAGTGGTAAGCCCAGTGCAAAATGAATTCACGGATTTCCTAAACCGCCATAAAACTAAAGCTGAAAATAAAACTGCAATTTAATTAAAAAGAGTCCTTAACTAGAAACAAATATTAATACACCTCAACAAAATAAATTCCAATTTTCAAAACTAATTACTATTTTGCATTTAATCTGCAGTTGATTTAGGCAATGAAGGCATTAGTTGAATAGTTACTAATGAAAGGATTCTCCAACGGTGGCTGATTTAAATGAAAAATAACACTTTACTGGAGGCTGCTAAGGAGCGAATTAAGCAACTAATGGGATCCGTTTATTTATGACGTTCATTTGGGTCACAATCCATTCAAGCACTTCGGTGAATGAGATAGTATGGCGCTCATTGTAAGCAGTTTTAGTGAAATTAAAATTCATGTGCAATTGTTGTTCAATATTTTAAGAACCAAAATGTATTTACCGGATTTAAATTATGTCAAGTTAATAAAATTCAATTGGTTTTGATCGAATGAATTTTTGATTGTTTTAAATTTCAAGTTACCTTCTAACCCCTACTCCTGTTCGTCTCAGGGAATATTTGTATAGCCTATAGTGTAGTTGTGTTAGTAGCAATATACATTCCAAGTTTCATAAAATTCGGTTAAGTAATTTGGGCGTATTAAGGTAATCAAAAAAGCACCAAAGCTACAAATCTTGTCTATGGCATGAGAAAGGAAAAAGTATTGTGAAATTTCAAGAAAAAAAAATTAATGTATTGACAGAGGTATCAATTATATATATAAAATTGAAACCTCTGTCTGTACATTGATTTTTTCGCGAAATGTCACGATAACTTTTCGTTTCACAAAGTGATTAAGCTAATACAAATAAGTTATTTGTAAATATAAGAGTGGCGACGAGGATGGGATTCGAACCCACGCGTGCACAGCACATTGGACTATACATATAAAACGCGTTGTTATATTAAAAAAAAAGAAACTGATGAAGAACAAAACTGTAATTGCAGACATGAGTATGAACGGTAGATATTACGGGGAGCGAAGTGTAGGCGTTTATGGAACTCCACATATGCTACATTTGAAATAACACAATTAAAACATTCGGAAATGCAGTCTGAAATTGGACTATAGAAATGAAGTTATAGAGCATTTAGAGGTAAAAAGTAGAACGTTCTCCATAGATGGTGGCCTTTCACAAGGCTAGGCTGTTGGAAAACGCCGACGGACTCGGTCATCTGTCAACCACTTATCGAGTATTTATTGGAGGGTGAATAACTGATCAGATGACTTACCCCTTCCAAATGAAACTAAAAATCGTCCAAGGCTTATTCAAAAGACAATTTTCCTTATAATTTGACAAGCTGGGAGTCCACACATTTATACACTTTAATTAAACAAGTTCGACTTCGTGCACATTTATTTTTCTTTCTCGTAATATACATAGCATATCTAAGCATAAACATACTTTGTTTAATAACCATGTTTTTCTTGTCATTACTTGTCGTTGCACCGAAACTAACCAGAGCTTTTTCTGCAAAGCCTTCTCCACGTAGGTTCTTTTTGAGACAGATCTTCAACTTAGGCTGCATCTTCAGACTATTTCGTTTCAATTACCAACTGTATGCAATTGGTAGTTTCCTTGCCATTCCCCCAACCACCCTCTATTTCCTGTATTTACTGTTTATAATTGCCTTCTTGGCTTTTATTGAGAGTTATCGACCGCCTTGAAAGCCTTATACTTATTTCATCAATTATTTTCTCCTTCGCTGCGACTGCTTCAATTTTCATTTATTTTAAACAGATTTTAGGAATTACTTTGTAAACTTTTCTTTCTCCTGAACTTGAATTATTTCAAACTATCAATATCCACCAAGTTCTATTTTTTTTTTCAGTTTCAGGTTTTTTAACATTTACTCATACCTGAATCTGTTTCCATTGCCCCCAGTACTGGAAATTCTCTTCAGTCGTAGGTTGAATTTAATTCTAACGAATGTTGGGAACCTCAGACTCCTCTTCTGAAACTTTTATCATCTCTGGAGCTTTTGTGTCCTCGTATTAAAAAGCAAAAACGAAAATTGGTTTCTCGGGACTAGATCAATAACTTTTAAGAATTTCCTTTTCGGTAACAAGACACGAATAATGACCAAGTTTTAGCAACATCGAAGTTTTATTTTTTTACTTAATTATACCACTCTGTAGTGAAGCTCATGTTTTCCTATTCTTAGCCCAAACTAGACGCCCTTGTAGTTAGAATCTCAGATGTAATATCATTCGTCCTACTTCTTTTAAAAATATGACTATTATGTCATGTTTGTTACATATGATGTCAGGTTTTTTTTATTTTTTTTTATTTTTGTATTTAATATTCCGGGAGCTGATAATTCATATCAAGAAATATTATTCGCTCTGCATTTCACATCGGGAACATGGTCCGTATATATTAAATGCTTTCATTTCACTTGAAATAAAGTATATTCGTTGAGCTATGTAATAATAAAAAATCTCAATAAAAAAATAATTTCCTCTGAAAAATTAATTTTAAAATATCATACACAAACATTTGAGCTCTGACTGAAGCTAATTTGTGACGAAAACGTCTTATTAAGTACCGTACTCCCAAGCACATGAGTAATTATGTAGTTAACATGATGCCCCTTTTACCCCTTACTAATAGTCAAGATAGGTGGACATTTAAAATGCTTAAAATAACATATGTTGAGAAAAATCCGAAACACCTCATTTTCATTATGGAAAATTTGTTTTAAAAATGCTGAATTATTTGATACGATTTTATTTTATTTTTTTTAAACACACCTAATCTTTTGTAACTTACTAAGGGTGAAGAGTTACGATGAGCACAATTTCCTTTGATGGAAACCTTATGTATTTATACCAATCAAAGGTAAAGACAAATAAAGTATGACCCAGTTACATGATCTGATCTTCCTTTTGGTGGTTTTCTTGGGCCTAATGAAGTGGGAAAAGGCGCAGAGAGGCGAGACAGTTGGGCATCTTGCCAGAGTGCGGTTTAATAGAAGTTCACTCTTCCATTAAGACCAACTACCCTCATTCCAAATGCAGACAACTCATTATCATTTGTGGCTTACTGTTCCTTGCTAATGGCTGGAGAAACCTTGTATTTATGTCTGAAGCATCGCTTGGCCACTAGGCTAGGCCCCTCCCATAATTATTGCAGCTAATCTTGCATTCCTTAAAACATGGCCGGCCTTAAGAATCCACATCTTCGTTCCAACTTTTAGTCAACATCTCAACGTAATTCCCTTAAGATATTGTAATAAAATAGCCGGGGAACTCAACTTATTCTTCTTATTTCTCGATTAGATAAAGTTATGGTTATGCTTTATTTTCGAATTTATGTTTTATCGCATATTTTACTGTCACCATATTAAGTCTAAAATGTATAACTTTCCCTGTTCGTTTATTAACACATAATTCTAAAAATGTTTACCTCAGAAAATATTGAACAGGAAATTTCATAAATGGGAAAGAACTGTCTACATCAATAACAAAATCGACCGGAAAATATTAAATAATACAACATTTGCTCTGTTAGCTATAAGTAATGCTATATTCATTTCTTAAAACAAACCAAAACAGTATCATTTTTATACTGAGCAGATCATCGTATCATTTAGTTCAAGCTTTGAACAGAATGAAATATTAATAAAGCATCTTTTTACTAAGTAACAGAATTCATAATGCAGACAATTATGCCTTAATATCAAATTATGTGTCCAATGGTACTCCATGGGTAATATAACAATTTTTTGGATAGCGAATCATACACATCAAAAACGTTTTTTATTAAGATATCGTGAGCAACTCTGGGTACCTTGTACAGTAAGATCATAAAATAACAACTGGAGTTATAAATTAAACTCAAAAGAAAATATTCTGCAATATCTTTCAGTAGCTCTTCATATATTTGTACAAGTGTATGCAATCTCCAACGTTCAGGATGGCTAATACTTTATACCTGTTGAGAGTAGTTCGACCAAATGCTGCTAGGCGGAACTCCCGGAGAGTTTTCTGTTCCAGTTTTCTGGAGGTTACACGGTGAGCAGTTGGTATTGTCATCCCAATGCATGGCTTCTTGTTCACGTAATGAGTTTCTGTCCTGAAGATAAGCTATCTCATCAAGTTTATTGTATACTAAGCACCTAAATTATTTCCATACATTCCAGATAATAACCAACTTTTAAGAAAATAAATATTTCTTCTATATTGCGGGAGGGGGGGGGGGTTGAATAACAAGTTGGTCAGAATACATTTATTCTGGAAAGTGCATGTTCTAAATGCAATCTGTGCCTTACTGGTCCTGTGTTGTCTGAAGCAAAACTGTCCAGGATGTCGTTGCTTACACTAACTTAGAGGTAGTTCACATGATTACTTACTTGATTTATGGAGGCTCTGGGTAGCCGTGAGAGCCTAAAAACTTTTAATGAGTGGGTATTCAAACGTGAGTAGTGACTTTGTCCTCTCATTAACTCAATCTATTTGTCAGACTCGACGAAAACTTCCAAGATAAGACTTTCAATTGGGATGTACGCTGTAAAACGTTTATACTCTATAGTTGGTGAGTAAATTCCGACACACTTCATTAACTACATGGAACTCCTACGTGCTGGTATAACACAAGGGCAGACTACCTCAGGTCCTATTCTCTGAATAAAGCAGCTATAATACTAAAGATCTAAAATACTAAAGATTTTAGAAGGCAACCTACTTCTTTCTTAGTAACTACTCTATCCATACAGGGCTTACAGTTAGACAGGGTATGAGATATTTAGCGAAAAAACCGCTTATCGTGAAAATCTTTAGTACACAAATAATGCCAACCAGCTCCTAACTAACATTTTGTAGTTTCGAATATAACTGAAAACTTAATACGTTAAGGACGATATTGAGGGGAATGGGCCTTTAGGCTTATAAAATGTTTTGTGTATATAAACAATTATTTAATAATTATTAGCAATATTGTGATCACAGTGATTATAATATAAGTATATACAAATATGAATGTCGTTTGTCATTATTTACACATTTATTCAGTTCCAGTAAAAAATACAATTTCTCATTGCTTTTTATAACAATTACTATATTTTAAATAAAAAACGACGACGTGTCAGAAGTTCACTCTAAACAATCACAAGGTTAAAAATATCAGATAGGATTCATCATTCAGATACGAGTGTTTGGAGAGAATTATATTTCACCAGCAATATCTCTAGCTCCACGAGCTCAACGAGTCTAAAACCTTAACGGATGCCCCACCCGCAAACAGAGCTGCTTAAATAGCGGGGTTTCTACCTAGAATTTGTTTCACATTATAATCCTTGGGCATCTCTAAATACTTATTGAAAGAGGAGGATGGTAAGGTACAAAGTAGATATAGACGTGTGTTTAGAATATGTGCGTGAGTGCGTGCACGCCTGCGTGAGTCTAAAATATATGCCTGTGCATGTGTGTGTGTGTGTGTGTGTGTACATATATATATAGTTTTTTTTTCCTATTTATTACTTCCCACACACTATATGTATATTATAGTGGCTCTTTCTTGGTTTGATACAATGAGATTCCATTTCTTACTCAGCAGGAGTAGTCTTTTTCAAATCAAAAAAGTCACTCCAAGGAATTCTTCTCCAGAAAGATGACCTACCCATGGTGCATCACTTTCTTAATACCCTCGGCCTAGGGCCTCTTTTTCACAATATATGCCGCATGTTTTGTCAGGGCAACCAGCTCTACCATATAGTCATCCCTGGGCTTCTTCGACATCTGGAGTGCTCCTGAGTGTGTACAAATGAATCGGACATATTCTCCTCCAGCTAGCTTGCCTGCCCCCTTGGAGTCCCACGCCATTCAGGCCAACATCTCTTCAATCTGGGTTAAATCCTATCCATCCGTAACATCATGAAGATCAAAAACATTGAGGTTTCAAGGTTCTGAAGGAATCTGGCTAAAAGGTAACTGGAACCTTAGCCTCTCTTATCTTCTAATCAAAGCCAACATCATCATCAGAATGGTCTATTAACTGACCAAACCTCTTCTCACGCCAAAAGAATACAGTCCAAGGAAGGTTAACAACCCCAAGATGGGAAACCACTTAACAAGACTTAAGTGGGGAATGAAGCAGTTTGTGCTGCCAATAGGGGAGTTAAGCCAAATTCTATCTTGTCGGAGAAAATCCGCTTGTCGAAGATATAGGTGTCTGATGTGCCCCATTATGAGCCTATGATAAAGACTCAGCAGTTAGAAAGCCCAAATCATCTCAATCGCTTTCTTTTGATTTAGCGGAACTCGACCTGTCTTATGAAGAATCTCCAATCCAACGATCCCCGATAATGCTTTGTATCCTTGTAGCTTTGCTACAAAAGTAGTCGAGCTGTATCTGTCAGATCGCATTTCAATCCCAGTAATAGTATAACCTTAAACTGCAACATTTGAAAGGAAATTAAAGTAAAATACTGTTACTTACGAATAAATTTATTTTATGACATAAAACATTAATTAAAATAACAGAAATGATAGGGAACAAGTACAATATACATATATATAAAATCAGTCTTCTATATTGACAAAGCAGGCTTTTGTAATCTTTGTAGACTAATTACTTTTCATTCTTCTAAGTTTATATTTCCTTATAAACTGTATATATATATATATATATATATATATATATATATATATATATATATATATATATATATATATTTCAGCCATCAGCAAACCGCCACTTCTACTCATGTTACATTAACAATGCTCTGCTACATAATAAATCGCATTATTCGAAGTTTAAATACCAAAAATCGTATTCAAGAGACCTTTATTATACGAGATACATGCAAATATGTCCTGGTGACCCCCCCCCCATCTTAAGGTTTTGGACTACTAAAATTTGATTGATGGAGATAACAAGTATTCTGACTTATTATTAATTACATTACTAGATATAGTAAATAGTTCTCAATAAAATTAATATTTTATATTCTGATATATTTCAGTAATTGTGTTTCTTTCCGGTGTGTGGCGGGCAGACCCATTTGTTATATTTCTAACCTAACGCTTCCTGTCGGCAGATTATTGATATTGGATGAAACATTTCTTATTACCGTTTGTATTTATTCTCGATGGTGTTGTGTTACCAGAATGTAGATTTATCTATTACTAAACTACACGAGGGAAATCTGCTTAGTGTACGCAGCCCCTGCGTGACGGACTTTTTTTTCCTCACCTGTATCCAGGTCTTCATCTCCTATTTCATATTCTACAACAGGAGGAATGTGATGTACACCACCACTTTCTTTATCCACTTCTACCTCAAATAATAAATACTCTATATATTTTCTTCACATCTTCGTCATTTGTAACATCATAAATAATGACGAAAAACGTTTTTGTTCTGGATCAAATAAAATTAAAAATTTAAAATCACAAGTACAAATTAATAAATTTTGTATTAATTTAAAACAAAAGTGGTCGCGCTGTATCTCACAGATCTTCTCCCTTCAGTTTAACAAAATAAATTTATTTTATTATTATTGCTATAAAATGTTTTAATTTACTTAGTTAATTTAGTATTTAATTACCTTAGTTAATGTTTTAATGTATTGTTTTAGATCAATTTACAATGAAGGATAATAATTATAAAATAAACACAAATACATACAGGAGAGGTCGCGCTGTATCTAGGAGATCGATCGTAATCTGACGACTCGTATGTTAAATGCTTGAAGGTCTGAACTAATCAGTAGGGTCCGGCACCCCCTTCTAGCAAGATAGGAAGCACGGCACCAGTCCCTTCGCAAAGGGTGTCTGGCAATACAATATGAAATCTATCAGAGAACTCACAGATCATGCGCGACTACTGGAGTGTTAACTCAAACCAACAGTTACCAAGTTCACGCAAGACACAAGAGGACTGCGATCCAACCCAGCTGTCAGGGTTTGCAATTGTAGCTTCACAATAGAAACATATATTAGTCTGTAATCTCCTTGGTTCCATACATTATCAGTTTTCAGGAATATCTCAGGGTTTCCTTAAAGAATGTTCTACCCCTTAAGATTAAGAGCAGAAATTGAATCACTAGCATCAATAGACTTAATCACCGTTTGAGATGTCGGGCAAACCAACCGAGCAACTTCCACAAAGTTTTATTACCTGGTGCAGGATAGGATATGACCCGAAACGGCTCCCACCATTACTTTGTTGTGACACACGAATTTCATTTTCTGAAACCACTTGCATAATCCAAACTCCGCACTAGGCGTTCAAGCCTCTCAGGCATATGCGTGGAAAGCTCTTTAGTCAATTCACTTCTCACATCTTCGGCCTCGAGACAGCATCATCCCTCTCAAAGCTTAATAAAGTTGGAGGTATACCAATAACTACATCAATCATTTTGTCGTCACAGAGCTTAATCGTATAATGACCAGTCGTAAGAATGTTTGGTGCTAGTATATAGCATATAACCTGAGATCTTATCTGCCTAGAAATCTTAAAAATTTCTCAAAAACAGTTAAAAATACTGATGACTAAGAACCTCATTTCCTCCGCAACTCATAGCAAACAGTTCCTACTCCAGAGCTAACCTACCTCCTTTTTCTATCTCTGGACTGCCCACAATATTATCACCCTCCATTGCAAATAATAATAAAAATATAAATATAAAGTATATAACGGGGCTCAGTTTAGCCATGTGAGTTAGAGCGTTGGCCTTAATTTCACATGTGGTAAAACAAGAGTGGCGAGGTTTATGCCCGCCTGGGCATAGGAATTTATTTGGTGACGGAATTCATTAAATAAAATCCTTAGTCCCACCCTGGCTAGAAAAGGGTGGTAACCTGTAGATAACTCGTCTCAATTAGCCTTAGTTTCAAAAAGTGGACGTTAATCAATAATAATAATTATAATATGAAGTATATATTTGTGTTTAGGTATGAATAGCTAATTTTCCTTAAGGGAAATGTACAAAATACGGGCTAATGTCCATACTTTCCATAGAAAGGGAAATTCTTTTGGCTTCCGCCAGCAGACAAAACACTATTAGTAATAATATAAGGCAATAAAGAGCTGAAATAATATTAAATGTGCATCGTAAAAAAGCAAGGTATTTTAAAAGTAGCGAAAGTAAAGCGGATCAATAAGAATCGGCATAGCTTGAGTACTTGGGAGTGAAGATGGCGGTTAAAAGGTTTCAAGTTGGTGAAGACAATAAGCCATTAGATGCAGACCGTAAGCGTCCCATCATGGAACAAAAGGTTCAAGAATTCTATCGACCACCGTTCTACACCAGCGACGAATAAAAGGAAGGTCGTTAACTCAAATTGTACAGGTATTAAACTGAACCACTCCAATATTATGCCATTCAAATGAAAACAATCACTGATTCATGGTCTTTTAATTAACTATTCTCCCACAATTTTTCATGAAGGTCCATTATTTCAATATTTAATTATATTATTTAGATGTATAATTATTTTATCTATAACTCGCTATATGTTGACTATATTCTCTGGTTTTCCAAATAAAAAGTCTAATTTTTGTTTCACAAAGATTCCTTAATTTCACCCATTAAATATTAGTCACTGATCACATACGCCAAGGTGTGAGATGGATTAAGTCTGTTACAGTTTATAAGTACATTTTTTTATTAAGTTAACGGCCACTTTAATTTCGTATGGCTGACTTTTTATAGCGTCTGTAGGGGTGATTAGGACTAAGGGTTTTCGACTATCTCAATAAATACACATTGACATGTCTATGTGGACTTCACAACAACGATATACTCAGTTCAAATTAACTTGAATAATCAGAGCAATACTCTACACAATAATTATTGTCGTTGAAATGTGATAACGTACTTTGAAATATTTCTATAAAGCTACATTGAGTTAATTGTATACTTTTCGAGGAGTGGGTTTAGAGTGAATATTAGTTAACATGTTCCTGATGGTGTTAAGGAACTTGGCACCGTTCCCCCAGCTTGTTGCCTCAATAGCATAACTCTACTTCAACCCACACAACATGCATGTGCCCGTGTCTTGTATACCCTTGTTCACACGATTAAAATTATCCATACCAAAGTGAGAATATATGAATATATATATATATATATGTGCCTGCAAAGGTTTTGGTCAGAGGCAATGTGTTTATGGTATTATTATTTTTTTTAACAAAGTATTCAGTAAAATGATTACGATCAATTATGATGTGTGTGTGTGTGTAAAGAGGAAGATGAAAAGGCACTGTAAAAAAATCCAAAATTCCAGACTGAGCCCGTTAAAAGGGATAGTATTGTAGTAATGAAGGCAAACTAGCATAACAGGAAAATATGTTTTAATTATTTTTTTTGGATAGTTTATATAACTATATTTATAACAATAAAAGGGTTACAAGCAGTTTTAATCAATTCGACACACAATTTTGTTTTTCAAAAACATTTCAATTATTTTTCAGTAAACATGGAAGCACCATTCTGAGGTTGATCCTTAATACCAGTTCCCCATTACTATTAGCGATGATGTAATATGATGGGAATGAATTACAATAGTTCTTGCCTATGGATAGTTCACAATCTCATAATATAGTAACAGTGGACTCAATCCCCGTAACTATTTTCTCAAAAATGAGGCTTAAAAAAAAAAAGGTTTTATAAATGAAGAAATTCTTGAGAAAAAAAATTGCACACGTTATGGGTTTTTAAAATTAAACGAGTTCAAATCATATACGTTTGATTTATAGAACCTAAACACGCTGAAAGGAAAACAATCACGCAAGGCCATCCATCCATCCATCAGGTAAGACGTAAACTAACCGTGAAAGAGGTTTTAATTTCGTTCATATTTTTACTTATAGAGAAATATTTGGGGGTGGAAGGTTTCCTCCAAGTAATAATGAGATATGATAATAAAGGAGGGATTACTGAAAATAAAACTGATGATTCGTATTCTATACTAAGTTACTTCAACTTTGCCATTCGGTGTTTAAGCAATTGTTATGACGATCTAATATTCATTAATATGATCGATATTACGTATATAATAGTCTCAGTCCTTGATTTCACCTAATATCAGCAAAGGTGACCGAAGTAGCACCGAACCGAGCTGATTATTGTATGTGGAAAAAATGCTACCTTACTGGTCATCTAAGAATATGGTTATTGTCCAACACAGATTGTTTCAGGACAAAAGAAAGGATCTTTTGGTCTCAAACAGCTATATTTATTCTCCTAGTTTAGAATCACAGAGCCTTCGCCCTCCAGGGCATTAACAATGCTAAAAACATACAGGGTAAAACATTGTTTATCTCACAACAACTAAGGCAAATCATAATTCTCTTAGATACATATAGTTCTAACAAATCGTATAAAATTATTCTTCTCAGTCACTTTTATACTCACTAATGAGTCCACATTATAAAAACAACTCCTTAATTTAATTTAGCCTTATCATGAGGTAATTTGTCAATATCTAATAATCTGATAATATCAAATCTCTTATCAGGTAGGTTCTATAACCCTCATTTAGTGCTTTGCCATTATTAACTTTGCTCATGCATATATAACAATCATAACATCAAAACATTTAAATCACTTCAGAATAGGAACGAAATTTCCCCCCTAAAATATATTTACCTTCATTTGCCAGAATTATTTTAATTTTTCTATTACTTCAGGATAATAGGTATTTAAATTCCTTGTGTCAGTTTTAAAATTGACTACATTTTCCAGGTCTTTGGAAATATACCTACATTGCTTCCAGAATTTTCCTCTTACGAGACTTTGGTTCCTTTTGTAATACTTTCATCTTGTCAAAGTCAAATTGTAAGGATTAGATGCAATAACACAGATTATTTTATCTTAGTAAATAACGTCATAATTAATTGTAAGGTAGAATTACTTCGTTAATAGCTTCAAAGTTGAATAGCGGATTCCGTGAGTCAGTTCTCGGACCTTTTTGCCACTCGGCAGATGGGTTTCTGTATGTGTGTGTAAACATGTAACGGAGCTCTGCCTGCCCATGTTATTGTTTCCCAGAATCCCGTTCCAGGAACCTAACCGAATCCATGGTCTCTCCACAGCCGGGGGAAAACAAAATTCTTGGAACCTAGAAATTCCAGGACAGCTGTCGTCGTTAGTGAATTGTGAACTACATGCTCGAACCAGGTACCTTATGCGGCTTAAGAGCGTGAGTTTCCTCTTTTTTATTAATGCCCTGACACAGCGCTAGTCTGTTGCAACTGGCAGTGCCCACAGTTCCGGGGAAATGGAAAATAGAACACATTGGCCTTTGACATACCTAAATTAGCCAATCCTTTCTGCTCGCTCATTTGGCTGCATAAACCGATACGCTAAATTCTAATCGCGAAAGGTAGTTTGGGTCTTCTCTAAGACTCAACCTTATTTTGTATCTGTAGTGTTATATAATATAGAAGGTTAATATTAATTAAATAAAATGGATATTTATTTATTGGAGCTTCGCAGCTTCGGCGATGTTGCTCTAAACAAAAGTATTCGTAACTTAAAAAACAAAACAATACAAAAAAAATTAACGAAATTAAACAAAACAGAAATGGAACACAAAACACAAAAAGAAAACAAAACAGATAAGGAAGACAAAACGCAAAAGGAACACAAACCAGAAAAGGATTACACAACATCAAAGGGTCTTAAATCAGAGAGAAAACACGAAAAACACAGATGATATCAAAACAAAAATGGGAAAGAAATAGAAACGCAACTCAAAACAGAACTGAAAAAAAACAGAACACAAAAGGCGAAATTAAACACAAAACTGAATGAAACACAAAAACGGAACTGGAACTCAAAAATGGAAATGGAACTCAAAAACAAAATGGAATTCAAAAAAAAAGAATGGAAGTCAAAAAACAAATATTGAACACAACAAAGAGAAAAAAAATAAATGAACAAGAGAACAAATAAAGACAAAATTCAAAGCTAAGTGCAAAACTGTAAATCAAAATTATTGACATTGGACAATAGAGGATTACAATACATGATTAGATTGTCCTTTGTTGTCACATTGAGCACACGATTCTCTAGTACATATACATTCCAGGAGCCTATCTTTTCGTATTGGACATTTACTTATTATTAATTATCTTTTTTTGAATAATGCTACTATCTATTGAAATAGCCAACATCAGATAAGAAGCGTTTAATCACTCAGACTGCTCTACTCATGGATGTCTCAATTCTCACAGAAGCCTACACACTAAGTTGTTTGCAAAGAACTGATAGAAGAAGTTAGAAAGAGATAAATCAATCGATTAGAAAAGTTCACTGTAGGAGCTTCTTGGCGCAGTGGAGTTTTAAAGAAGAAAATAACACTCTTAAATTGATTTTAATTAGGAAACACTATTCAGCCATTCCCTTTTTCTCAAATAATGAGAAATGGTAACTGAAACAATTAACTGATAATTAAACTCGGTTAGTAAAGTCCGTCACGAAAGTCGATGCCCGAAGGACAGTGGCACCTTTCTTTGGTACAAGAAAGAGGAAAAAATAAAGTGTGAAAAGGAAGCACGCATGGAATTTCACAAGCATTGGTCTCAGAAACTGATGATTATTTTTTTGACGCTCAATAGCTCTTTTTTCATAAATTAAGAGTCTTTGCAACCCCGTTATAAATAAATTAATAGCAAAGAGGGAAATGGGACTACTTGATTTCGTGTTCATTGCGGGCTCCTATGTACTAATGTTTCGCTAGCCATGCTACGAGCTTCATCAAGGGAATTATTTTCTCATTTGAGTAACTTCTGATGCAATAATATCATTTTTAATCACTGAAGAAATTGGAATAAAAATCCTACCACTCAGGGGCTGCGTAAATTTAGTAGATATCCCAAGTACTGGTATAATAGTTATTTATTATACAAGTGAAGAAAGTGAATTGCCTTCTTAATTAGTAATAAGTATAAATTAAAAAATAATTTGAAGTTGGAAATTAAATGCTTTTAAATGTTTCTTAACATTGTAAGAATTTATTTTAACAAAATAAATTGAAATGTGAATGAATTATTGGTGGAAATAATCAATATATTTTAAAATTTAAATATAATAATAATTACCTTCCTTGTTTATAACCTGCCCTGTTTATAACTGCACTACTTCACAATCATCACTAGTTGTTTTATTACTATGCTTATAACCTTTCACAACCATGCTTATAACCTACCAACAACATACCATAATCTTCACAACATCCTAATTTTGTTCATATTCTGGTTAGATCTGATCATGTATTACACGATTACAGAAAAAATTTAATATTACACTCGTAACGAAAGAAGAATTTACAGCTCTCGTGAAATTACCACACTCGCTTCGCTCGTGTGGGTAAACGTTTCACTCGAGTTGTAAAATGATCTACTTTCGTCACTTGTATAATAAATAACTATTACCCAATCTCATCGAAACTTATGATGAATACCGACCCTATGGAGACATTATAATTTTCAATTCAACTTAACATTAATAAACTTCAGGAAAAAATCAACTTCTGATGCAATAATATCATTTTTAATCACTGAAGAAATTGGAATAAAAATCCTACCACTCAGGGGCTGCGTAAATTTAGTAGATATCCCAAGTACTGGTATAATAGTTATTTATTATACAAGTGACGAAAGTAGTCACAGGGAATCCTTGGTTCCTGTCGCATCATTGTGAAGAGGGCACTGATGATGGAGCGTATGCTCTGAAAACGCTCTGTCACAACGAATAAAGAATAGTGAAGGAACGAGGCGTTTTTTCTTACCTGAGATAATAAGAAATATGATCTTTAGTGTTAACTGAAACGGCTAAATATCGAGTATGGTTTTAATCAAATAAACATTTTTGGGCAAAGAACGAAAAATCTTAATTGATGACGTCATCATCAATTGACGTATTCTCACAAAGTAATAGTTCAATGAAACTCATATTTAGTATTTAACCTAGGAATGAAGTTGTTCATGATATAAGAGCTTATTTTTAATATGACATGAGTAATGGTACGGAGTTTACTGAAAGCATAATTGCACAATAATGTGAGGTAGGCCAGAACTTATAAGGGCCAGAATTTATAACTTTTAGCAGATTTCCCTTAAGGGAAATCAGCTATTGAGGTTGTACTCATGACGGAATTTTCGATTTTTTTCTTCAAATGTCCTACCTAGGAGATGACGAAAATGAGGTCCGTTCAAAACTGTATATATATATATATCAATCAATCTATCTATCTATCTATATATTTGTCTGTTACCGCTCTAGCGGTCGCAATTTTTGTGTAATCGTTACCAAACTCGATATTTAGTCGTTTTATGTAAAAAGAAAGATCAAGTTCGTTAACGGTTAAAATCGGACCAGGGGGAGGGGGGGTTTAGAGGTGTGGAAGTTGAAAATTCGAAATCTGTTTATTTTACGCAGCCCCTGCGTGACGGACTTTTTCTGTTTATTCACGTTATAATAAAGCGGTCAACCCGTCTTTTTGGCGTAAAAGGCGAACAAAAAGGCAGACACAAAGGCCAAAATAAGTGTGGGGAGTTTTAAAGAGAACATTTGACCTGAAGAATTTGAGGCTCAAACTTTTCCAAGAAATAAAAAGTAGTAGAAATGATTTCTAAACTGATGGAAAAAGGCAAGCGAACTGTTGCTGCAAAAAAAGTTTGTTGTGGAACAACCCCCTGAGACCTGGACTCCAGAGATTACTGTGGAATAACCTTTTTGATCTTTTCAAATATACAATTTGAATGGCATATAATTCCTGAAAAACAAGAAAGCACTCTTTCCAAGGGGAAAATGAAAACTAGAAATATCACAACCTCATTAGTAATACCTGTTTTTCACAAGCCATCCAAGTCTTTAAGAGGGCCTTTAATCTAGAAAAAGGACGTGAATTATATTCTTTATAATAATAAAGAATTACACTAAGATTAAAATTGTATATTATTTCAATAGTACACAAATCCCAAATTGACTGAAACGTTATAATACCAAATTAATTACTATAATCCCCATTTGGATAATCCTTATCCGGTTTGAAGCCAGCTTTATGTTATATTTGGAGCTGAGGTTAGCCAAGCTGAGTTAAGGCGTTGATCTTAATAAATTTGGTAAGCCTAGAGTCAAGGGTTCGATTCCCGTTAGCCATCAGAAGTTTATTTAGTGACAAACTCACGAAATATATCCATAGACTCATCCTGGCTAGTGAAGTGTAGTAAACTGAAGATAACATGCACTGACTAGCTTCAGTAGCAAAACGTGAACGGTAACAAATAACATTTCAAACATTCATGTTATTTATAAATGTCCACTTCATGCATCTAAGACGAAGCGTGGCCGGTTTTCAACAGGTTACCACTATTTTCTAGCCATGAGGATTATACTTTTTCTTTTAGTAAGATCACTATTAAATTAATTGTCCACAAGGGAAGCAACCCCACACCTCTATTATGTTAGTTTATTAATGCTCACTTTGTGCTACTAAGACTAATTGGGACGAATTATCTACAGATCACATTTTTGTAGTCGGGGTATGACAAAGGATTTCATCAAGTGAATTAAGGCCAACACTCAAGGTCAAAGCGCAATCGATGTTGCTCTCAAGAGTCAATTTTTCTATGCGTTCAAAAGCTACCTTGATTGATAATAAATCAGTTGAACCTGTTTCAAAACGCAAAGTGATCACTGCCCTTGAGTTATGACAATGGCGTCCGTGATTTGTACTTTTAAATTATTATTCATGATAATTTAGTACTAACTAAGTAAAACTAATTTCTGTAGAGTTTGTTCAAAGAGAGTATTCCTACTAAAAGCCGTCTTGTATATCCCAAATTAATATTTCTTGTTGCCGCATATAGCAGGAATTATATATTGAAGTTGTTGGATTGAAAGGACAGCTGTAATTGCTTCCACACAAACTTTCCAAGAACTGTGCCCAACTAAACCTGACTTGGAGTGTAAACTAATTCAATCACTGCTCCAGTTCAAATATACCGTGTGGATACTTTGTATATTAGGAGCGAGAATAGAACACAGAACCCATGTGGAATAAGAAAATACAAAATGTGTCTCCTAGAATCTCATAAATAAACGAAATTTTTAGTGTTGGTTAAATCTGTAAGGAAAACTAATGGTTTAATAAAATGAATGAGTAAATATGGGAATTAATAATTCCAAAATTATTAACAAGTTTTAGCTCATAGGATTAACTTTATTAGTTCCAATATATGAATATATATATATATATATATATATATATATATATATATATATATATATATATAAATATATATAAACATTTATAAATGGCAAACGGTCCAACATCTGTTATATAAGACATTTGTATTCATTTTAGTAGAAAACTCTTCAGGGAAATCTAGTCTAAATGGAATTACATTTATGAAAATTTTCTTCATTCAGTACTACCAATTACATGTTGAATCCATAGTCGTTCACATAGAAGTCTCTATGGCAGAAATAAGAGTTTAGAATGTCCAAATGTCGCCTGTAAAAAATCGTCTTAGATTATTATTGGATTACTGTAAAAGAGGTGCAGGGTTAGAGGCCGGTAACGTTTAGTTGTGAGATTAGCGGGATTAAAGATTGGACTTCTATTCGTTACACTCATGTGCTCTGCATCGTGGGGCAATTATGTAGCTATTTGCATAAAGAGGTTACAATGTTCGGTTCATAATGGCTCCACAGTACGACGAGGAACACGCCATACTGGCTTCTTGATTTCCCTGAATCCATTTGATATATGCCCTTCTCCCTTCATGAGTTGTTGAACCATAGATTGCACTGTTGTACTATAGATACGAATACATTGGTGATGAAGTCATCAATTAGGGTTCTTTTTCTTGTCTTAAAAATATATCATACTCGAAGTTTAACACAGGCATATTCATTAATGGCTGAAATAGGATTAGTGGGCTTTAGAGAGAGCTGAAATTCGAAAATTCAAAATATCTCCATTATTATGAGTCGGATCGAAAAATATTATAGAACAAATCTTATTAAGCTACTGTTTATATATACATTTATTGTCTTGTACAGTCGATTTTTTCCGAAACTCAAATATTAAGCGAGTTCTTCGTGCTTCTTATTTTCAGTCTTCAGTAAAACCCCACTTCTACTCATCAGATTTTATTTAGAAATAGAGAATGGTGACAGGAGATTGTTAGTTTGTCACCTGCGCAAGGGATATCTGCTTAGTTTACGCAGCCCTGCCTAAAGGACTTTCAGAAAATAACATTGGAGTGCGCCAAGAATGCACCCATTATAACAGATGGTAAACAAAGCTAACCTCCAAACACGATCACAAGTCAATTTTTGTAAGTAGAGGAATCATGAAAATATATTAACCTTCAAAATTTTTTTTTAATATACAGTTTAAAAATAAAGGGCCATAAATGGCATGTACTGAGGCAGATAGGTATGTTACAATACTGTGTATATATTGTTCTTGTAGAAACTATCTTTAGGTGCTCTAGGCGTAGATGTTTCCCAGTAGAACTCAATTTTAAATATTCACAATATTCCCTCTATTAAGATTAATCTAATATTTTTCTTTTCAATTGTTTCCCAAGAATTACTAGACAAAGCATGGGTTGTTAGTAAATTGTTGTAGAGTACAATTTATACTTGTAGAGTATGAGGTGCTCTAATGTGTAACCACAGTTTTTATTGGATCTTTCCTAAGGGAAATCGGCTATTATGTGGAACTCTTGACGCGATTTTCGAAACACAAAAACTTTTTTTGACACTTAAAACAGTCAACAATATTCATTAGCTCAATCGGCAAAACCCAACCCATCCGGTTTGTCAATTTCCACTAGCTCCTCCAAAATTATAGGTCCTATGTATTTATTTCTGACGAATCTTGGTGTGAGTTGTAAGGATGGCTTGAAGTGAGAAAATCTTCTTTTGTTTCTTATTCGTTTTTCTGTATAAGCATACTAGACATTATTTGATTTCTTTAATATATAAAACAATGGATAAAGAAGACATGCGCTATACTATAAAATTATAGCTTCAGCTGATAATAAATGGCGTTGCCGAATGAATCTGGTTGAATCTATTCTCCATTTGTATATTTAGAAACCTGGTTTAGACATTTTCCCATATAATAATTTTTGCGGAAAAACTAGAGTGCATGCTGTAAGCATGAAGGGAAATTTAAAAAAAAAATCACTAAAATACGTTTTCTGTTCATTCCCCCTTCAAATTGGAACTGGAGGTCGTTGTATTTATTTATTTATTTGCTATTAGGTACCGAACTCGAGAGAGTTATTTTTTCCTAGGTGGTCAAGAGAGTCCATTTTCGGTTTCTTTCTTCTTTGTTGTTTGTAGTTCCTCTCTTCAGAGATCTCGTCCACTCCTTACCCCTCCGTCATCCTAACCTCTCTGGCACCACTCATATTTTTCACTTTCCTCGATCCTGGGACAAATAAAAACAGCATATCTTTTAATAATCAATTTATATATAGTACCTAGCTCACTGACTTGTGTGTCTATATATTGAAATCCTATTTATATTTCTTAATTTAGACCCGCAATTATTAGGAATTTTAACAGTTGTTTTAGAGTGGCTATCATCTCCTAGTTTTAGAAGTGATAATGTATAATAAAGTAAATACTTATTAACATTATTAACGGGTTTATAGCAAAAGGAGTTATGTTTTTAGAGCTAAATTTATTGCTTCAGGTAAATATCCCCCCGCCCCAAACACGTTTTTTTTTTATTATTGTGGACTATGTCGTGCTTCACGTCAAATTTAAATTTGTTATTTCCCCAGAAATATAACAACAAAATTCGGATTATTTTCCAGGAAAATTCATGTATACGGTTATCGCTAATCACTAATAATTCCTTCATTATTTGAACCTTTAAGAGCATTACCGTGAAACTGAGTTTAGTAGAATTATCTGTTAATTAGAGGTTATAAGGGACTAATTGAAGATAGCTGAAAGAAGAGGAAGCTTTAAAGGGGAGGGGTCTGAGGCTATAATTACTGGCAACATTGGGGCTATAGAGCTCGTCTATCTCTGTTAGGCCGCCACACGAAAACAGTTGGGCTGGATTCATTGATCTTGTGGATTTTAATATGGTGGACGTCCCACCAATAAAATGGACAAGGATTACTTTCTATTCGTCCGCTATAGTGGTAGTGTTTTATGTGCGGAAGAGTTTTGGTAGGAGTGTTTTCTCTTTTAAATTTTATATTTGTGTGCCTACTATCCCAAGGTTTGTGTCCAACGTATCACAGTTGGTTTGTAGTCCTAATTTTCAGAAGAAAAGAAGTATTTTTTCTTAGCCAGTATACACCATCTTCGTAGTTACTACAGTATATATTCAATTTGTTTTTAGATATACCATAGAAAACTTATAAAAAATAATCCAAAACCAATCAGATTTTGATAAAGGATAAACTCTAATAGTAAAAAGAATTCCAGTATTATGCGCGTGGAAAATAATTTCATTAAATCTTGTTGTAGTGTCCTACAATAGTTGATCCATTGATTTTTCTTCAAGTCTAATTATTAAAGAAGTTACTTGATTTGTTTTTTGTTTTTTTAATTTTCAAAGATTATAAAGGAAATAATGGTATCCATACTTATATTGCTAAATATCTTATAACCTGCTTAAATTTCTAGTCAGCATATATTTTTCGTTCCAGTAAGGGAAAAAACTAGCAAGTTATGGCATGTTGTAAGGGAAAATAATTATCATACAATCATGAAAGTTTCTTTTTTACATATGAACGGCTATATGAAAACATATAAACGAGGTTCTCTAACCCCAATAATATTCCAAAAATGCTGAAAGCAATTTCTCACAATAATTAATAAATGTCCTCAGAAGGAGAAAGTGATCCTTCTAGGTAGACATATTTAGCATTACCACTTGCAATGATGGAAACGTCCCTACTGGTTGTAACTTTGTTTCTCCAGAAGGTGTTTCATTTTTACATGTCCCCCTCAAACAGTAGAAGTCCTGCCTCAAACAGTGTGCTACTTTATTATTCTGATGAATTCGTAGCTTGTATGTTGCTTAAAGCAAGTGGATATACATTCCTACAAGTTCTTCAAAGGATGTACTCATCCTTGGAGGAATGACCCACAATAATATACCTTCCAGCCTGATCATCAACTCGCGATCCTGTACATGCTTTAAAAGTCTCGTCTTTAAAGTTTATGTTTTCATAGAACATATAATGAATAGGTCAAGCATATTTACTAGGGTTTCCCGTGGCTTCAATGTCCGGAAATAACATTCCCTGGTTTTTAAGCCCTTAAGAATCTAACAACTCTAGTAATACAAGGAACATGTTGAATCTATTTGATTTCTCCCCTAATAATTGGCAGTGCAACCAATTAATCAGAAACAATAAAAAGGCCTTGTCCTCTACTAGGACTTTAACATGCAAAGTGCACTTTAAGAGAACAAGCTTTATCATCTGTGCCTCTAAGAATAACATTCATACCGTTCTTGGCACTAAACAGTCATTATATATTAAAACTCAATAACATTCCATTTATATCTAGCAATGATTAAAAAAATAAATATAATATATTTTAGCTTGATCTCTGAACCAATTTGCATATTAACGCACTGGTAGAAGACAATGCCTTTGTATTGTCCTGATTACCTTGGATTCATGTTTGAAAGCATTGCACATACCATATGAAAAATGCACAACTTTGACATGGACACTTTTCCTCCTGCCAAGATATCGTTAAGAACACCATAAATTACCTCCTACCATCCCATAAAGATTCTGTCATGCTCATTCTGAGATGAACAGGATTGAATTTGAAAGAGCCACAGCGTATGTTTGAATTGAATATAACATAAAGTCTGAAGTAGTTCACTTATTCTTGCCTATAGAACATATGATTCCAGACAACACAGTTCACTTTTAACAATTCATTAATAATTTCTTAAAAGAGGTTTAACATAGCACAGTTCAAAATATCAAATCTAAAGTAAAATTCTATTAAACAATTGTTCACAAATATATCACTGAAACCCAGTGGTGGCTGAAACGGAATAGTATTAGTCTTATTTGACAGGCAAAAATATTGACAATATCAATTTCTGTTGATTGATAGCTTCAGTCATTGTTCTCTATACTCATGGATAAGTGGAGTGGTAGATTCGATTTCAATTGGGGTTATCTCCCAAATCAATAAAGTAACTAATCCACTCGATTACTGTTGCATAAAGAACATCTCAATTTTATATTAATTTTGAAATTGCCAGAGGAAATTTATCCAGACATAAACAACTAAAAACCACCATTCATCATAAACCAATTAGAGAACGAAGGGTAATATTAATTCATTTTCCCATCAGTTCAGTATAATAAACACAAATGCACTGGTTGTCGTTATGAATCTGCTCATGTCAACAGAAAAGATATTTTCAATGTAGAAAACAGCATAGATTTATATTGTACAACAATATTACAGGGTTTTTTTTTCACTTGTAATAAATCCAAATTAGATAATATTGTTATTTTTATAAATACAGAATCTTTAAGAGATTTTTTAACCAAATACTCATGATTACTTGATTAGAGAGTAGTTTTTAGAACAACTAATTGATTAATTGATTGGTTTACCCGTACAAGAACGAACACATTTCCTATAACTTTATGTAACAGATAAGTAATTTCTAGCTTCTTTGTTTTAGGTCAGAATTCTTTGTAGACAAAGAAAATAAGGATCTTCCATCTCTACTAGAGGATACCAGACCACGTTATGCGGAAGATGTTTTTGCTTGGAAATTGAAAAGATGTTTAAATGATTTAGCATGGAAAATAGGTAAACCATTTAAATTGGAAAAAAAAATAACATTTTTACAATGAACTCAGTTTTTGAGGCAAAAGACAACACATATTAAAAATAAGAATATCTTATGATATTTTATTTTTTACATGTTTCACGCAATCCAGGTTGCCATTGAAGAAAAATTAGTATGTTGTTTTTGTATGTAAATAATCATATTTCAAGTTCCTTTAACAGTTTGAAAAGGATAACTAAATATTATAATATTCGTTCACATAATCCAACATTATATATATTTTTCGCATATGTGAAATGCGGTACCCTCTCCCATACTCGTGTGGTACGAATTGAAGGAAAGGGACATTGAAAGATGATAGTTCATTGTTTGAAATGTTGGTTTAACGACTAAAATTATTTTTTCCCCCAATGTTTCATAACTAGCAATGAAACATAGATTCACTACCACAATCCTGTACCCAATTTATAGCATGGGTGAAGCCAGTTGATCAGGTCCATCCAAACCAAAGCAAATAGGCGTGTCCTCAATTTGGTATGACATTCAGGTAATATCACCTGTTAATACCGTATCTATTCCAACATTACCAACTTCAAGTACTGCGTCTGGAATAAACTTAAAAAAAAGCTAATAGAATGGACCGATAGACAGAATAATATGATTTTGAACTACGATAACACTAGGCCAGGTGCCAGTACCACCCGTCTGTCTGGACCTAGCTACAAAGTGTGAAATCAGAGGTCGTACCTGTCATATTTACCAGACTATTACAGGTCCCTGTCAATGCAGTCAGGACTTACTGGGCAGAGTTTCACCTTGTATGACAGCAGACAGAAATGGGTCGGTGACTGTATTGCCTCGAAAGAAAGGGAATCACTTGAGGAATCCGTTGGTTGTGCAAAAGATGGAGGAAGGTTGACGCATCATATGGAGAAAAAAATAACGAAATGATTTAATATTAGCATTTTTAAACTACGAATTTTCAATACGTGAAATGTATTCACATTTACTCACACACGCGCGCGCACGAGCGCACGAGAGGTGTTTTAGTCATCTAGGTACATTAATAATAAAAAAAAAATGTTCATCGCCTCAGGTCTTACAATGCGACTGTCCATTGGTTACTTCCATAAGGGAATATTCATTGAAAGCCATTAAACCAAGTACCTAAAAAAAAAAAAAAAAAAACTTGAAATTCAATTGGCTATAAGCTTATGTATAAAATATAAATATATCGAAAGAAAAGAAGTGCACGAATTTCCAATTTAAAAAAAAAAAAAAAAAAAAAAAAAAAGAAGCAACTAATCATTTTCCCCAAATACATCCATGCTATTATACTCCTCATGGAATATCAAAATGTAACCTCAGAAAATGGTAGAGTAGTTCTGGAAAAAAAAAATATCAAAAGGAGAACGCTAAATATATTAATCGAGTAGAACCACCCTGTAAGAAATAAATCATAACTAATTGTAAACTTAGTTCCTCCATGTCTTGGTTTCGGAATTTCAGAGCTAATATTTACCTAAGACAGTGTAGTTCAATGTCTGTATTAAATATTTATATTTTTCAGGTGCAGGGGCCTTCCTAGGATATGCAGCGACAAAACTCTTTTTTCCTAGTGAGTTTTATAGAATATTCAATTTTATTCTTTTCATATTCGTCTTGGTAATATGTTTAACACAGAAGTGTAAAAAAGTTGTATTTTTAATATTCCATGAAAAAATGATATCTTATAGATCGCCTGGAAAACCCTTTGTGGACATATATGCCGGTGCAATAGAATATAAATTTGAAAGCTTAGAATATACATACAATATATCTAAGTGCCCAAAAATAATGAATTGAAAATTTAAACTGCTTTTTCTAATTTTAAATACTTACATCGGAAAATGAAAATCTTCGGCGTAATAACCACTAAATGTCATTCCCTACTCAAGACCAAAATTCTCGGCTTCTTTACTATTTCTGAATATCACTATGATGAATAGTTGTCAAACACACAAAACAGCCCTTTAAGCCTATAATCATTCGGCTAACTAATTTATTTGAAAAAAGAAATACTGACAGATTAGAAGGAGAAGCAAGCCTACCAAATCCAATGTTCTAAGTTTTTCCAGAGAATAAAGTACTTGGAAAATGTATTATGCACTTTAAATTATGTTAATTAATGATAGGTGCTAGGAGTTGCTTTCCCTTCAAAAATGTTGTGTGAGACACTATTTATGCTCCTTTTGAAACGACGAATGAGAAATAACAAGGCCCAAGGGAAATAATGTAATGTTAGAACTCATCCATAGCGTACAATACATATTGTAATAAAGCTCCTCACCAAAAAGTACTACATAATACTGACACATCCTGAAACAACAATATACTTTTAAATGTTTTAATGTGTTCATATTTATTTTTAGCTTTTAATGTGTTCTCTAACTAGATGATAAATAACCTGATGATTTCCGATTTGGGTCTGGCTCTCCCCCTATTTCTAGTATTCCGATATTTACCATTGTTCAGTTTAAAAATTAATGTGCTAGGTACTTAGTTTCAATCTCCGGTTGTGCTTAATGGGGAGTATGCTAATGCCGACCCAGACTTAAAGGAACAGAATATCCCCTCTTATTGCCCGGAATTTGTTTCGGAATACATAAATTATCCTCTAAAAGGAAATCTCTGTCTCTTTACAGAAGAATTCCAGAAATTACGCTTTAATGATCTAAAAAAGATTTTTTTTTTCCCTTTCAAATCTCTCTCGACGTTGAAAATAAATTTGCTGAGAGTACACCCTAATTATCTTAGGCATCAAAATAAATCCAGAGTGAATGTATAGGTTAGGACATTGTTAGAATTGTCTATTATTCCGGTTCGAAGCCTTAAGGGACCAAATAGCTCCACTGAAGCAGGGGCATTTGCCCTGAAGAATGTAATTAGACTGTGCTTTGCCATTTAGTGTGACCTCTACTAAAGGGGCTCTTCTCTACCGATACGTTTTACAGCCCTTAATTAAATTTAATGTAGCTCCATTGACTTTTTCCTAGAAAATGCTAACGCCGCTTATTTCATTTATATGGTTTCAATTTCTTAAAAGCACAATGAAAAATTAATTAACTAGAATTTATATATGGAAATTCAGGTATTGACCTCAAAGTTATATTATAAAATAATGATTTCCACATGGGTTAATATTATGTTATTTACAATCTCAGGTTTAATGACTTATGCAGATACATATAAATACCTGTCATTTTAGTGGCGTTAGAGACGACAATTCTGTTCTTCTTCAAAGAGAAATCCACCCAATTCCTTCTCGATGCAGAGTCGGTTATGGGAGAACGGTTAGTACTAGCCCAACCTCGAAAGCTGTAATCCCATAACTATATTGTATTTATTTGTGAAATCGTTTCTACAATCATTTGTAATCTCCTGAACCTAACAAAACTGCTTGATCTACTTACCCTAGTTTTTCAAACATGAAACCCCCAGTAGTTATCAGTGACAAAGACACTTATCAACGAATACCGGAGAACCCTATTAGCCTGGGAGAGAAGAGCCCTAAGAGAAATTTCATTAACGAGCAGTATAAATTAAGATTCAGAAAAGATGCCGATCAATTCCGAATAATTTATACTTTTCAATGAAATAATAAATAATTAAAAAACTTCGGTTGTTGTCACAAATACAAGAAGGGACCAACAACTACAGCCAGAAAAAAATGTATGGAACAGCCTAACAGTGGAACTTGATAGAGGTTGTCTACGGAAACAGAGGCTCCCGCATTTTAATTGAACTGTTTCATCTACATCTGCTTCCCACTCTATAATTCGTCCACTACAATTATTCTTGCTAACATTTATATACCTTCTATGTATATATATTTTTCCAGGGATATTTCAAGTTTATCACGTTCTGATTATATGTTAAATTCTCAGCCATCAAAAGAGAATATAATCTGAGTGATGTTTTATAGTGAGCTTGTATCCATATGTATGTTGATGATAAGAAGTCAGAAGCCAAGATGAGCACTTATGCACTACTAAATGAATTTATTCATACTAACTTCAGCATATCTCTCGCTGCTTGGAGCGCGTTTTTATGGGACACACATCAACCACACAGAATAATAATTGTAGATGTGCGGGCTAAGAACAAACTTCTCTCTGTAGAGTTGTATCGTCATGAATTCAGCATCGAAAGACTTTTTTGAAATCATTAGAATTTGTTAATCGTTTCATGACGTGCTGCATATTTCATCATCGTTCAAAATAATGAAATTGAAAGCTTCAGCCGCCCTTAATTCTTTTTCATTGTTTTTCTCAGTTTGAATTTCAAACTTAAATAAACACTAAAGACAAATCGTTTTAAAAAAGTAAATGAAACTTTAACAATATGTCTCTGAGCGAATTTTTCTTTACCGAAAAACGCCTTCATATATATTTCATTTTGCATTACTGTTAACATTTTTTTTAACAATATTAAATAGTTATAACAAGAGTTCACAAAATATTATTGGCTTTATATTTATATTGATGAATATTGATCATTTTTTTAAAAATTTATAATTTAAGTTGTTATAAGGGATCATATGAAGAATGTATAGGTCCATCCAAAGAAATAAAAAAATGATGATATCTCTCCTAAAACCAGACTTTAGTGGGTCTAGTATAACCCAAAATTCTAAAAGACAATAGCCGCAGAAAACAAAGATGTAATATAGAACAAAAAACCAATGTGGACGGTATAATATTATATCTGAAGATATATATTGAATGAGCGAAATTACATCTCTTTCTCCTTTTAGAACTGCTGCTTGCTTCAAACAAACGATTATCTAAAAGAAAAGGGGAAACGATTCCAGTTGGATAAATCTGTTCTATATAGAATTTGTATTGAATTGGATGAGGATGGAGGTCTGTCCCAAACGCTGTCCAACCCCCGGTTCACGAAAATTGGTTTCTAATCCGATTCTAGGGTCTTGCAGACAGCTGTTTACCTGTCGCTTTTGTCCTCCAAACTACAACCAATATCATTCGCTCCTATTACTCCAACCCCCACCCCCTCATCCTTTTCTCACCTACTTACCGCCCTTGTTAGAGATCAGAAAGGAAGTATACGTCTCATATTAGTTTATAATCATAAGAATACTATTATTAGTTTACTCTTGTAGATGAGTTCACTCGCTATATTATTAATTTATCAAAATCAATTTAGCTTACTTAAACGAATTTATAAATATCCACGAAACACCTAAAACTTAAAATGCATATGATAAAACTCGAAAAATGATATGTCTTTCAATTTGGGTTTATGAAAAAATATAATCTGGCGTCAGCGAGACCTTGTAATATTTTTAAAGTACTTAAACAAAATGGTTTAAAGGGATATTTGTGTTAAATTTTCCTTAAGCACAAATACCCCTTAAGGGAAATTGCAAAAAAGTGTAAATAGTATTTTGATATAATATTAAGAACTTAACAATATCTGCTAAATAGGTACTATTTTTCTTGTTCTAAGATCCTTAATTCATATTGTCAGTTAAAACTCAGTAGATATAAAAAGGGGTTTCTAGCGCAACCATCAATATCCTTCAAAAAGGGAAACGGACTAGCTAACTTTTTACAACATAAATATCTAAAAATCCATAAAAGCATTTTTTTCCCTGCTAAAATAATAAAATGTATTCAATTAAATAGCCATCACTATCGCTTTCACTTTTAGATTTGCAATAAATTTATCAAATGAATTATTTGCAACTTTTAATTGATTAATTTATTCCTTAACAAAATGGAAGTTTTAAAAAAGATAAAACAAATTGGCAAATGTCAAAATATTTCAATAACAAAACTAACATCGTTGAATTTAGATCAACCAATTTAAAGATATTATTACTAAATATGGAAAACGTATAGTTGTTTTATTAATAGACGAAGAAGATAAATTACAAGTTTTTCTCTATAATAGATTTGATTAGAAATTATTATAAAAAAAAAAAAAAAAAATATTAAATATTTTGATTTAATATTTAAAAATTAAAATTAAATTAAAAATTAATTAAAATATTTAAATACTATGATGACAAAAAGATTCATATTATTGGCTTTCTAGAAAACAGAGAAATAATAAAGAAAAAGGTATTCAAATCTAAAAAAAGTGAAAAAGATAGTGATGACTAATTAATTGAATAAAGTTTCTTATTTTAGGAGGAAAAAAATTGCAGTTTGGATTTTTAGAAATATTTATCTTGCAAAATGCTAGCTAGTTCGTTTCCATTTTTGAGGGATTATGAAGGTTGCGCTAGAAACCCCCCTTTCATATTTACTGGACCCATAGTCTTGAAAAATACATTATATATAAAATAAATGAGCTGAATTGCTAATTCCCTTTTAAAAAATGATACGATTTCTTATTTATTGAATTAAAATCCATCATTTAAATTTACGAGCTTTTTATATTGCTTTGAAATGAGTAATTGTATAAGAGTTGAATAAAGCCAACATCTCCCCTTAAAGTAAAGAGGTTTTAAATGGACTTCAGTGGTCTAAAATGTTTAAAGCGATGTCTTGGAAAGCTGGAAGGGCGAATAGTGAAGTCATAACTAACTTCATTTACCACTTCTTTGCCCTACTAACTACACATGATTAAAAAGTTTTCGAATGATTATTTTTTTTAAAGTTAAAATAAACCCTTATTTCTTTGCTAAAGAACTTTTGTAATACTTTATTTAACTTTAAAGTGTACAAAGTCAATAAAAGATAAGGCATCGTAAAACTTCCACAATCGTAGAAAAGTTTTCTCATTTGGCACTGCAATGGCACTTCCAGAACAGTCTATAACAGAGGGATAGTTCACTTTACTGCATTTTTCTTTCAATCCATGGCCCACAGCCACATCCTACTTACAAAATCACTTGCCATATTAGCAGATTTATCTTTAGGAATCAGCTATTGAGGTTCTAATCACTAAGACATTCGTGAATACCTCTATGAAATCCTACTTAGTCGATAAAAATGTGGTCGTTTAAATTTAATATTTAGATACTAGCTGAGGTATCCACCCGGGTCGCTCGAAAAATCACTTATAGGCTGAATGATGATGGTATTTTTATTGGAAAGGCTATCCTATTTACATTATTTTGACATTTCCCAGTCTATGTGTAGGGTTTATACTATTATATATATAGTTACTAAATGGGTCTTATAAAATATTTTAGTCATGTAGAATACCCGAAAACAAAATTATATTCAGATCAATCTATACATCTGCGCGAGTCAAAATACCACAACATTAACCATACTCATGAACAACATTCATCTCTATTATGTAAGATTACTGAGGTATCTTTGCTTGTCCAATTTCAGCCATTAATGACCTTAATTTTTAGTTTTACATTAAATTTTTAAATTTCGAGTTTGGTAACGATAAAACAATAAACTGTCAAATCCCCACTTCCATCAAGTGGAACGTAATATATATACCGCAAAGACAATATTCATATCTCTGGTACACATTTAAAAAAATTCTCAATTATATCAAAGTAAGGAAGTCTCTTACAGCACTAATGTAACTGGGAAGTCCATATTTGAAAATACATAAAACTAAAAAAACGTTTTAGATTTAGTGACCAGAAGTTGAAAGTCAAAATTTGAAAATGTATAAAACTGAATAAAGTTTTATCACCTTAATATAAATTTTTTAAAAAAGTCCGTCACGCAGGAGCTGCGTAAACTAAGTAGATTTCCCACGTAAAGTTACACAATAGAGAAATCTCCATACGAGTGCCAAAGAGTTACGGAAACGGCTGAACTAGCTTTTGGCGGGAAACTCACTACCGTCCGTTACCCGTCCACATTAAATAAAATGCAAATATCTCGGTTAATATACAAGATAGAGAATAAATGTATATAAGAATATTTATAGTAAATTTAATTTGCAATAAGATTGATTCTACACGATTTTTCGATCGGACGTATAGTAACGGAGATATTTCGAATTTTCGAACATCCCCCCTCTAAACCCCCCTCCCACTGTTCCGATTTAGCCATTAACGAAATTGATCTGTCTTTTTACATAAAACGTTTAAATATCGAGTTTGGTTCCGATCAATCAAAAATTGCGACGACTAGAGCGTTAACAGACAAATATAAATATATATATATATATATATATATATATATATATATATATATAGATAGATAGATAGATAGATAGATAGATAGATAGATATAGATATATAATTTTGAACGGAACTCATTTTCGTCATCTCCTAGGGAGGATCGCTGGACATTTGAAGACATTTTTCGAAAATCGCATCGTGAGTACGACCTCAATAGCTGATATCCCTTCTGGGAAATCTGCTAAAACAGTCTTAGTTATTCTGTAAATGTTAACAACCAATATATATATATATATATCTATATATATATATATATATATATATATATATATATATATATATATATATATATATATATATATTTGATGTCAAAGTAAACCTTAGTAAAGTATCAAATTAATAATACTCATTCCCTTAATACATATACGACTTCTATACATATCTCAATAATATAATAATACATATCTATAATATATATAATAATACATATTTCAATTCTATTATACAGGATACGCGATTTCAAAATTAATAACTGTAAATAACTATATATGACCAAAATCGATATTATAAACACAATTCGTTCTTTACATTTATTCGATAACACCAGACTAACGAATATATTGATTAATATGTACTTCCTCATCGAAGAACCCCCCCCCACCCATCTAGTTGAAAATTCGTATTTTCATATAGCCCGGGGATAATAGGCTCACAAAAATCAAATCCTTAGAAATCTCCTTAGCTTTTTTTCAGTGATTGAGTAAATACCCGACGAACGGACAGACAAGATTTTCATTTTTGATGCCATTAATTTTAAAATAGTCTGTAACGTGAAACAAATTGTTCGCCCCAGAATTTAAGTAAAAAATTAGACAAACTTTGGAGTTTTATTTTTATTGATTACTTTATGTCGAAACACAAAGTACTCCTCTTCATTAAAAGAGAAAATATTCATATTTTTCTTTTATTCCGGAGGATATTTTACGTGTATATAATGTATATACAATATACAGAAATGATTGACATTCTTTTTTTAATATTACAGTTTCTAAAAGTCAAATTGGATAGTTGTAATGTTTAAATGGTTTTAAAGGCATTGTGGTTTGTCAATAATTCTTCGAACTGGTTGATATTTGCTTTCCTCAGTAACGGTCTTATATATTAATTTGATTCCAAACACGATAATACATTTGCCAATATTGGCCTCATAGGTATTCTACGCTTCATGCTTAAAACTGTAATATTGATGACAATAAATGGATTACTTAGCTCTGCCGCTAATCTAATAACCATTATTATTCTACATTATACAAAATATAATTCATTTACGGATAACAGCATTCCTAAACATATATTCGTCTAACTGGTTATATCCCAGGGACTACATGATTCCACATTTACTGTTCATGGTGAGGGCATTTGTATTATTCGTGAATATAAATATGGAATATGGATGATTTCATGCATCCAATCTTAATTATGAAACGGGAAACCATTTCTATTTCAGCCCGACAACGACGATTAACAGGGCTAGTAACTAAATAATTATGTATGTAACGATATGTACTATTTTATTTATATTAGTTTACATTATCATTATGGCGTGGGAGGGGGGGGGGGGGTTATTCTCAGAAAAAAACTGGAGCAAAATCCACATCGGGGGAAAATCCAACCGATATGGAGTTTGTAATTGTGACATATGTTAAGGATAATTTAAAAATTTCCTCACTATTCTTGCAGTATCAAGAATTTTACATTATCATTATTATTATTTTATTTCAACGATATAAACATCCACTCTAACGAGTCTTTAAATGGTTATGACTCTTGATTGATATTTCAGGCTTGTATATTTCTTCCCTAAAAGTTTATTTACTTTATTTATTTAGCTAACTTGAGAAAAATCAAAATTACAAGTACTGATGCGTGGCGGCTACTTTTAAAAAATTGTTATTTAAAAATGTAAAAGTTGCTCAGAAGTATTCCTTGTCCATTAAAATGTTTTCTCTGTAATTCATTCAAAATTAAAGAATGAAATGGTGTATTGTGTGAAAGCAGTTATTCAATATTCATGGAATGAAAAGTTATTTTCATCATGTCATTTAATTTAAAGCATTTTACACTTATTTACATAGTTATTTAAATTATTATTTATTACATTTCACCTATTTATCAATCAAATATATTCTATTCAATCATATAATATTCGAGAAGCTGTTACAGGAGGCAGCCCGGGTGGACAATTCATAAATATTGATATACATCTATTTCGATTCATTGATATTCGTAACACACTGAATTTCAGATAAAAAATGGCCAATTATCATCGGTTTTGGAATAGCAGTGGGATGGGCATCTGAAAATTGTGAGAGAGAACTCCGGACAGGTTTAAGCACTTGCAAAAAGGTAAGCATTACTATTGCTCTACTTCCCAATGAACCAAATAGCTCAAACGGGGTTCAGGTTAGCAGTGTAGGTTAAAGCGATTATTTTGAATTAGGATGACTACAATATAGTATATAAAGCATCCAACAACGTCTTTGGAACGTCAACTACTAGTTTTAATACGAGCTAAAGACAACAATGCTTCTATGATGAAAAAGAGGTTTTTAAATAATAATAATGATACAATGAAGGATAAAAAAAAAAATAAGGTATTATAAGAAAAAATGTATCTTTTTCTTATAATAATGGGTAATCAAATATTGAGGTTGTAAACAATGCAATTATCGCTAAATGTTTTCAAAAATTGATGAAGATATTTCCGCTTATATGTTTTCACATCGAAGTAGACCACAACCCTAGTTTAAAAATTAAAATACTCATATAGTCTATGTTGTACCTTGGGACAGTTGACTCATGAATATTAAAGTCCATACAAATCTTCCATGGCTGTTTTAAGTGAGTAAACTACAGGCAGACTGACCGGCAGAAAAGATTTTGAAATTTTATGCCAATATTGGTAGACTGAAATGTAAAAAAAAAAAAATTTATTCCCGTCAGAAAAATAGAACGTTATTTATATTGACTTGCTTGCCAACTCTCTAGCGGTTGCAATAACTGTTTGGTCATTCCCAATTTTATGTAAAACTGAAGGTGAAGTTAATGGCTGAAATCGGACCTAGAGAACCCTAAGAGTGAGGGGGAGGGGCAACGACTCAACATATCTTATTATTATGAGTCGAATTAGAAAATTTTATATAAAAAATATTTGGGAAATTAATTTTTTTTTTTTTGTAATTGTTCGTGTTAACATTATTTTTCTCTATCTTGAACATTAACTTACATTTGTTAGTTTTTAACTTTCGGTAACCCCATTCCTACTCATGTCACATTCACTGAAAGCTGATATATAATGAAACGTTTAATTCATATCTTATAACCCAAATATTGTTTTCATTGAATTTTCACTGTGTGAGATATATACAAATATGTTCAGTGTATCGTCATCATTTGTGATTTTACGTTATAAACTGTGCAATTATTATTTCAATAATACCACACTTGTTAGTTAACCAGGAATCTGCTAAGGATGAGGGGGGGAGGTAAGTGAGGAAAATAGAAAACTTGAAATATATCCGTTGTTATGAGTCGGATCAAAACGTTATAAAAATTCAATCTTCTTGAAAATTTATTTTTCTACGACTATTTTGGCAAACATGCTTTCTCTGAATTAAATATTATTAACCCAGCTATTTCTGTTTTTTTGGTATCAGCTATTGCTACAACTCATGTTTACATCACAAAAATTCCACTCCTGTTTTGCATATGAATCTCGTTATAGGAGAATTTCAGCGAGTAGATGAATATATTTCAGCACGTGGGAAACCTTTAAACAAAACAAATAAAATAATTTTATACTTCATATTTTCAACCTCGGTGGGGCTTAGGGTTAAATCCTAGAAGAAACAATGGTCTACTCCTCTTAATATATGACTAAGAGGTTTTATTAAAGTACTCCCCACCCACACACACATGTTTACGTTACAAAGAAATATCCATTATACGTTCAACTACCGCCACTTCCGGCACTATGCCGACGAAGTTTCATTTTTCATGTTATTGAAAACATTTGATTTGATATTTTCTTACTTTATGTTTTAATGTGTCTACGTACAAATTATATTAGTAAATATTTACTTAAAAGTTAAGTTCAATAAGGACCTCTGTATGTCTTGTATATATTAGTTTCAGTCTCCTTGGTTTATGGTTGTATACTTAGTTGGACTTAATTAAACTATATGATAGCCCTTAAGCTTACCTGGGCAGATGTTGCTTTATATTAATCAACTTATAGTCCACCTTCCAGAAGTTAGAGCACCTTCCTCTATTCATCTTAATCAGTTTTGTAAATTAATTAAAGTGCTTATACTCACGGGCGGGCACTCCTTTTCTGAGTCTGTGTGTGAGTACAAGTAACGCACGAGGACCCATTTTTCCTAGGTTGTGACTCTGCCACTAGCATTTTTGACCTTTTCTTGCGGTCCCAGCCACGCTTTGTCCCACTCCGGATACACAAATCACCAAGTCACCTTACATTTCACTAAATAAAATTCTCCCTAGTCTTATTTCTTTCAATATGTCCCTGGCATCACAGTCTGAACCTATTTGATAGCACCTCAGTGACCTTTAGGTTTGTCACACTCCATTAGTCACACCACTAATGCACAGTCTTTGTTACCTCTTACCGGCTCCAAATATTTTTCTTATGGACCTTCGCGGACCAACATGCTTATTTATTTGGCGAGCCCACGATTTACTGCCATACTACGAGTATTTTCAGCACATTTAATCTTTTAATTTCCAAGACTGGTTTTTGAATCAACGTGCGTTCTCCAAGACATAGATGCTTGAGGTCATTGCCACCATTCTAACTCAAAGTGCAAATTCTGTGGTTTTGCCATTTCTCCTAGGTATGTAAATGTCTTAAAAAGAAACGTGTCCCCGTTCAAAAAAATAAATAAAATCCATAAGTCGTACCTTGCCACCACGAATTTCAAATTCGAACGACGTTTTCTGATTGGCCCACACTGTTTTATTTAATACTAAAGCCTTTCGAATGCCATTCTTGTCTTTCTGACAACTCTACTAGATATACACAGGGACTGTAACTCCATTAGCATTATTAACCTAGCTAAACTGTGCTAGGGGGTAGTGCAGATGAATTTAATGCTCCTTTGATATTTTAAACATCCGCATAATGGCATATATATATATATATATATATGTGTGTGTGTGTGTGTGTGTGTGTGTGTGTGTGTGTGTGTGTGTAACGTCCTGCCCAGGAAACCTTCTGTTTCTCTCCTAGTATCCATTTCACTCTCTCTACTAATCTACAAAAATAGCCAAGGCCAGTAACATACTCGTACTATCAATAGATCATGGCTCTATGTCCCTATATTAACAGATTTCCTTTAGCGGAAATCAGCTATTGAAGTTTTGCTCCTGATGGAACTATCAAAATATTTCTTCAGATGTCCATCCATCCTACCCAGAACATGACGAAAATGAGGTCCGTTCATAATGTTCTCTTTCTCTCTCTCTCTCTCTCTCTCGCTCTCTCTCTCTCTCTCTCTCTCTCTCTCTCTCTCTCTCTCTCTCTCTCTCTCTCTCTCTCTACACACACATATATATATATATATATATATATATATATATATATATATATATATATATATACTAGCTCAGATACCCGGCTTCGCTCGGGAATTCAGTTGAGGCTGAATAGTGATGATATATTTTTGGCAAGGCTATACTTTTCACGACATTTACCCGTCCCAGTGTTTAGGGTTAATACCCGTCGTTTCTGTGGGTTTGTTTATAATGAAATTAATTTTTTATGTAAGACTTCACTGTCCTGCATATTGTCATATTTTCCGTTTCCTGTGTATTATGCATAGATTTGAATTATTAAGGAGAAAATATTGACATACAATTGAATTACTTTTTTAAGGTGAGGTACCTGGTAGTTCATATTGAAATGAAGTGTTGAGGAAATTTCTCTAAATAACAAAATAAACAACTTTTTTTATGTGCATATTTGGTGAAACCCCAATAGGAAATCACTATTATTAATTTCAGGCCTCCCTTATAACCCCCACTCCTGCCCGTCCCTAGAAATGTTAGTATGGCTTATTATAAGGAAGGCGTTAGTACTAATTCACATACCGAGTTTGGTTTAGTTCGGTTGAGTCTTTTGTGCCAAATAAAATTGTTGACTCCCGCTATAATTTTTAGCGTATAACACCTTTATACTTCGGTATACGAAAAAAGTGTATATAACAAAAGTTACTCTAAACAACAAAATAAACAACTTTTGTTATGATCATATTTGCCAAAAAACCAATAGGAAACGAAATATAGCTATTTTTAATTTCTGGCTTCCCTTATAACCCCCACTCCTATTCGTCCCAGAGGATATTAATATAGCCTAAAGTCTAAGTTGGGTTAGTAGTAATATATATACCAAGTTTCATAAAATTCGGTTCAGCCGTTTATGCGTGAAAAGGTAACAAACAAACAAACAAACAGACACCAAAGAAACAAAATGCAGTTATGGTGTCTATGACATGTGAAACGAAAAGTTATCGTGAAATTTCGCGAAAGAAATCAATGTACAGACAGAGGTTACAATTTTATATATATATATATATATATACTCAGGTTAGCCATGCGAGTTAAAGCGTTGACCTTTATCTCACATGGTAAACCTAGAGTGGCGAGTTCGATTCTTGCCTGGGCAAAGGAAATTATTTAGTGACGAAATTCATTAAATAACGTCCTAAAATCCCACCCTGGCTAGAAAAGGGTGGTAACCTGTAGATAACCCGTCCCGATTAGCCTTAGTTGCAAAAAGTGGACGTTAATAAATAATAATAATAATAATAATATATATATATATATATATATATATATATATATATATATATATATATATATACTAGATAACCCGGCAAACGTTGTTTTGCCTTATAAATTATTTCTAGTTTCTAGATAAATTCTAGTGTAGAAAAAAGGTAACTTACTTATTATAAGTGTGTAAGTATGTGGTATATGCGAGAAATAGGCATGGAGCGCTATGAACGATAAGGGAATATAAAAATAACAAACGCCAAACAATATTATTTTTAAGTTATTATAGTTTGTTTTTTAAAATTACATATCACATATTAATTACGACACACTAACAAACAACATCAATCTTTTAATGCTATAGCGTGAACAATATTTTTTGCTAGCCCATCTTTAGCGAGTACAAACAAACTTACAATTTCCCGTGTGAAAAACATGGTGTACTCAAATCTAAGCCAAAAATAGACATCGTTTGACCTTGGGATTTGTTGATTGTCATTGCAAATGCCAATCTAATCGGAAACTGAATTCGTTTGAATTGAATTGGCACATCTGTAGGTATGATAGGAATCCGTGGTATCAATATATTTTCACCTTTGAACTTGCCATTTAAAATGCTGGCTTCGATAACGATTTTTCACCAATTTTCGAAAAGGCGCGGCAAATTTTAAGAATCAAAGATTGGTAACACTAAGCATATATCAGGATTAAACTTTAATAATAAAAATAAATGTTTATTTTCATAAAAGAAATTTTAGATTTGCCATAAGCTAAGGGCAATTTTAATCGAAGTACAGTTAAAAACACTATAATTGATCAGTTATCGAGCGGGATGATAATGATTAAATTACTAAAATGGCTATAAGAAAATAGGGGTTGGTGATAAAAAGTAAAAATTTAGGTTTGTGTGTATTTGTTAATGCCAAATTATAAAAAAATAAAAACAAAAAATTTCGTCCAAAAATTAAAAAAAAATGTTAAGGGTGAACAACCCTTATCAATTAGGGGTATGAAAAATAGATAATAGCCGATTCTCAGACCTACTGATTACGCACATAAAAGTTGGTAAAAATCGGTAAAGCCGTTTCGGAGGAGTACATTAACTAACATGGTGACATGGAAATTTTATATATAAGATATATTTATATATATATATATATATATATATATATATATATATATATATATACATGTGTGTGTGTGTGTTAACGCTGTAGCAGTTGCAATTTTTATTTGATCAATACCAAACTCGATATTCAAACGTTTAATGTAAAAATGAAGATCATATTCGTTAACAGCTAAAATCGGACCAGTGGGAGGGGAGGGTGTAGAACGGAGAAATTTCGAAAATTCGAAATGCCTCTGTTCAAAAATTTGTATATCTTATTGCAAATGTAATTTTTTTTTCAATATCTTGATTATTAACTGAGATATTTGCATTTTTTTAGTTTTCGGCCAAAAAATGCAAATATCTCAGTTAATAATCAAGATATTGAAAAATGCAATGCAAATATCTTTTAGTTTTCGGCTGGGGCTCAGGTTAGCCATGTGAGTTAAAGCGTTGACCTTTATCTCACATGGCAAACCTAAAGTAGCTAGTTCGATTCTCGCCTGGGCAAAGGAAATTATTTAGTGACGAAATTCATTAAATAACATCCTAAAATCCCACTCTGGCTAGAAAAGGGTGGTAACCTGTAAATAACCCGTCCCAATTAGCCTGAGTTGCAAAAAGTGGACGTTAATAAATAATAATAATAATAGTTTTCGGCCTTCGGTAAACACCCACTTCTACTTAAGTCATATTAACAATAATATGTATTATTGCAATGCACATTATTTGAAGCCTAAATACCAAATATTGTTCTCATTGAACTTTTACGTTTTGAGATAAATACAAATACGTGACGCACGTGGAAAATCTTCTTAGTTAACGCAGCCCCGCGTGACTGACTTTTTTTCATATATTAGTTCTCCTCTTTTATATGAAAGACACAATGACTGCTTCTCTTCATTTCGCTACTATGTTTTCATTCACACAGGTATCCCACTTCACCTTGTAAACCTCATACAAAATCTCCGCAGGGTTATGGGGGTATATGATCACAGCCGGGAAACATATTATTTTTAAAATACTTGGTTATATTAGCGATAGGGTGACACCGTCCTTAATATCAGTTATTGAGATAACTATTAAGGCAAACTGTGAATGACTGGTCTCAACACAATACGTCTTTGATGAAATGGGTCCACGTGCCCTTGAATTAATCACTCTGAAGTGATTAAATTAAGTGAGAAGTTACACAAGCTGTTGCAGACAGAGTCCCTGATCCCTGCATTTCGTGTAGTTTCTTTACTATTCCTTATGGCTATTATTTGGGTTTAAATTATACTATAAAAGATATTCGATGTAGTGTTATCCTCAGGTCACATCCTTTTTCGATTTAAGGACTGACTGAGTATTTCATCACGAAAACAATTCCTATTGCTCATGCGGGAAACCTTGTTTATCGAGAATAAAAATAAATCCAATCCCATAACGCACAAGAGAGTGTTTTGCTAAAAATGGGTGGGTGGTGGATCGTTATTTAGTTTTGAGTAAATATACAATACTATATTTATTTATTTATTTATTGGAGCTTCGCAGCTTCGGCGATGTTGCTCTAAACTAAAGGATTTGTAACTTTAAAAAACAAAACAAAAAAAACAATACAAACAAAAAAAATTAACATACAATACTATAAATGTAAGTATGTATAAGTATCTAAGACCATAAAAGAGATTAATTATGAAAGCTATTGTTGCTATCACAATTAGAAGCCATACAAGCGGTTATTGTAGTTAATTCAGGAAGTGTACACGGGTGCATTAGCGCCTCTCTGTGCCATCATAAAAGCAAACAACCGGGGTAAATATCAATAATCATATAATAGCTTCAGTAAATATCTTAACAGCCTAAGCAAATAACGAAATTACGATCCTTCTAGTTGAGGTGAGAATAAGGTGTAAATAGCTTTCAAGTTGCACAAGTGAATTAGCATTCATTATTTTTCTTTTCTGTGGGGGGGGGGGAAATAAAACAAGGTAAGAGATAAATGTAAAATCCTGTGTGTCATGTTTCTTTCTTTCTCTCACACTCCATTGTGAGTAAAAATTTCTTTAGCTGTTTTTTTTTTTTTTTTTAGTAGCATACCTTTGTTTTCTGAGTCCCAACTAGTATGTAAATTTCGTATTTACATGGAAATTCCTTTTGAGCTTTAAATGGAGTCTCTCATCGATTTTTCAGAAAGCCTATCAGAGGCAAATAGCTTTAATTCAAACCGACCTGACACTAACCAATACCCTCTCGCAAATTAACATTCTCTGAAAAACAAGGCTACGTGGGAAAAAAGTATTATTTCAACTTTGACAACTTCTTTATTAATTATGACCCGTAGACTTGATGACATTTTTACATCTATTTTTTAGTAGTAATGTCATTCGCACCTTCTCCATGGCAGACAGGCTTTCTCAAAAATTAGTTATTTCTGCGTTGAGCAAACCACTGTTCATTACAAAATCAGGCCACATATTTTAGCCCCTCTCTCATTGCAATCTATTTTACTTCAAAACGGCGTTTGGGATAGCTTTCGCTGGAATATAGTGACTACGAATATACCGAATAAAAGGGGAGGGGAGAGTTAGTGAATAGAATTAAAGTAAAATTGCATTTTTGGCACTAAACCCCATTAAATGTTCCTCAAAACAACTGTCGAAAAATTAAAAAGCAAAAATGGTATAAAGTCGTTTCTGGCGTGGGAACATCATTCTTTGTCATTGAAGGTGGGAGGCAATGCCAAGGGTTCCAAATCAACAGCAGAATATTAGGACTGGCACAAAGGATTTAAGTGGTTCAAGGAGTGTCGTTAAGGGCGATCTGCAATTTGCCATTCTTCTAAACATCGTTCCAGTCTTGAACATACCATACTTGCGTCTTTTGGGAGGTAGGAAGGAACGTCATGCACTTCTTGAGGTGAAACACCCTCTCAAGCGGAGCTGGACCTGAGTCATTCTACTTCTATTCAAACTACGACTGCTAATAGCCCAATCATAAGTTAATGGGACAAACTTTTGAAGAAGATCTCCTTATAAGTAGGTCCAAGCGATTCCAATAACTGCGTAAATAATGCAGAGTAAGTTTAAAAAGTCCTTCACACAGAGGCTGCGTAAACTAAGCAGATTTCCCACGTGAAGTTTTACAATAGAGAAATCTCTATACCAGAGCCGTCTCTCTATACGTTCGTTATCGGCCCACATTTAATAAAAATACAAATATCTCGGTTAATATTCAAGATAGAGAATAAATGTATAGGTCAATATTTATAGTAATTTTAATTTGCAATAAGATTGATTCTATACAATTTTTTGATCCGACGTATAGTAACGGAGATATTTTGAATTTTCAAAAACCCTTCCCTCTAAACCCCCCCCTCCCCCTGGTCCGATTTCAGCTCTTAACGAACTTGATCTTTCTTCTTACATAAAACGACTAAATATCGAGTTTGGTAATGATTAAACAATAATTGCGACCGCTAGAGTGGTAACAGAATATATATATATATATATATATATATATACATATATATATATGTATATATATATATATATCTATATCTATATATATATATATACACAGTTTTGAACAGACCTCATTTTCGTCATCTCCTGGGTAGGATCGATGGACATTTGAAGAAACATTTCGACAATCGCGTCATGAGTACAACCACATAGCTGATTTCCCTGAAGGGAAATCTGCTAAAGGCTTAAATAAATTACCATTGGAATGCGTCTGACATACATTGAAAGCTGTCAAATTTTTTTATGTTCTGCGTCACTCCATCTTTAAAGGTTTGTAAAGAGTATTAACTTCTGCATTCTGCAGCTCTTCAGACTACTCATCAGTAGCATCATTTTTTCGCAGTGATAATATTAGAATCATATTTTACCCCTTCCTTGGTATGTATGAAACCAAAGTGATACAATTTTGGGAATTCAACAAGCTACTATACTTTTTTTCCTGAATGTGCCATCATAAGGTCCTTGGAACAGTACGTGTAATGTTGTTGTAGCGTTGTGCTTGGTCATCTGAACCCGGCAGGTTGCAAGATAGCTTCCTGGTTAATATTGTCTTGTTATTTTTTCCAAGAAAAAAAAAATCTTTATACACACTTCCTCTGCTTCATTTTCCATCTCAAATATACCTTCTTCTTTCTATTGAGTTGCTGACTTCTCGTCATGTCCTCTTACCTAGGCGTGGGATGCAATGACGCTTTCTTCACCTAAATCCTATATCATGAGCAGCATCATCATCGAGGAGACACCTTATTCTCACGTCATGACTGTAACATAAGTTTTTCTGGCGATACAGATAGGAAAACCGATATATTTGATCATATAACACTATCGGGCGAACTAAGCCTGATTGGACGGCACTCATGTATCAAAATAAAGAAAAATGTTCACAGATAATAATACCTATTTTGAGTAAAAGTTACAATTGCAATAAAAATATCATCAAAATGAAATAATTGTTGAAGTTAGGGGTGGTCTTGTTCTACACTAGATGCTTGTGTTGTTCTTTTCACTGTACCCACTCCGGAAACTATTGTGAGTGACAACATGCAAAACTGCTAGTGGGGGAAATGGCGCAAAAAAATATATTTTGGCGACTTCAGGCCACGAATGCATAATAAAAATATTGTTTGATTATTTTAGGTAGTAGTGTAGATAGTTTTGAGTTTTATGCAGTTATAAAAACTAAGTGTTAGAGAAACCACATATTAGCGAGTTGATGAAGCAGTAGGCGAAACACCAACATATACCCTCATGCAATGCTAAAGGTCATTTCTATCACTCAGGTTCTCAACATTAATTATTATTATTAGCCATTTAGCTTACATGAATGTTGCTCGTAAGCAAAATCTTTGTCAAGAATGAAATTACTCAAATCCATCTATTGATGCTCATTGTACTCCGCGTTTTCAACAGCTCTTGCCTGTAATCTTCATTGTTCGAAAGGCAAGTGGTGACTAGGGTCGATCACCAACTCTCCTCCTAGTCGCTCTCCATTCGAGCACTAATTATGTCTGTTGAAAACGTTTATGCAGATAATAAGTGTACATTTTCTACAAAACGTTTTTCCATTACAAGGCATTAGTATTTTCTTTATTTATATATATATATATATATATATATATATATATATATATATATATATTTATACATTTAATGCTCATTAACTAGAACTGAGATTCGGGTCGCCTTTAATGGTTGCCATCCTTTTTAGTCCAGTACGACTGGGATTATAAAATGGCTCGTCTATCAATAATAAACTCCCGTTTCCAAAGCGGTAATCGATACAATAACTTAAACAATTTGTGTGTATCAGGACCAATAACTTAACAGAGAAAGCTAACCTCAATTTTCATATTTCCCCCCCTTTTACATTATGCCATTGCCGCTAATTTATTAGCAAGGACGAATACTTACACTGGTAGATATAAATATAAATATTGTACCTTTTATATTCCGCCTGCTTCCTCAGGGATACATTTATAAATTTGACGCAAAATTTGGATATTCTTCCATGTGTCGTCTTCACACAATTGGGATTCATCTCGATAAAACATATCTGATTGACAGCAATCAGTATTTAACATGATGGAGGAGAATTATCAGCTCCCTCTAGAAAGCAGGCGGCATAGTGGAACACCGTCGGAGTACATAGGTATATTTAAGGCCACGGGTAGCATAGTGTAAGAATAAAATTTAGACAATCCAATAGATAGATTTTACACCGAAATATACATAGTCTGTACGAGTGTGGTAGCAAATATATACTATAGCTATTTCAACAGTAACCTATTTTATATTTTCAGTAAAGAAATCATCGTTCAGTGCCGCATACCGACAGCAACCCCTCATTGGTTTGATGGAACGAAGAAAAAATTCAATAGGATACCAAAAATGTAAATTGTAATACTTCCATGTAAATTAAACATTTTTTTATTAATATTTATTTACTATAAAATAGAATTTCATAATTGGCGAGTAAAGAGAGATATTGTAACTTTATGTAATTTTAAAAAGTCTAATGCTATAATTGGCATTCAAATTTCATTGTGTGAAAAACATAAATAATGTGAAACAATTATGTTAAGCTGTAAGTGATATTGTATTTCCCTTAGTGTTATAATTTCCAGAATCCCCAAGTTTTGTAACTTTGATTGCTGATGCAATAGTATGACAAGCTAACTTCATAAATCGTACATCTAAGAGCACAAAAAATATTCTTATTAATGTTACCTTGTCATTTCATATGTAAAACTTTTTTGGTAAGGGTAAAACAGAGAAATTGGTACGTTTCTATTTTTCACACCCTTGTTTATGTACAAAAAATATCATTATACAAATAATTAGAAGCCAAAGTTCTGAAACACATTTTCAAAATGTTTTTTTTACTCAAATATATAATATATATATATATATATATATATATATATGTATATATATATATATATATATAAAAGACAATGATATTGGCAAATTTTGATTCCCAACATTTTCTTAGGAAATTTGGTTAGGTTATATTTCGTAGATCTCAAATTTCAAACCACACCCATTAGCAAGTGATGTTATTTGGAAAGATTTGATGATTTTTGGCTTGCTCCTTGGGCAGCTGCTAAATACCCTTCCTACCGCTGCTTCACTAATAAGAGAAGGGTGATTTAGTATTTCCAAAGAACAATAATATTGTTGAATTAAGAAGTTTTCGACAAGTGAGTATAGTATTTCATTAATACAAATGTGCATGCAGAATTCAATTCGTTGTAAACGTCAAGTATTATTATTATTATACACTGCTAACGCGAACCCAATTTTTATATACCGGATAACAGCTATTAAATATAAATTTGACCAATTGCCACTTTTTACTTCAAGGGTAAAAAGACCCAATATCTGTATGAAGATGTGGCAGGACATATTATATTTTGTTATAAAAATGGCGGAATATTTTGTATTATGTGTGTAGTTGGCAGCAGTCGGCTATATTCGGGACTCCGCCGAGAGCTCTGGCGGCCGTTTCCGTAACTGTTCGTCCCTCGTGAATAGGTTTAGAGATCCCTTACTACTACAGTTGTTATTGGGCAGAGTTCTCTACTGTAAAACTTCACGTGGGAAATCTGCTTAGTTTAGGCAGCCCCTGCGTGACTGACTTTCTAAACTAGAGAAGACCAGATTGCAGAAGTGCTTCAAGTGAGGCTGTAAGCTTCGATTTCAAGTATACCTCAGTCAGAATCCGCCATCTGTAGTAGTAGAGTTAGTTGATTAAAGTGAAAGAGAGTGGAAATAATTTACTCCCCATTTCCCATAAAACTTCTGATTATAATAAAAATGTCCAATCCGGAATTCATGATATGACGATATGTTATAGAAAGTGGAGAGTAAAAGAGTTCATCTAATAAAATAATCCCAAACACAAAAGAAAATAAACCTCTGAAAAATTTGTGGTTGAGTGGATCACATCTTGAAAATGATTGTGGAAATAAAATTAATTTTAAGTAGTAAAGTGGAGGAGAACGGTATTACAAAAGTAGGTAATAAATTCGAAGACTTTTAGGAAAAGATAGTTAAGAAACATACCTCCAAATATATGATGGACTGGAATAAACAAAAATTAGAAATAAACATGAGTGTTGACCTCATAATTCAGGTGATTTTAAACAATGTCAAATCGAAATTCAAAATGAAAAGTGGAATAAAATAGCAAAATTACAAATAGTGAATAAATAATTGGTTAGTACCGTTAGAGACAAGACCAGAATTACATATTTTCGGGGACTAAATTAATGGCTAGGAATTATTTTTGGAACACTAATTTTGATTTGATCGATGGAATAAAATAAAAAAGAACTACAGGCTTTCCAGCGAGAACCAAGGTTTTAGTAAAGATAATAGAATCAAATCCTAAGAATAGTTATTTATTATACAAGTGACAAAAGTAGATCATTTTACAACTCGAGTGAAACGTTTACCCACACGAGCGAAGCGAGTGTGGTAATTTCACGAGAGTTGTAAATTCTACTTTCGTCACGAGTGTAATATTAAATTTGTTCTTTAATCGTGTAATACATGATCAGATCTAACCAGAATATGAACAAAATTAGGATGTTGTGAAGGTTATGGTATGTTGTTGGTAGGTTATAAGCATGGTTGTGAAAGGTTATAAGCATAGTTATAAAACAACTAGTGATGATAGTGAAGTAGGTTATAAACAAGTGCAGGTTATAAACAAGGAAGGTAATTATTATTATATTTAAATTTTAAAATATATTGATTATTTCCACCAATAATTCATTCACATTTCAATTTATTTTGTTAAAATAAATTCTTACAATGTTAAGAAACATTTAAAAGCATTTAATTTCCAACTTCAAATTATTTTTTAATTTATACTTATTACTAATTAAGAAGGCAATTCACTTTCTTCACTTGTGAAGAAAGTGATTACTTTCTTCACTCTATTGCAAAATGTTTCACTTTCTTCACTCATTTCAGTTTAGTAATGTTACCATTATTCAACGATTACAGAAAACAATATTTTAGCACAATGTTAGTTACACTAAGGTCTCTAAAGGTCATAGTATAATTATGTTAATGATGTATACATAATTCCCTAATTGCATTAAGATAATATGTATAGGGAATATAATATATATCACAATGTTTAATGAACCGCACGATGATATGCTGGAGAAACACTTCAAAGAAAGGAAGAAAGACAAATAAATTGTATAATGCATTCTTATAAACAGGAACATCCGTAGCTTTCAATTGGTTACTATAGAAAAATAAAGTAATTTAAGAATCTAATGTTTTCTGATGGTGCATAATTCCTTTAAAAAAACGTATTTAAATATGCAAAAATACCTGTAAATATTCTGTAAATTACTTATACATGTAGCAATAAATGAATAATAATCTTAGAAAACCAACAAGGACTACATATTTGTTAGTTATTTTATTTTGACACACAACAATTATCACGTTTATTATGAAACCTGTTAACAAGTCCCTTTTAATGCTGAATTATATTATCATTTTAACTTACTACAAACACATATACCAGTAATAAATAACTGATTTCCAAAGCGTACCCTGTCACTTCTCACATCTTACTGATTACTCTGATAGGGAGTACAATCAATGTATACTGGATTGGAGGTGAACTTGATATTAAACATTTAATTACTTTAAAGAAACATACCAGTACACAGAAAAAATTCTTCAAGCAATCCTCTTTGGGCAAGCAAATGTTAAATGTTGATTTTGGTTATATGATTGCTATTACTAAAGTAAATTCATTTTGAACTTTCATTTCCAATTATCCCAAAAAAAACGTTTAAATAAAATACTTAATGACTCTAATTAAAAAAAATAAAATAATGACATATTTGTCACATATGCTCCACCTCTGAAATGGTCTCATTCGCAGGCGATTGCATAAAACAAAATTAAAAAATGGACTTGTGTCAGCAATGTGAAAAAAAGGATGAACAAACAAACAATAAAAAAAAAGTTTAATAAAAAGTGGTTAAGGCAACGAGTTGATCTGTCGGAGGGTAGATTATGGTCCAACAGACAAGGTGAAATTGTCGGGAGTAAACTGCTACAAACAGATGGCACATACTGCCCGTGGAAACGGTTAAAAAGGAATTAAAAAAAAAGGCAGATAACGTAAAAATGATTCTCTATCATGCTGATCTCTCATGTAAGGATGAGCGGGCTGACAGCTGTCCAGGCCACATGTCATCCCATGCAAATCAAGAGGAATACCAGATAATATAAACTTTTCTCCAATTCGTTCTAAACTTCCTGAATATGGTTTACTCATATTTCATTTTTTATGTGGGTATCTTATCACACTATGAATATACCTTTATATATAATAAAAAAAATATATCTTGTTACAAAAAAAAGGAGATTGGGTGTATTATACTTTTATTTGCATCATTTTAGTATCCAATCTTTAATTTTACAAGAAACGCTAAAATGTTATGTACAGAAAGAGGAGACAATAATTACCGACACTCAATCAACCCCAAAGGATGGCCCATTACTCCACTACAACTGTCTACATATATAGAAAGAATCAATAAAGGATAAATAAATATTAAAATAAGCCTACAAACGGGATGGAGCTCCAGAAAGTCCAATTCACTAGACGGGCCTGTTCAGGCAAGGGCACCTATAGTTAAGACGGAACGTGTCAGAGCAAGCCACCATATTTTATCTATATATATATATATATATATATAAAATTGTAACCTCTGTCTGTACATTGATTTTTTTTCGCGAAATTTCACGAAAACTTTTCGTTTCACATGTCATAGACACCATATCTGCATTTTGTTTCTTTCGTGTATGTTTGTTTCTTTGTTTGTATGTTTGTTACCTTTTCACGCATAAACGGCTGAACCGAATTTTATGAAACTTGGTATGTATATTACTACTAACCCAACTTAGACATTAGGCTATATTAATTTTCTCTGAGACGTACAGGAGTGCGGGTTATAAGGGAAGCCTGAAATTAAAAATAGCGATATTTCGTTTCCTATTGGTTTTTTGGTAAATATGCACTTAACAAAAGTTGTTTATTTTGTTATTTAGAGTAACATTTGTTATATACACTTTTGCCGTATACCGAAGTTTAAATGCGTTATACGCTAAAAATTATAGCGGGAGTCAAAAATATTATTTGCCAAAAAAGACTCAACCGAACTAAATAAAACTCGGTATGTGTATTAACAGTGAGGCCTTCATTATAATAAGCCATACCAACATTTCTATGGACGGGCAGGAGTGGGGGTTATAAGGGAAGCCTGAAATTAAAAAAGTCCGTCACGCAGGGGCTGCGTAAACTAAGCAGAAAAGATACAGAATAAATGTATAGAACAATATTTATAGTAAATTTGATTTGCAATAAGATTGGTGTTATACAATTTGTTCATCCGACGTATGGTAACGGAGATATTTCGAATTTTCAAAATCCCCCCCTCTAACCCCCCCCCCCCTCCTACTGGTCCGATTTCAGCCCTTAACGAACTTGATCTTCCTTTTTACATAAAACGATTAAATTCCGAGTTTGGTAACGATCAAACAAAAATTGCGACCGCTAGAGCGTTAACAGACAAATATATATATATATATATATATATATATATATATATATATATATATATATATATATATATATATATAATTTTGAACGAACCTCATGTTCGTCATCTCCTGGGTAGGATCGATAATAGCTGATTTCCCTTAAGGGAAATCTGCTAATAGCGATATTTCGTTTCCTATTGGATTCTCCGCAAATATAAACATAACAAAAGTTGTTTATTTTGTTATTTGGAGTAACTTTTGTTATATACACTTTTGTCGTATACCTAAGTATAAATGAGTTATACGTTAAAACTTTAGCCGGGCACTAACGGCTGAACCGAACTTAACAAAACTCGGTATGTCAATTAGCATTAATTCTTCCATGATTATAAGTTATATTAAAATTATACGAACGGTTGGGGCGGATATAAGGGAGGCCTGAAATAAAAATTCACCATATTTACATGTATAAGAGACGGGAAATATAAAAATATCGAAGACTGTGAAGCCTTATCGAACAAATAATTCTATTATTAACCAATCCACGGCAAAGATGTGCATCAATCCTAAACACTGGGACGGGTAAATGTCAAAAAATTGTGCCATGTAAAGCCTGCTAAAAAATACCATCACCATTCAGCCTCAAATGAATTCCCGGGCGAATATATATAAAATTGTATCCTCTATCTGTACATTGATTTTTTTCGCGAAATTTCAAACTTTTCGTTTCACATGTCATAGACACCATGTTTTGTTTCTTTCGTGTATGTTTGTTTGTTTGTTACCTTTTCACGCATAAACGGCTGAACCGAATTTTATGAAACCTGGTATGTATATTACTACTAACCCAAATTAGACTTTAGGTTATATTGATATCCTCTGAGACGAACAGTAGTGGGGGTTATAAGGGAAGCCTGAAATTAAAAATAGTGATACTTCGATTCCTATTGGTTTTTCGGCAAATATAAACATAACAAAAGTTGTTTATTTTGTTATTTAGAGTAACTTTTGTTATTTACTCTTTTTTCGTATACTGAATAATAAACGATATACGCATAAACCTATAACGAATGTGAACAATTTTATTTGAGACGAAAGACCCAACCGAAATGAATAAAACTCGGTATGTGTATTAGCACTAACGTTTTCATTATAATAAGCCATACTAACATCTCTAGGGACGGGGCAGAAGTGGGGGTTGTAAGGGAGGCCTGAATTTAAAATAGCGGTATTTCGTTTTCTATTCTTTTTTTCGGCAAATATGAACCTAACAAAAGTTGTTTATTTTGTTATTTAGAGTAACTTTTGTGATATTTATTTTTGAATTTTAACGAAGTATAAACGAGATATATACTATAAACTAAAGCGGGAGTTAACTATTTTATTGGGCGCTAACGATTGAACCGAACTTAACAAAGCTCGGTATGTCAATTAGCATTAATTCTCCCATGATTATAAGCTATATTAAAATTTTTAGGTTCGAACGGGAGTGGGAGTTATAAGGGAGGCCTGAAGTAAAAATTCACGATATTTCATTTTCTATTTGTTTTTCGGCAAAGGTGCACATAACAAAAGTTGTTTACTTTGTTATTTAGAGCAACTTTTGTTTCATTCTTATGTCGTAAAATGAATTAAATACGGGATATAAGCTAAATCTATAGCGGGAGTCGACGATTTTATTAGTACTTATTTAAGTGTTTTTAATATAGGCATATTATGGCAAATGATGTTATGTTTTAGCCTTATCCATTTCGATTATTTAGTACTAAGTATGATTCGGATTAGTGAGATTATAAATCCCCCTCCCCCTTCGCCTAATTTATTTATTTTCCCTAGAAAATAACTTTGTTATATATTTCATATAGAAATTTGAACTATAATAGCATGACAATTGTTTAATTTGTATAATGTATTATTTACAAAAAAATCGTGCTGAATTTCCTCAAGGAGTGATAGGAGAAGTACTAGGGAATCAAACTCTTTGATTTTGGTTATATACTATCTTATTTCCTATAACTTCATGTTATTGAAACAAATATGTACTATCATAACAATTAAACGTTAATGTCATTATACAAAAGACAAAATGCTCTTAAACTCGATATGATTGTTTAAAGTATTACTTAGGTTGCAGGGACGGCTACGATCTCTTCCCCTCGACTAGCCTTTTGAATATTTGAAATTATTTTTAGGGTAACACTATTATTTAATTCCATCAGGTAGATAAATTATTACAATAATATTTTGAATTAATAATTTAAGGAGAAGAGTGTTGATAGCTCTAATGCGAGAGCGGAAATAGACGGAGGCTAATAGAGTTAATTGAGTTTACTAATTTCCTGTGAAATGCTGGGCATTACGGGAAGTGATTACCACTGAGATCTACTATTATGAATATAACCTTACGTGCTAAAAAAAATACTATCATCATTCAGCCTTAAATGATTTCCCGAGCGAAGCCGGGTACCTTAGCTAGTATATATATATAATTCTACTGTACGTGTGTATGTCACTCAACTCCTCCTAGATGGCTGGACCTATTTGAATGAATTTTTAAATACGCGTTTGGGTGACGCCCCGAATGGTTTAGCACCGCAGATCGGCCCGCCAGACGGAGCAGGAGTGGGGGTCGTGAGGGAGGCCTGAAATTAAAAATAGCCATATTTCGTTTCCAACTGGGTTTTCGGCAAATGTGCACAGGATGAGAGTTGTTTATTTTGATAATTAGAGTAACTTTTGCTATATAACTATTGACGTATAACAAAGTATAAACGAGATATACTGAACAATTAAAGTGGGAGCCAACAGTTTTATTGGGCACCAACGATTGAACCGTACTTAACAAAACTCGGTATGTGAATTAGGATTAATTCTTCCATTACAATAAGCTATATTACATTTTTTAGGTTCAAAGAGGAGTGGGGGTTATAAGGGAGCCCTGAATTAAAAATTCGCGATATTTCATTTTCTATTTGTTTTTAGGCTAACGTGCTCATAACAAAAGTTGTTTTTTGTGTTATTAAAAGTAGCTTTTGTTTTAAAAATAATATTAAATTTAACATCCTAATCGCTTGATATATCATGCAGGACAACGCCTGTCAGGTCCGCTAGTATATATATATATATATATATATATATATATATATATATATATATATACATACCATAAACATGATGGTGGGAGTGTGTGTGTGTGCGAGTGTCTTTGAGAGAGAGAGATGGTGGGAGTGTGTGTGTGTGTGTGTGTGTGTGTGTGTGTGAATATGTATGTATTTTTCGTCTCACAGAGCACTGAAGATGGAACAGACTTCCCCAAAAGGTCTCTCTCTGCAATAAAAGACTATTAATAAAAGAGAAGTTTTTTCATTTCCTTCCGTTGACCTGTAATTTTATTTACGTATTTATTTATAACGATTTGGAATCAAGGAAACAAAATAATTCTAAAATAAAGTATTGTGAACTAAATGAAATAATATGTTTATCAGCTTCTGCAGTATGCAACTACTCCCAATTGGCACGCGTTATCTACAGGTTAGAACCCTTTTATACCCAGGGTGGGACTTAAGGTTTTATTTTATAAGTTTGCCACTTAATAAGTTCCTATTGGTCAGGTGGGTTCTGAACCCATAACTCTACTGGAAAAATGGACAATAGATTGTTTGGAAACAGAGTATAATAATTTCGAAAAAAGTTGAGTCTTAGATCACATGGAATTATGTGTTTTCGCACTCCTTAGGCCAATTTTGACAAGTTTCGACGTGATGTCTGTGCACATTTCGCGGATAGCCTTAGCCTTTGAATGTTGAAATTTCATATTTGAGATCGTTGCAACGTCTGGTTAACACCTCTTATTTTGATCGAAGTTGACTAGATGGAGGAAAAGTTTAGAGACGGGATAAAATATTTTTAAAAAAATTATCCTCATGTATTATAAAAATGTACGAAAAGTTTTATAATATTTGTGTTCTTTGTCATGTTTCCATAAAATGTATTGCCACAGAGATATTGTATATTACTTTCAAAAATGGAACCAAACATTTTCATTACTTAATTTAATAAGATAACAAGGAAATCTAAAGTTTTGTTTATGACGAAAATTTCTATTAAATGCTCTTATACATCTCAGGTAAGAAAATAAAGGCCTCGTTCCTTCACAATAGTTTAATCTGTGCGACAGATCGCTTTCAGAGCATACGCTCCATCATCAGACCCTGCTGGCAAACATTAACCATTAAAAACATCGTATAAGACGTCATTAAATTAAAAAAAATATATAATAGATATATGTACATATTGAATATTAATAGTTAGAACCTAAAACTTAAGAATACAAATTAGTGCCCCAGTGCAAATATAAAAAGAAAAATATTTTTACAGATTAAAATTAAAAGCTTACCAGTCAAATTCAACAAAACATTCTAATATATTGTCAAAATAAATAAATAATAAAAAGTGAATATTTACAGTTAATAAGTATAAAACAGGATAAATGGTATAAACCAAATAGTCAAATTATTTTATTATTTTTTTTTTTTAAATTATTTCCTATATTTTCATAACTGAGATCCTATGTTTTCTTCAACATCCAGCACCTCAAAAATCAGTCTTATACATGTTTGGATGCTATGCATTGGAGCAGATATAATGTATATGAATGAAATTATTTTAATTAAGACAAGATTAACATTTTGTTTATGTAGTTTAATAGGAGTACGAGGAATTATGTCGTTAACATACAACTTTTTATTGTGATCTCATGAAGTTTCCAATACACCCTCATCGGCCGTACCCTTTAACTTAATACTATTCAATCATCAATCAGCAGACTTTCCTTTCAGTACAAAATTATTTATGTACGGACAAATCTGTGCCTTAAAGATAAACCACTTGGGCCATACTGCAATTTAGAGCCCTTGAGGGTAGAGATATTGATTCCTTAGAGGATTTGTATTTTGAGTTGTGGTTTTGAATATTCAACAGCTATTAAGCGGTGTTAGAGGAAAACAGTGGGCCGTGAGAGAAGCAATCTAGGTAGATTTAGGCAGCTCATTGATGGAGAAGGACAGATGGGGAATTCATCAGAACAGCAGACCCATTAACTCCTCCTCTGTTCCTCTAAGCGCTATTTTGGATTGAGCTCCTGTTCCTTATCATCCCTCGCTGATAACAATGCCTCAACATGTAGGAATGGGAGTCCTTTGTTAGGTACATATTATAGGTTCTCGCTCGCTCCATTCTCTTAAGTCTAAGTATCGCCTTTTCCTTAGATCCATTAATGTAAAATGAACAGCACAGTTCAGAAACGAAGCCAAGTGATAACATACCTTAAACATTCGCTGACTTATTGACTCAAGTAGTTGAATTTGTTCCAGACAACACGCTTTCTAAATATTTAAATACATCCTAGAGGAGAAACTAAATTAACTCAGGTAAGAAAAAAACGCCTCGTTCCTTCTCTGTTATTTATTCGTTGCGACAGAGCGCTTTCAGAGCATACGCTCCATCATCAGTGCCCTGCTGGCAAACAATTGCCATAAAAACGTTGTGTAATATGTCATTAAATTAAAAAATTAAGAAATATATGTGAATGTCGATGGTCAAGAATTAGAGTTAAAACATACAACTTGAAAAAAAATTTAAATTAGTGTCCCAGTGAATATTTCCAGAAATAAGAAAACTATTTTTACAGATTAAAATTAAAAATTCAAAACTTGCCAGTTGAATATATACACAATTTCAATAAATAGTTAAAATAAATAAATGGATAAAAAATGAATATTTACAGTTAAGAAGTCTTTAATAGAATAAATAGTAAAAGTCTGTCACGCAGGGGCTGTGTAAACTAAGCAGATTTCCCTCGTGTTGTTTACTAATAGATAAATCTACGACCTGGTAACACGACACCACCGTGAATAAATACAAACGGAAATAAGAAATGTTTGATCCAATTTTAATAACCTGTCGACAGGAAGCGTTAGGTAAGAAATGTAAACAAACGGGTCTGCCCGCTTCACTCCGGAAAGAAAAACAATTACTGAAATATATCAGAATATAACATATTAATTTTATTGAGAACTATTTACTATATCTAGTACTGTAATTAATAATGAGTCAGAATAATTGTTATCTCATTCAATCAAATTTTAGTAGTCCAAAACCTTAAGACGGGGGGGGGGGGGTCACAGGGACATATTTGCATGTATCTCGTATAATAAAGGTCACTTGAATACAATTTTTGGTATTTAAACTTGGAATAATGTGATTTATTATGTAGCAGAGTATTGTTTATGTAACATGTGCAGAAGTGGCGGTTTGCAGATGGCTGAAAACTGAAAAATGCAAATATCTCGGTTAATATTCAAGATAGAGAATACATGCATATAACAATATTTATAGTACATTTAATTTGCAATAAGATTGATTTTGTACAATTTTTCGATCCGGCGTATAGTAACGGAGATATTTCCAATTTTCGAAATCCCCTCCCCCCTCTAAACCTCTGCTCCGATTTCAGCCGTTAACGAACCTGCTCGTCCTTTTTACCTACAACGATTAAATACCCAGTTTGGTGACGATTAAATAAAAATTGCGACCGCTAGAGTGTTAACAGACAAATATACGAGGGGAGGTCAAAAAGTTCCCGGCCTAACTATGAAGGAGGGAATTAAGATAAAGGACTTTGAGCTTGTCATGTTTACCTAATCCATAGTAATACTCACTCAAATTTTTATAATCCTTCTATCACTTGTCTAATATATATAATACTTTTATTATCATCATTTTGCACTTGTCTTTAAAATGAGCAACATTGAGTACAGAGCTGTGATGAAATTCTTAGTCAAAGAAGGCATAAGGCCTTCAGATATTTTTGAACGCCTTAGGAACGTGTATGGGGACTTGTCCCCTTGCTATAGTACTGTGAAATATTGGTGTAGTTTATTCAAAATGGGGCGAGAATCCTTAGAAGACGACTCGCGACCAGGAAGGCCTGTGGAAGCAAACCCCCCCCCTTAAGGAAATCTGCTAAAAAGCGAATAGTCCAATTGATATTTAAAAAAAAAAATGAAGGAACAACCACCGGAGGAGCTACAGAAAGCAATCCATACAAAAAAACGTAAAAGGAGAAAAATAGAGAAGCGAGACAATGACTTACCTCTTCACAAAGATGTGACAGGAACTAATAAGCCGAAAACTTATTCATAAAACTAGATAGGATCTTCATCCTTCATTCTTCAAAGGAGGCCTCAATATTAATAAGACGGGAGAAGGAACCAGGTTGAGGTATGTCTCGGAAGCCTCTCTCATTGCTCTCCGGTCCCGAGGCCTCAGTCACAGGGAATTCTTGGTTCCTGTCAAATCTTTTAATGTCCTGTCACAAATTTTAATGTATGAAAATTATATTTTAGTCAGGACTGATTCACGAAATCAATATTATTTTATTAATACCTCGTTTCTCTCCCGTCATATTTCACCGGGATCATAGATAACAAACGTTTATATATATATATATATATATATATATATATATATATATATATATATGTTTATGTATGCGAAAACTGAGTTCTTGAAAAAATTACGCAGAGTTAATCACGCATTTAAGAAATACGAAACAAATGAAGGCAGCCCTACAGGAGCTATGGCGCCACGAATCTGGACGGTACTAGGCCAGCTCCTACCTATATCAGCCGGCAGTGAGTCAGTTATGTCTCAGTTATTTTTAGTTTCAGTGCAGTGTAGTGCCATGTTTTTGTGAAGATCAGTGTAGCGCCGTGTTCTTGTGGAGATCAGTTGCAGTGCGTGTTTTATGAACTTCATTGACTCGCGTGATCGTGTGTGTTCCTGCTTTCCTGTGCAATAAGAAATGAATTTATCAGTGCATGTTGTGATTATTAGTGAAAAATAATTTACAGTGTATGAAAAAATGTGGAGTGGAATGTCAAATAAATTGTGCAGCGATAAAAACTCTAATGTATGCATGATTAATTTTTTATCTCAAAATAACCATAATGATCAACAAAAAATACAACGTACAAAAATAATAAACGTAAGGTTACGTAAACATAACGATTTATATATATATAATAGCATGTATATAATCACACACACAGAGAAAGAAACGAAGAGACTTACCGACAGAGAGACCATTCTGTGTCACAACTGCCTATGGTATTTGAAGGCCTAGGCAATGCTCTCCCTTGGAGTGATGAGGTCCAACAATCTATTAGAGACGATTCATTACAGGTCCAAAAAGATAACAGGAGGTTGTACGTTGTGGTAATCGGAAAACATTATGATTACGAAACTAATGAATGAGAAGGCTCGGGACCGATGGTCTACTTACTCTTGATAAATGATTCCATTAGCCTTAAGGAATGTTTGGAGAGAATTCAAATTAGGAGCAGCCTAAACCATTGTTTAATGAAGTCAAGTTGTACAAAGAGGAATTTACGACGGTGGCCTGATAGTGGCGATATAAGTAGAGATGGGTACACGATCTTCTTCAATGGAAGGACAAAGTTGTTCAGTAAACACAAGAAAACGAAATTTCACTTTCTTTTCAAGCCTCCCTTCATTTCAAATCTCTAAAAATAAAAGTATAACCTTTGTAATGGCGGGGAAGCCATTGTTAGGTCCCGGGTTTTGCCACCAAAATTTAAGGGTGGGGAAGCCATTATTCCCTGGTTTCGGCACAAAAATGTTAGGGCGTGCGGTTAGCTTTTGCGTTAATAATAAGAGAGATAATTTCCTCACCTTGATTATACCGAAGTATTTACTATTTTTTGGAAAGATGAGGATGAATAATACAAGTCACTATTTGAGTTCTCCATAGAATCAAAATATATTAATTAAAGAATAGCATATAAATATATCCTTATAGTAATGAACCTTCTGAGAGGTTACAACAGACTGAGGCTAATTTCATACAATTTAAACCTGAAAAGAATATTAATTTAGAGGCTAACCTTGAATTTAAGGAAACAAACATTAACTTATTGATAAAGATGTGATAAAAACAAAGAAACTTTAACTTTATGAAATATGACTGTACAACATCGACAGAACACAATGGCTACCCTTTGTTTGGATTATAAACATAGCGGCAAGCCAATAATATGTATACACTAAATAATTATTTGAATGTCCTATATCATGAGTACTCATTAAATACGTCAATAATGCTAGCTTTATAATAAAGAAAGAGGTACCTTCCAGAAAACTATACTTTCCATGAGGCGGGTTTTCTTTCGGCGGGGTGTTATTTGTGTTCTACAGAAGATGTCTTCTTCTCGCTGGTGCAGAATAATTGCGTATCTTCGATGCGGGGATCCTTTCTGAATTCAGGAGCGGCGGGAGCAGAACAGTGTTCACCTTTCTTTGCGGAGCAATCACATGCTTTTCACTCGAGCGATAGAATCCAACTCTATGGCCGATCAGATCTAGCGGGCGATTCGTCCTGTAGGCCAGCGCTGCAGTTTCCCCTATTGGCCACAGCCTTGGTGACCCTGCCAGGCCGTACGGCCGGTTAGTGAACTAAGAAAGCGCGGGAGATACGACTGAACAATCTTAATCTGACACGTTTGGTTATCGACAATTCAGACACTAACATTAATCACATTATTTCAGTCATTAAGAAGTTGAAAGAGGAGAAGTAAAGCCAAAAATCCGTAACGAAAGTGAGGCGTAAACTAAGCAGATTTTACCCACAGTTTTTACTCTCTCCCTTCCCCGAACCTCCTTTCTACCGTTTACAAATTTTATATTTAACTTTATGTCAATCGTTTAAATATTGATTATCGATGAAGAAAATATTTTCAATTATGGTATAAAAAATTGTATGTGACGTCAATAGTAAAATATTTACATGTTTTTCATACAGTAGAAAGCAATATTCGATACTAAGCTAATGATAAAGACGTTTCGTGGTATACTAGCTTATTCGTGAAGTGAGACGAATAGAATCGAGCATTAGCCTCAGTCTCAGCAATCCTTCACCGCATTGAGAATGACTCTGTATGAAGAAAAGCATCGTCAAGCATACTGGCCTACTGTTATTTCAAAGACATTCATATGGCCATGATTGACGCAGAGGTCTCCATTTCACGTCACACATCAGTTAGTCTTGGGATAGGCATTATAAGAAAGGAAATGGCTATAATTGCGGTGACTCAGTCCTCTTTTGTGACCATAAAACAATTTTGGAGTCCCTAATATTATTTGATGATCCTTAGAATATACATGTATCGATAAGTAATTTCTTGTAGCAATTTAACTTTCAGATGCATGGAAAATGTCATTATATGATCTCGAGTCTTAAAAATTCCAACAACAAAAAGTGTTGAACATATAAGGCCTTTTCCCTTGAATTCTTAAATTTCAAAAACTCAAGAAAAAATTATAAACACAACGTTAATATTATTTATACTATTTAACACTTATTTATTTATACTAACACAAACCTAACTTATTAGTCAATATCAATGTGCTTTGCACAAACATTACTCTGTAATTGACAACTTCTTGCTAGTTGGATTTGGTTGAAGACCAAATTCAAACTATTTTTTTGAAAAATGAACATTTAGATACTGTTTTCTTCGATATTCAAAAGGCTTACGAAAGGATCTGGAGGCTTAAAGTAACCATCCAATTAAGGGCTTGGGGTTTAAAAGGCCGATTTCTTCATTTTTTAAATAACTTTTTAACGAAACAAACTTATCAAGTTAAAATAGGAATTTTCTTACAAATTTAATATTATTTTCAGAACTTCATTAGTCACACGTTGTTTGTAAAACCTTTTAATTGAATAATGAAAATATTTCATTGGTCTATCCTTCCAGGGCAACGAATAATTGTCAATTATGTGTCCTTATCATAGTAAACAGTCTAAATTCTGTTTCACTGTCATTGAAACTCATAAAGAAAACCGACCTCCATGGAGAATGTATAATGTTCTCTTCAATTCCACATTAATGAACTTCAGAGAAATATCAACTTTGGGCAAAATAATACCAGATTCATTTGAGGAACTAATTGAAAAATATAAGGATTACATCCAATATTAAAACGATGACTCGAAATCAGAGCAAGTTGGCCTAGCACTAGTAGGTACTCGGTTCTTACGTTAGCAAACACAAATTACATGAAGTTATTCACCTTTTCAGGGAAGGCGTTTGCAATTTCAGAGTGTCTACAAGAGACACCAATTACAGGTAATAAGCAAATCATAATTATTAAAAAAAAATTACTCTCAAAATCCTGCAATCCATGTTATACATAACTTATATTACAAAATAAGTAATAAGAAATCATTTTCATGTAATCAATGTGGAAGGACATGAAGAAGCAAATAATAATGTACAATCTTGGGTCTCTTCTACATAAAATTCAGAAGAATGAAGAAAATACTATTCAAAACCTCTGTAAGATCCCAAAGACTGTAAACGTTTATTATTTAATATTCTTTTCCTCAGTTAATGACTCTCCGCGTAGAAGCTGAATAATCATAAATCAATAAAAATACCAAATTAAACTTCCACTAGTTCAACTTGTAAGTTCTGCTTTCTGACTTTTATCACCATTCAAACTTTCTGTATATATTATAAAGGTTTTATTTCCCGTTTATAGAATTTTTGTTTTCAAAACCATCAAATTATTAAGGTCACATTCGGACTGATTGTGCTGCAGTGAGTATGGGTTGGGTAGGGGAAGTGGTTTGACTTTAAAATATCCAGAACTAGCAAAAAAATGTGAGGTACTATTAAAAAAAGTCCGTCACGTAGGGGCTGCGTAAACTAAGCAGATTTTCCACGTGAAGTTTTACAATAGACAAATTTCACGAGAGCCGAAAAGTTAAAGAAACGGCCGACCTAGCTTTTAGAGGGAAACTCACTCCCATCCGTTATCCGCCCAGATTTAATAAAAATGCAAATATCTCGGTTAACATTCAAGATAGAGAATAAATGCATATGACAATATTTATAGTAAATTTAATTTGCAATAAGATTGATTCTATTCAATTTTTCGATCCGACGTATAGTAATGGAAATATTTCGAATTTTCGAAAATCCTCCCCTCTAAACCCTCCCCCCCCCCTCCCACTGGACCGATTTCAGCCGTTAACGAACTTGATCTTTTTTTTTACATACATGTCCAGTTTGGTAACGATTATACAATAATTGCGACCGCTAGAGCGGTAACAGACAAGTATATCTATATATATATAAAATTGTAACCTCTGTCTGTACATTGATTTTTTTCGCGAAATTTCACGATAACTTTTCGTTTCACATGTCATAGACACCATATCTGCATTTTGTTTCTTTCGTGTATGTTTGTTTGTTTGTTTGTTACCTTTTCACGCATAAACGGCTGAACCGAATTTTATGAAACTTGGTATGTATATTACTACTAACCCAACTTAGACTTTAGGCTATATTAATATTCTCTGATACGAACAGGAGTGGGGGTTATAAGGGAAGCCTGAAATTAAAAATAGCGATATTTCGTTTTCTATTGGTTTTTCGGTAAATATGCACATAACAAACGTTGTTTATTTTGTTATTTAGAGTAACTTTTGTTATATACACTTTTGTCCTATACCGAAATTTAAATGCGTTATACGCTAAAAATTATAGCCGGAGTCAACAATATTATCTGCCAAAAAAGACTCAACCGAACTAAATAAAACTCGGTATGTGTATTAGCACTGAGGCCTTCATTATAATAAGCCATACCAACATTTCTATGGACGGGCAGGAGTGGGGGTTATAAGGGAAGCCTGAAATTAAAAATAGCGATATTTCGTTTCCTATTGGTTTTTCCGCAAACATAAACATAACAAAAGTTGTTTATTTTGTTATTTGGAGTAACTTTTGTTATATACACTTTTGTCGTATACCTAAGTATAAATGAGTTATACGTTAAAACTTTAGCGGGCACTAACAGCTGAACCGAACTTAACAAAACTCGGTATGTCAATTAGCATTATTTCTTCCATGATTATAAGTTATATTAAAATTTTTAGGTTCGAACGGGAGGGGGGTTAAAAGGGAGGCCTGAAATAAAAATTCACCATATTTACATGTATAAGAGACGGGAAATATAAAAATATCGAAGACTGTGAAGCCTTATCGAACAAATAATTCTATTATTAGCAAATCCACGGCAAAGATGGGTATCAATCCTAAACACTGGGACGGGTAAATGTCAAAATATTGTGCAATGTAAAGCCTGCTAAAAAATACCATCACCATTCAGCCTCAAATGAATTCCCGGGCGAAGCCGGGTATCTGAGCTAGTATATATATATATATACAGTTTTGAACGGACCACATTTTCGTCATATCCTGGGTAGGATCGATGGACATTTCAAGAAAAATTTCAAAAATTCCTTCATGAGTACAACCTCAATAGCTGATTTCCCTTAAGGGAAATCTGCTAAAATAGTCATTGAAATAATTAAATTTGTCACAATAAAAGATCAGTTAGCGCACTCATTTGGAAACCATTATCAAGTTAATTTGCTATTATGAATCTGAAATGAGAAATTTCAATTAAAATGAAAATTTGTGCTCAATTTTTAAATAAAATGTAAAAGGAAAAACAATTAATTTTACTTTTTCTTCTCAATTAATCACTGTACCAAGTTAATTCATTAAATATAAATTGTTTTTTCTTATGGCAACTTTGTAAATATTGTAATTTCCTGAATAATATACCGTTTCATATTTCATCAAATTAGGAAATTTAATATTAGTAAAAATTAAGAAACGTTTTAAAACCCTCTTCTTTATTTCCCCTTTAATTAAAATTATATGTTTGGAAATATAATAGCTTTACATGTTTGTACTTGTAGGATCAACGAAAATTTTAACGAATTCTTCAAAAATTACACATAATAACTGATTTCTCTTCCAAAAAGTTATGATTTTAATAACTATTTTCGAATTAGGTGCTATGGGTGTGTAATGGCAGCTTGTTCAATTTTCAAGTGTTTTGAGATTTATTATTAATTTCTGCTTACTAATGAGGCCCCCATATTGCGTATATTAAGGAACTATGGGTGTGTTAGATAACACAAGAAGATTTAAATATAATCACTTCCCATTGACGAAAGAAAAAAAACGTTTTTAGCTCCATAACCCTTGAAGTGTCATCTCTTACTACTCGACTTTTAAGGGGACCCACTTGATGTATTTGGGGCCTTCAATTGGTGCCAATACGGATCAAAGATAGCGCCTTATGTATATAAGTGTTGCTTAATTGCGATATTGAGTGATCATTAAGGGGTGGATAGAAGCTCAGCCCGAAAGCAAGCAAAGGTAAATAAAATATAATTTGTAATCTACTGCAAATAGTATGATGAAAAAAATGTATCCACTCTATCGCTTATAGTACGCCGAAATGTTTTTAATTCACTACATACTCCCTATCCTTAACCCTAGAATACTAATATACGTCTCCGCTACGTAGGCTTCAAAGGAAAATCGGTTGCCGCCATTTTGTTTTTCGTAGTTTCAAGTTCCCCCTCCAATGTAAGCCTCTAGTGTTTAGTTATCCACAGGTTGCCGTCAAGAAAACACAGTTATTACGCCATATTTAGTGTTTTCTACAATGAATAAGGTAAGTCACTACGTCTTTAATACGTACAATAGTTTGTGTAGAATTTTTTATACTTGTCGCAGCAGCGCATGATAGTAATAGTGTATTATCATAATATACGTCGCCGCTACGTATGTTAGTAATAGTGTATTATCATTGTACACGTTGCCGCTACGTATGTTAGTAATTCAGTATTAATGATTTCTTATGATTGCTTATGATTTCAACTAGATAATAAATTGTTTTAGGGTCCAGTGAAAACTTACTCGACTATAGAGGAAATTCTTGAAGTCATGCGTGAGCTAAGTGACGAAGAGCATGAAACTGAAGGTAACTTGGAGTACATCGAAAATTCTGATGACTCCGATGAAGACCCCTCTTATCAACCTGAGGAAGAAGAGGAAATCGAAGAGAAGATTATTGAAGAAGTTATCCATACCAACTATTTCAAACGAGCTGAAATTAGTTATCAGACAAACTTTGAAATTAGACAATCGCTCTGTACCACAACAAGTAGAAGAGACGAATAAATTTGGAAAAAGATCATAATGTTACTTGTGCCACTACAGTAAAAGAAAGATGACAAAGTCCTATTGTGGCACCTGCAATAACGCAATTTGCGGTGAGCATACTAATAAAATGTGTCCTCAGTGTGTGAACAACGGAAAGTGATTGATCAATTTTTTTAATTTTTTTTTCTAGTTGTTTCATTTTATTGACTTATTTTCTAATATTTCTGTTTCATTTTATAATAATTGTACATAATATGTTATGTGAAATAAAAATTTGTTAGTGTTTAAAAAATTGGTCTTTTTATTCCACCTTAAATAAAAAAAAAAAATCTTACCTACGTCACCAATACGTACATTAGTTTTAAACGCCTTCTCTGAGAACGTTAGTATTCCAGGGTTAACTAAATTCTCATCCAAACTTGAAAAACGAGGCTTTAATATAGAAAAATCTTAATTGAATTTCTTTCGTACCTTGGACGGAATTAGGCGATACGATTTTGCATCGCGACATGAGTCTTCGACTATTGCTTGTGTTCGCACAGATTGTTCTAATTTAAGTTAGCATATCATTCAACTTTAAAAATTATAAGTAATTCATATTCATTGTGTTCGAAGTTCGAATATTTAGTTTATAATATATATGTATATATATGAATACATATGCAACCAATCCATGTGAAAAATTGAAACTTGATAACAAAATATTGTAATAGTCGAACTTTTTTTTTTAACGAATAAAAAAATAATTCTAAAGAATGGCATCCGTTATTTTTGTCTTGACGTTTTCCTCATTGAACCTTTTTAGCCATTTGAAATAATTTATTTTGAAGTGTTTGGAATGAACACTGAGTCATGAATATTCTATTTTTTATAAACTAAACAAACTTTTACTTCAAAAGTACTGAATTTATCATGAAGCTAAATGTTGTCCCATCTATAGTTCTTATCCGCAAAATGTACATTTATCTGAAAAAAAAAATTTAATTATTTATTAAATTTTCAACATTGAATAGAGAATCTATTTCCAAATTTCAATATTAAACCTTATACGTACCCAGACAATAGCCACATAAATGCCACATAATCATAGGACAATATCACAAGAATACGAAACAGAAAATATGATATTCTTCTACGAAAAGAAAATTTAAAAAGTCCGTCACGCAGGGGGTGCGTTAACTAAGCAGATTTCCCATGTGCGTCACGGAAATGTATTTATCTCAAGGCGTAAAAATTGAATGGAAACAATATTTTGTATTTAAGCTTCAAGTAAAGTGCTTAATATAACATCATATTGTTAATATGGAATGAGCAGGAGTGGGAGTTTACTAAAGGTCGAAAACTAAAAAATGCAAATATCTCAGTTAATATTAAAGACAGTGAAACAACGTAAATGACGACATTTATAGAACATTACATTTTCAATAAGATTGGCTCTATACAATTTTTTGATCCGACTCATAATAACGAAGATATTAAGAATTTTTGAAATTTCCCCCTTTTAGCCCTCCCCCGCCCCGCCCGATTTTAGCCGTTCAATGACATGTTCATTATTTTTGCATAAAACGTTTAAATATAAAGTTTCATGAGGATTAAAACGCTAAAGTGTTAACACACACACCCACACACACACACACATATATATATATATATATATATATATATCTATATATATATATATATACATAATTTAGAACGGACCTCATTTTCGTCATCTCCTAGGTAGGATCGATGGACATTGGAGAACATTTTTCAAAAATCGCGTAACGAGTACATGCTCAACAGCAAATTTCTCTTAAGGGAAATCTCCTAAAATATTTTTTAAAGAACCGTTAAGTAAAATATCAATGATAAATAAACTATATTCAAATACTTGAATATAATGTCCAAAGTTATTCAATTTCTTTTTTACAGTCGCGTTTGATCTATCAATTACTTTCTCTTTCTCTCCTCCCTTATTTTTTATTGTTGTATCTAATAACAGGTAACATAAATTCTCCCCGCACGAGTAGATCACTCCAAGCACACCCCCCCACGTCTCCTATTTTTCTTCTCTGATTTGTGCCACATGCCCCCCCCCCACTCTATTAAAACTTCTTAGTTCCATATAATGTGAAATAGACTGTCTCGTTACAGATACAATTACTCCCACTGTATTCCTTCTCCAGAGTCCTACGGCACCGTCTCACTTATAGACTGTACCTCGCGCCGAACCTTTCAAATTTTGTTGTGTACTCGTCAACACCCGTGACCCACACACATTTATTAGTAGAGATTTTATAATGGATTTGTAGACCCTTTGAAGGCTCGTGAGAGTTTCCTTGACCATAAGACTTGAGAAACCGAGAAGAAGGGGCAAAGACAAGAGTTATTCTGTGATTGATTTTCCTAACAGGTTGTTGATTGAAGCTGTAGCTCCGAGGCTGTAGCTTTCTACATTTGTAAATGATAGGACCCTCAAGCTCCGTTCGAAATGTATGATCACTGACAAAGTACGTTCTTCGTCTTTAATTGGTTTACATGCAACTTATACTGAACCCTGTCTGACAAGGTCTTAGAGCTCTTTCGTTGTATGTGCTTATTCTATTAAGTATTATGTATAATTCAGGAGCTGTGGGAGTACTCTTTAGTTTACACACTCGTCAGAGGAGCTTTTCGTCAGGATTGGACACATGAGACTTGTATTACATTCGCGTTACATCCTCCAATCTTTAGAAGTACCTAACGTATCCCGTGCTCATCTTTGGACAAATCCCAACAAATCTCCTCTCTTTTATAGATTACGAGATGTGCTTAAAGAGTCAAGAAGTCGGACTCAACCTGAGCTCATCAAGGAGAATTTGAGCTTTAATCATGATGGACAAAATTCTCACTAAATATATATATATATATATATATATATATATATATATATATATACATATATATATATATATATATATATATATATATATATATATATATATATATACTAGCGGACCCTACAGACGTTGTCCTGCATGATATCTCAAGCCATTAGGATATTCAATTTAATAATATCATATTTAAAATAATAGCTACTTTTAATACACAAAAAACAACATTTGTTATGTGCACATTTGCCTAAAAACCAATAGAAAATAAAATATCGCGAATTTTTTATTCAGACCTCCCTTACTCGAACCTAAAAAATTTAATATAGCTTTTAATCATGGAAGAATTAATGCTAATTTACGTATAGAGTTTTGTTAAGTTCGGTTCAATCGTTAGTGCCCAATAAGATTGTTGGCTCCCACTTTAATATTTTAGTGTATATCTCGTTTATACTTTGTTATTTTACAAAAGTGAATATAATAAAAGTTACTCTAACTAACAAAAAAAATCAACTTTTATCCAGTGCATATTTTCCGAAAACCAATAGGAAACGAAATATAGCTATTTTTAATTTTAGGTCTCCCTTACGTCCTCCTGCTCCATCTTCCGGGCTGATTTGTGAATCTAAGCTAACCAGGGCGTCACCCAAACGCGTACAAAAATTTCATTCAAATCGGTCCAGCCGTTTAGGAGGACTTCAGTGACATACACACGTACAGTAGAATTATATATATATATATATATATATATATATATAGATATATATATAAGGAAATGCAAATTACGAGAAAAAAGTATATTGCAAAGGTAAGGGGGGATAAAAGGAATGCAATGCGGTTCGTAGTATTCTCTCGGCCGATATATCCACTTTGTAGACATCCATCTTGTTTGGGAAGGACCGGGAGTAAATGGTCCGAGAACGAAGCAAGCTAATTGAACTGGGAGAAAACAGGCGTGCGACAATGAGATGCAAACCCAAGACATTCTAATCAAACAGCGAGCTCCCTACCAAGCAAAACACTACCCTCATTAAATTTCTCTTTCTCTCCTCCCTGTCTCCCTCTCTCTTCTCCCCCCCCCTATATATGTTTTATATATATATATATATATATATATATATATATATATCTATATATATATTGTATTGAGATGGGGTATTTCATTTGGAAAAGAATATTGCATTCTCTCTAATTGGGTTATGCAAAGTGCTGGTATTAATTTTGGGTGGACTGTATAAATATGGTTATAATGGTGATAGAATAAAACAACGTCTATTGAATTGGTGATGCTGCATAGTGGATGTAATATAATGAAAATATACATATGAGTTGTAATTACATATTTGAACGCTGAGTTCTGTTAACTATTGTGCCAGGCTTCCATGTGCGGCTGTTCATTCCCCATGTTTTCTCCTTATTTCCTCCATATTCTTCTGTCTCCATCCATATCCTCTCTCCTGCCACCCGCCTTGGCTAGTATGCAAGTTAATTAGCCATAGTGCTGAGGCATATTAACAAGGTAAAAGAAAACGAATATTGATGAGTGTGCTCTCTCAAGAAGGGAAGAATCACTATTGGACTGACCTTTGTTCTCTATCAACAGCAGGAGTATGGTCTCGGTAGTTCCCAGGACTTACATATAGATGGCAGCACCTGCGGGGGGCCTCTTGAAGGTAAAGAACATATAGTTTTTGTCTGTTTCATTGAAGATGGAACAAGCCGCCCACCTAAAAAGAAGCTAAGCTATTTTGTAATAAGAAACACAGCTTGTCTAACTTAATTGACTAATGACATAATTGACTAACATAACATTACAGTATATTTGCATACATTATGACCTGTTAAAAAAAAAAAAAAATACAGAGAGTTTATACTAGAAAATTTGATCCATGCCAAATTTGGGAAGATTGAATGAACACTGACTGATCTGGAGTATCAGATCAGAGGACATTTATAAAAATGCCTTCACAAACAATTGTGTTGTGATTTAAAATACTCATTCATAAAAACCACACACGCTTATTATACCCCCAGGTAAAGAACATATAGTTTTTGTCTGTTTCATTGAAGATGGAACATATATATATATATATATATATATATATATATATATATATATATATTTATATATGAGATAATTAGATAAGGAAGCTGAGTGGCTAGAAAATTGTATTTACTTTTTTAACGCCCACAGAATAACATAAATATAATAAGGTGTTAATGAGTTGCTATTTTAAGTATGACTGAAAGGTGGTGGATGATTGACTTAGCAGGACTTGTGGATATTGGCTTCCTGTAATATTTCCTACACATGCCCCCAACCAACGACAAATGTAACTTGCGACTCACAGACGACACAAACGTTTTTACAAATACTTTATGAATATTCAACATTTAATCAAAATAGATCAAATTTAATAATGAACATAATTTTAAAAGGAGGATATTGGCAAGAACCACCTCATATTATATTTAACAAATATAATAAAGAACTTATAAAGTTTATCAAAAGTATAGATATGGATGTAGCAAAAATACCTCAGAATGTAAAATTGATTGTGAGGAACGGGAATTATATCTCAATATATTTACCTTATATATACTCGCAAATTAAACATTGGCTTAACTTTTTGATTTGTTTCTTTTTTTGTTCTTGTTTTATTTATTTATTTTTTCATTTTATTTATTAATTTTATTTGTAATTATCTAACTTATTTTAATATTCTATTTTATTATTATTATTTTTATATTATATTTGAGTAGATAGTTGATTAACGTGTATATATTGTAAATTAAAAAGAAAGTCCGTCACGCAGGGGCTGCATAAACTAAGCAGATTTCCCACGTGTAGTTTTACAATAGAAAAAATTTCATGAGAGCCGAGCAGTTAATGAAACGGTCAAACTAGCTTTTGGCGGGAAAGTCACTAAGATTTAATAAAAATGCAAATATCTCGGTTAATATTCAAGATAGAGAACAAATGTAATAACAATATTTATAGAAAATTTAATTTGTAATAAGATTGATTCTGTACAATTTTTCGATTCGACGTATAGTAACGGAGATATTTCGAATTTTCGAAAATCCTCCCCTCTAAACCCCCCCTCCCACTGGTCCGATTTCAGCCGTTAACGAACTTGATCTTTCTTTATACATAAAACGACTAAATATTGAGTTTGGTAACGATCAAACAAACATTGCGACCGCTAGATCGGTAACAGACAAATATATATATATATATATATATATATATATATATATATATATATATACGTAAATACAGTTTTGAACGGACCTTATTTTCGTCATCTACTAGGTAGGATCGATGGACATTTGAAGCACAATTTTGAAAATTCCGTCGTGAGTACAACCTCAATAGCTGATTTCCCCTAAGGGAAATCTGCTAAAACGTATTTAAAAAATAATCATACATGTAATATACCATGTGGCAATGGGACATGTATTCAAATAAATAATTCCTCATAGGGTTACTATAAGAAAAAATAAAAAAAAAAAACCCAACCAAGGGCCATCCTGAGGTTAAAAATACCAAAAAAAATGAATGAGACTTTAGTAGAATCATCGCAAAGAAGTTCGTGTATAGTTCAAATTATTAAAATTCAATCAGGGACAAATATCAAGTAGGAATTTCATAAACTAGCCAAATTTCCAGTAAAATGGTGCAGATCCTGAGTAAGGTGGTGGTGCTTTTTTTTTGCTGTATGGCACAGATTAAATATTTTCTTATATACTGAAAACCAAGTCCTATACACTATTTCTCAGTCGAATACGTATTATATTATTTATCATTCACGTTCGGTAAGAATATATCGTCATTCAGGAATTATTTCTGTATAACAGTTTTCATTTATAAAAACGATAATATGATATAAAATTTAAAATAATTTCTCTTCTATTTGATGTGCTTTTTAAGAATTTCTGACTAGTAGAATCATGTATTCCATTAATTATAGAACTTTAAATTTCATTGTCATTTGCTTATTGTTGATACACTGATACAGGGCCAATTTGGAAATTGACTATATATCACCTTATCACGAAATATCATCTTAAATAACTGTTCTTCTATTGTTGTTTAATACTTTGGATATGTCGATTTTTTTACACTTTGCAGAATAAGAAAAAAAATATTCCCTATTGTCTGTCTTTTTGATTTTGAGAAATTCATTAGTGACCCCCAGTTGCAGAACACCTCAAAAATGTCTTATTAATTTATGTAAAAAATGTGGCTTTAAACTAAGCAACTGCAGACTTCAATTAGCCAAAAATGTCATTAATCCCTGGAAAGGGAAAAATGTTCTTAAAATTCCAAATTCCAAATCATGATCTCATAGGTCGTAGTGCACGATTGCAGACCCTCATTCAAGGTTTAGGTACCCGTGGAACTAGAATAAAGGCTAATGAAACGTTGTAAAAAAGTACAGTGACACCGTAATACCGGAATACTTTAATACTTAAATCAATGAGCGTTTGTGGTAATCGCGTGAGTCAGAGAGTGTAAAAGGAGAGAGCAAGAATAACAACTGTATTAACAGGATAATAAAATTGTTTATAGGTTTCTTTGTTCCGTCAAGAGGAATGCTATTACTTCTAAGGACTTATCTCCTTTTAAAATACACATCAGGCCTAATATCTTAATTTCTTCGTAATAGTTTAATTGGCGTTTCAACTTTGCAATTTCTTATCTCTGTTGGCTTTAGCGAGGATTTGACGGAGGGTATAAAGTGCTATTATTAAGGCGGAGACCGAGTTCAATTAATTATCGTCACTCGGGATTCAGATATTTCCTCAAGATTGCAGTCATTTTTAAATAGAAAATTATATATATTTTTTAATCCAAGAGGAATATGTCAATAGTTTTTTTATCTTGCAAGGACCTCCTACGAAAAAAGGTTAATATGACTCAGTTATACCTCGTGGTAGGCCTTCCAGAATGGTTATTAGAAACCAATTGGGATTGTTATGATTTGGAATTATATCTAAATATGACTGTCAGAAACACAAAAGTTTTAGTTTGAAAAACACAGAATGTATTAGATTGTGTGTTTTGAATTTTTTGAAGATATATGTGTCTTGAAATATATCATCTTCCATGCAATATACACTATTTTTAGAGTTAGGGTTGAGTTCTGTATACAATAGATCGTCACGAGAGGTCACCATCTCATAATTTAATTAAATATATTGTCACAGTGAATATTTCTTTAATCTGACGAATTATTTAATGTTATTGTAATGGCTCTCAGTATAACACATACATCACGAACAACAACACAGCTGCTCTTCTCAGGTGTTATATGAATGAACAGTGACCGAAATTTCATTATGCAGGATTTCATTTGTATCTGGGGACTACTTAATTTCGAAAGAATCCATCAAAACTTTATGAGGGATATTTTATATTGTATCCAGGTCCACTAACGGATGCGAAATAAAGGATCCACAAAAATATTGTTTTGCTTGTCAGTACATAATATGAAGTTCTAAATTGGACAATATGCATTTCAATCTTATTAATTTTGCACTTAATTATTTGAGGCTACATCCAGATTGTAATTGTTTGTGATTATTTATTTATTTATGAACGTTCACTTTTTGCTACTAAGGCAAACTGGGACGGGTTATCTATAGGTTACCACCCTTTTCTAACAAGGGTGGGAGTAAGGATTTTATTTAATGAATTCCGTCACTAAGAAAATTCCTACTGGCCAGGCGGGAATCGAACTAGCCACTCTAGGTCAACACTTTAACTCATATGGCTAGCCTGAGCTCCTATTTGTGATTAGAATTAATGATTTAAACGTAGACGGAAACGAGTACTTTTACGATTTACAACAGACGTATAATATTGAGTGGTAGAAAGCATAAATGATCATTATTAAAACTTGATTTCATGTTCGTCTAAGCATATTTGCTGTACAAAATCTTTATCATCAAACATTTGTAAATATTTTAAATCCAGAGAAGAATTGCATGCACCATTCGTTAAAATTAATTGCTTCCAGAAATCCGATAGACCAAAAATTACGTTATCAAGGAAACCGCTTTTTAACTATTCAATAGTCTGTTTTTATTCCAAGTCATTTACAATAATTGACTTTTTTTAAGGCTTTCTTTAAGTGTTTTCCTACTTCAGGTATCATTTCACTACCGACTAATCTGCAAGTAATGAATATTTGGTAATTTATTGTCGTTTCTATAAACCAATTATTGTATAAGGTCTTCATTCTAGGTGCATAAGGTGGTAGAAGTTATTGCTAATAAACCTAAACATTGGAACTTTGAAATGAATGTTGTGAATATCCTCATTCAGGTTGGAGACAATATCTACATGACAGATTTTCATAATTGTAGATGCTACCTGGTATTTCTTACCATTGAACCATTGGTGTTGTTATTATTAGCGTAGTTTTAGCAGATCTCCCTTAAGGGAAATCAGCTATTGAGGTTGTACTCATGACGGAATTTTCCTTCAAATGTCCATCGATCCTACCTAGTAGATGACGAAAATGAGGTCCGTTCAAATCTGTATATATATCCCTGCGTGGTACACATGGTTTTTTAGACATATTTGGTAAACTATACGCCTCGGAGGCGTATAGACACAAAAATGCTGGTTTATTACCTATTAGCATGTTATTTTGCAGCATTTTTATATTTTTTTCATTGATTTATTTACTTCTCTTTCAAAAACACATTAACCCTAGAAGCACCAAGCTATATTTTGTCTCGTGGAGCACCAAGGGGGCGGGGCTCGTCGAGCACTCACTTTCCAAGGCTGTGAATTACAAAATATTATTATCTATTCCATTAAAACAATCAGATAATTACCACAGAGAGCATACAACTTACTTAGAAGAAAAAAAAATTCAAAAAACATTTGTTGGGACACGTAGAGACAGATAATTCTGGCAACAATAAAGGGAATTACATTTACCATATTTCTAGTTGCTTGGTCACAGCATCAAAATTTTAATGCCATATTTATTAGGCTTATTGGGGATAAACATTTTAAATATGCATTTTCCTCGAAAGCTAACAAGTTGTTCGTCGATTGTAAGGTATGGGCTTGGCTCGTAGTTAGACTTGCAGTTCTCAATAAATTTACCCCATATTTCTGAAATAGGTGCGGCTCTGTCCGTTCTTCACCTTTCTTCCCGGGTTTCCCTGTTATCAAATTGGAGGCAGGCACCAATCCATTTAAAACGGTTCAGAGTCATTGTGGCTCTAAAAATATCTCCTGAAATTTTGGGGTCGAATAAGCGGTGATTGGCTACTCGATTGCTCTTCATAGCTCCGGAAAATATTAATAGTCCCAGAAATGCATCTAACTCTTCTTTCTGCGTGTCGTTGTAAGTTGGATTTGCTTTTCTTTTGCCTGAAAAAATGGCGGATTTTCTATGCATTTCTAATACTGTGTTGACCAGATTTTTATCAAGAATATCTTTATCTATAAAATATTTGAAAAGTTCTACTGGTTCAATAGTCCGTGCCGCATTATTATAAGTCCTAATTCCTTTGTATACAATGTTTTTAGTCGGTGTCTTCCCTGGAGGTTTAGTTGTCCAGATAGTTTCTTTGTCTTTTCCAAGTAGTTCTTCAGTTTGTATTATTATCTTAGAATATGTAACCTGGTCTATTCCTTCTGAACTTCCTTCATTCACGTTTTCTGTTTTTATTATTTTAGAATTTCGGTACCGAGAATATATTTTTCCCTTAGAAAAACATGCCATTTCTTTTATGTTGGAAGTGACATGCTCTTGTAATTCTTCTTCATCTGGCATATAGTCTGGGTCTTCATCAGTATTGTCACAGCTGTCTTCGGAAAAAACCTCTTGGTCAACAGTATCTTCTCCTTCATCCTCTTCCGACTCAAGCGATTCGAGATCTGTGTCTGCTCAAAAATTAGATCTTGTGGAGCAGGCGTATTGAGAATAATCTATACAAGAACACTATACGTTTGGGAGGCGTACACCTACCCATACGTCCTGGAAAACCACACGCCTGAGAGGCGTACAAGAATTTACGTAGAAGTTACACTATACGTTTGAGAGGCGTAGTGTGTTTTGGAAAAACAAAGTTAACTTCCGTGTAGTGCTTCTGGCCGATGTGAATACCTCGGGTGTCTATGACTGACTAAGTGAAGAGAGCACTGCTAGAGGGGCAAGAAGGAGGGTGCAACAATGAAGTGGTGGAAAGCATTTTACGCCGTTGGTACGCCTCTGAGGCGTATACTGTGACACGCAGGGTTAAATATATATATATATATATATATATATATATATATATATATATATATATATATATATATATATATATATATATATATATATATATATATATGTCTGTTACTGCTCTAGCAGTCGCAATTATTGTTTGATCGTTACCAAACTCGATATTTAGTCGTTTTATAAAAAGAAAGATCTAGTTCGTTAACGGCTGAAATCGGACCAGTGGGAGGGGGGGGGGTTAGAGGGGAGGATTTTCGAAAATATGGAATATCACCGTTACTATACGTCAGAACGAAAAATTGTACAGAATCAATCTTATTGCAAATTAAATTTACTATAAATATTGTTATATACATTTATTCTCTATCTTGAATATTAACCGAGATATTTCCATTTTTAATAAATCTGGGCGGCTAACGGACGAAGTGACTTTCTCACCAAAAGCTAGTTTGGCCGTTTCATTAACTGCTCGGCTTCTCTATTGTAAAACTTCACGTGGGAAATCTGTTTGGGAAATTAGTTTGTTTACGCAGCCCCTGCGTGACGGACTTTTTAAAAATAAAGGATAGTTTAGAAAACTGAATTAAAAAGAATAGCAATTCAATGTATTCAAGAGCTGTAAAAAGTGGGTTTATTTGTGACCCCATGTCATGGACGTTGGTAAATGTGAAAAATGTTCTCAGGATGTTATGTAGTTGTGTTCGTAACTCTCTCAACTGTTGAAAACAACGTAAACTTTATTCGGTAAAATCATGATTTATTTTCTTAAAATTGAAGTAATACAGAAGAGCGCTGTATGAGATGTCTAGGAGAGGTGACAAATACCAAGTATACTAAGTCAAAGAAAACTAAATTCCTATTGAGTTATAGCTGATTGTTAGGCAGATTCATTTTGTAAACTGTTTTGGCAGAATTTTTTTTTTATAATATGAAAAAGTTTGAAATATACGCACCAACTTCCTGTTCAAGTCGTAGTATGGGTAGATTTGGAAGACATTTATTGGTAGTGGAATAGCTGCCTTACGAACTAAAGGTAAGTTATTGAGTAATATTGGGGAGGGGGGGGGGATTCATTTGCGAAAGTTCCTCTGGCATTAATACCATAAAACCGATCCGAGTATCCTTTAAACTTTACCATTGTAAAATTCTGTTCAAACCCAATAATTTATTGTCAACTAGAAACGAATGAGGATATTTTTCGACCATACTACATATTCTTTTGAAGGCGGAATAACAGTATAACTGCAGTGAACTTACATTTTTATGATTCCGGCAGTCAATTATGATAAATTAAAAATCATCTAAATTTATTAAACTATTTAAAGCAATGCCAACTTATTCCTCTGTAAAGTTAGAAATTTTAAGATATCAGCCCTTGGATAAAAATTGAATTTCTTCTTTTCCGCAGAAGTGGGTGCTATGCTGCTATAAATAGGATTATTAGTAGCAATAGTACTTGTTGAATTAGGGATAGATTAGACCTCCCATCCTATCTTCTGCAACCTTCGCAAGTTAGGAATATAATCGAACTTTTCTCTGCAATGACTTTCATTCAATTTTCATAGGTTTGTTTTTTATCTTTTTAACTTCTAAGCAATATCACTGCTTTATCCTAGATTAAACCCCGCATTGCTGACAGTCTATTACATTTTCCAGAATTGTCTTAAGTAATAATATCTCTTATACGTATTAGACCATTTCCTTAACGGCGATTTACCAATATTTTCTTATATTTCTCCAAAGAGTTTAACAGAAGTTTATACTTTTCTTACATTTTATTTATATATGAACGACATTAATACTTTTTTATTCTTAAATAATACGCTATAACCTTAAGTCACCTTTTTTTTATTGTAGATCTAAGCTCACTGTTAAGTGTGATAGGGTAATTAATTCGTTTGGTAATGAATATTGCCTTTTCATTGGGGTTATGCAAATGCTGGTGTATAAATGTGGCAAGTATGGTAAAATAAATAAGTCCATTGACAATTGATACTAAATAATTTCCTGTTTTTGGTTCCAGGAAACAAACCATTGCGTTTAACAAACTTTGCGATAATTTATATTTGTAAAAACTTAGTAATACATTTTTCTATCAGTATAATGGAGATATTTTAAATTTTATTTTTCAAAATTCTACAATTTACATTCATGAGTTTAATTTGATTTCTTTATTATTTTTAGTGATTGAGAATTTACAAGAAAATGATTTGTATTCATTTAAATATTTTTTTTCCATTTATTTGATTTAAACCATTATGTTTATATGCTGATTTTGTATTTTAAAAAATAAGTCTTATATAAAAAAAAAATCTTAAATTAAATATTGCTCATTTTATTATTAGTACAGTATAACTTAAAAAAAACTGGATAAGATAAGGCGCTACTTTAGTACATTGGACATACTGATCAATACTTGCTAATGTTTTGTTTTTCTGTTTACGTTGACATCCAAACACACCAGTAAAACAATGCTAAAAACTACAACTACATCCCTTCATTTTTTCGGTAAAAGTTTGAGAGGAAGTAGAGGTCCGAGTGTCCGTTAAAGGCCTTGAGTACCTTATTGTTGTTCTATCTCCCAATTTCTATTACTAAATCGAATTAACGGAAGTGCTTCCGTGTCCACTTCCAGTTTTGCTGCGTCCTACTTGACCCTTTTTATATAATTTAATTAGAACTTATTCCAGTTGGCGCAATACGTGTCATCATGTAGTCACGTAACTTCTTTACTGCTGATGAGCGAGCTAAATCAAAAATGCACATTTTATCGTGGAGCTACATAACACATGATTAAAAACCTCTTGTTAATATCATAGATTCTTAGTTGTATTACCAAGACAATTAGCATATCTTCACAGATTTCAGCAAGTAGTCCTTGTCTGAATTACACACACAACCCTGTTATTCGGGCAAGAAACCCTACACCACAGAAACCACTAATAATCAGATACCAAGAAACACTAACTAAAATACCTGAAATTCGTATTACAAACTACACACACAATGACTTTCCCCATTGGGCACTCAATTATGAACTTGATACATACTCATGTCTAAATAATCTAACAAAACATCCCCTTTCGACTACCCTGTATAATAAAAAATACATGCATACAATTTAGATCACGGAGATTCATATTTTATATCCCCAGTAGCATCCAATACTGTGGGACTAGGATTGCAGCTGTGATAGAAGACAATACTGTGCACAGAAAACTACTGACTACACTACAATATAGCCGGCATAATACAATTACAACAACTCAAAGAGACGTAGTCTATTGTACAGACTCATTGAGTTGAATATAAACTCTTGAAAAAATATGCTCAACAAGGAGCTCTGGTTGGCCGTGCGAGTTATGGCGTTGGTCCTAATCTCCCATGGCATACCTAGTGTGGTGGTGGGTTCGAATCCCGCCCTGGGCAATAGAAATATATTTAATGACGAACTCATTAAATAAACTCCTTGAGCCCACCCTGGCTAGAAAAGGATGGTAACCTGTAGATAACCCGTCCCAATTAGCCTAGTAGCATAACGTGGACGTAAAATAAAATAAAAATACTTAACTAATCCTCTAGTTTTAGAAATTTTTAATAATATTCATAAACTAAAAAAGCACATTCATATTTATTGGTTACCCGACCAAGTGGGTATAGCTCAACGGCGAATAGTAGACGGCGAAGCGAAACAATCTACTAACTTTAACAAATTGACATTTTGGCCGTATGTCACCAGTCCGCTTTCACTAAAATAAGAAAATACGTAATTAAGATTGTAATAATGTATGGCATAACTGTGGCAGTAGACTTAGAGAAATCATAATACGCTAAATTGAACTTAGAATAATAAACTCTCTAGAAGACAAGAAATATTACTTACACACCTACCTATGGGACATGATTGCCTAACAAATTCATATCAAATGACCAGGGAAGATGAGCCTATATGTACAACAAAACGCTGACAGTAAAACACATATGAACTAATGACATATAAGCATTAACGCACCCATGGCCCAGAAGTGTATGCGAATCACTAGCTGTCACAAGTCAAATTATTGATATTTATTTTTTAAATATTTAAAAAATAATGGTTTATTTTATAATAAAATAATAGCGTTAGCCTTAATCTCATATGGAACACCTAGAATGAGGAGTTTGATTCCAACCTGAGTAATTGTTCAATTTAAAAATTGAAGCGGTAATAAAACTACACCAGCCCCATCTGTTATCAACTAGGCCAACCAAGGATGTCCCTTGAAGAGTGCTGAGCTCTATTGCCTGCTTGTGTAAACACTACCTTAGAGTGTCTCCTTGGGTTACAAGGGCAAAGATAAGGAACAGGATCAGAACAGTAGAGTGAGTAGGACAGGAGAGTGAGTAGAGCTCTCATGAGTAGCAGCAGTTACATATTCTTTCTCACAACCTTTTTAACAACCAACATGAGTGAGTAAAGGAAGGAGCATCCAGGGGGAGACCAGGATGGAGGGAGGAAGAGGGAGAACACCAGAACAGCATCGAGAACATCATCACAATTTCATCAGCATCCCTTGAAGTAATCATTAATCTACTAACATACTAACACATATATGCTCTCCAATAGTCCATCCCCCAATATCATGTAATTACCCAATATAATATTAATAGTAATAAACGTCTTATACATCAACATGGTCCTCCGGTATTAAATCATATAAAACTCCCATGAACTAGCACCTCTCTTAAAATAATGCAAGCCGTTAGTGGGTAAGGACGAAAGGCTTGTATAATACAGTAATAGAATTTTATTTTGTGACGAACTCATTAAATAAATTCTTTAGTCCCACCTTGGCTAGAAAGGGTGGTAACCAGTAGATAACCCGTCTTAATTAGACGTAGTAGCAAAAAGTAGAAGTTAATTCACATGAAAAAGTAACCCTGAATAAATAATTATACCCCCACAACAACAATGTTTTTTGTAGTTAAAATCATAACGTTGGTTTGCTCATAAAACATCATATAAAAATGATTGCATGGATTGACTTCTTACGACAGAACGTATAAAACTCTGGAAAAGTGATGATTTAGACCATGATAACTTTGTAAGCGTTAAGACTCGACTCGCTTTCTCACAAATGTTACACTTTTGGCAAACTTATTTTAAGCATTCCGATGTTGTAACCTTAATTTGCATAGCCTTGCCCCACTTATTATTTATGCAGCCAAGTCTTAGTTAGAAATCAATCCACAAATATCCGAAAATCCAGCTACAGCTCTTACAACAATACAGGGAACTATTGATTACGGAATCTTGTATCAGAGGTGGTTCCTTCGCAGAGACATCACCCTGGTTCACCACCAGCTGGTATCCAGCAGACCAGTAACCAGAGGCTGATGCCTTTCCTGACCGACAGTCATGTGGTCTCTATTTACAAAATATATATGGTTATTAGCGTAGTAAGCAGAACTGGGTTTCTTTGCTCTCCAAAAAGTTTCAATCCAGAAACCTATTTATTTTATACTTGAAAAAATGGCTGCCGTTATGTGCCAAAACGAAACTATATTAACATTTTATTTACAACAATTGTAGCTCGATACAGCCTTCTGTAACTTAAATATCACCCGAATTATTTGATTATTCTTTCAGCATTCATAAACCCCTATTCCAGCTCATTTGATTTTCATAATATCTTAACAAATCGTATTATTTCCAGATTAAATAAAATCATTCTCTTCATATGGGTCTTTTATAAAGGAAAAATTGTAGATAATTTTGATAGTCATAATAGCAGTTGCGCAAAAATGTCTATAATGAATTTTGGCCTCACATCTAACAATCCCCCGGAAGATTTCTTTTTTAATTTATCACCTTAAACAAAGCAATAATTACGTAGGAAGAAGACTGCAAAAATCAATTTATTCATTTGGTAAACAGTTATAAACCTATGAATAATAAAAATATTTTGTTCTATATTATTATTTATTTTGGAATGAAATTATTATAAGCTTGAATATTACATATGAATTAAAGAAACTGCTATTCAATGCTCAGTTAAAATAGGGACTACTTTTTTTTTAGGTGAAAGTCCCAATTTTAAATAAGGACATAGAGTTTTGAGGAGTGTAAGAAATAGCCATGTAACATTGGGAATTTTGTTAAGTTTACTGAAGGCGCGTGAAATTCCTCTGGATTTTCTCGGGATGTGCGGAAGAAGTCTCATTAGTTTGGGAATTCCCGTTGCGCAAAGATCTCCCCAAGGTGGTAGCTCCCTTAATGAACTGGTATCAGGTTCCAGGCCTTATCAAGCCTCCCTCAATACTCGGGAGACACATATCAACTTCTTGCCTTACTTTCTCCTCTTCCTATTTTCTAATAGTAAACCGTTGATGCTATGACCCCCAAATATAGACTTGTGTCAGTCAAATAGGGAAGGTTACATTAGGTTATCCTTTACAAGTCATCATGGCATATTGGTTTTTGGCCGTGCTACACGAGTTCGTGGTATAGTAATGAACTAAGCAGCTTTTGAATAAACTGTTATAAATAATTAAGAACCTGTTGAGCAGGCAGCAGAGTAAAAGAGGAACCAGAATGTAAAATATGATTATATATGTAAGGTGGAAAAGGAATAAAGGAGATGGTCATTCGGGATTGCGTTATCTAAGCAGTTTTCCTACCGGATGGAACTTGTGGTCGTCTAACAGAAAAAAGTCAAAGAAACGTTCTTAACTGAAAGATAATTTATGATTCCGACTATCTCATACGTTCGAAAAAAAAACCATTAATCTATATGAATAAACCTCTAAGATAGGCGGGGATTTTATTAAGTGTTTCAGATATTTCTAAGTAAAATGCCTTCGAAATTGAAAATCTCGTCATCTGGTTTGTCCGCCCCATGTTACTAATTTACTCAATACCGGTTGGAAGATTTATATGGACTTTTATTTCGAAAAATAAAAAAAATAAAAAGTTTATATGATCATTCGAGTTTTAAACGTGGAGGCTAATTTCGACAACATATATTCATCAATATTTTCAATAATATTAGCTTTATCAAGACAATTAAAATAACAAATTGTTGAATAATGATTTTGGTTTTAAAAAAAGATTTACATCTATGAATTTTGAAGCTTGGAGTTTCAATAGTGTTGACTTGTTACCAATTGGCTTTATTGGTGTTTCATGAATATACTTGTTTAGAATTGAGATTTTTTTCAATAGGCAGTATGGGAATGAAAAATATTAAAATTACGTAGAAATGAAACAATTGGTAAGGTACGTTAACTTTTAACAATATTGGAAATAAAACAGAATACAAGAAAGAAAAATTACCATTGATAGACAACGAAAATTGGTGAACTGTGAAGCAAGGAAGGGAAATGGAAAAACTTGTTCATGCCTCCTCCTTTTTCCATTGTTATTTTTTTCTTCCCTTGGTCTGGAAAGCCATTTATCGTGACCCTTATATTGGGAACTGCTGAAACAATAAAAAAATTCTGCGGGGATGGGGCCCCTTTTCCGCAAAATAAAAGGAAATGAACTGAAAGCATTATCTGCAAGAAAACAAGCTAAAATATGAGCTGGTTTGCTCTCTCGTGGAAAGATTCGAAAAAAAAAATCTAGGCTTTTAGAAGCCACCACCTTTCAGGATCTCAGGGTATTTCTCTACTGAGTTATTCATGGGGTGCAGCGTTTCTTGTTAAAATGACTAAAAGGAGGAAACCATATAAAAAGGTAAATACAATTACTCTTATTTTTTAAAAAAAAAAACTTGTTGATAGAAATAAATAATTTCTAAAAAAATCCACACCTTCAATTCATAAAAAAAAGCTAAGTCATACAAGTAAAGAATATTATTTCCTTTACCACAATTTAAGTACAAAATTATTTAAATCAATTACAAAAGTATTTTTTTTACTTGCTACCCCACATTGCTGTCAGCCAGCAAATATGAGGTAACTGAAGTTAAGGTCCTTCAGGAACTGGAGGACCTTGTACACGAGTAATTTTTGTTTCAAATAAGATTATCAATGGACTAAATTAAGCTTGCGACAAAGATTTTGTTAAGATGGAACATATAATATTTTGCTCACAAAAATTGAAAACCCGAATCAACTAAAAGTTGATTTTAAGGTCATAACAAATTTAGTGAACTTCATTTTAAAATTGAATAAATTTATATCATATTATTGTTATTATATTTATAACTCCAGACTGAGTTTTGTCCGTATTGCCATCTAGATGTGACATAGACGAGTAACTAAATGTGACGAATTTGAATATTGTTTTAGAAATTAAATTTGTTTAGAGGATAAAAAAGGGATAAAAGTCTGTAACAGGTCCCCCACCTACTGCCTCATAATCAGAAAGTGGACTTAATCCTTTCAATATATATTAAAGAGGGCCCGACACATAATATAAAGTATTACCAATGATAACTTACTATAAGTATAATAGAATACAAAAAGAACTGCTACATTACAAAAAGAATAGAAGAAAACAACTAAACTAAATAACACTAAGCTGTATTTATAGGCATCTACATTCATCTTAATATTATGAAATATACTACGAACAATATAAAATTTACATAAGCCCAGTGATGTCGTCATTAGAGTAAATACTTGTAACATATGACAAGTTGAAAGTTGTACTTAATTATTTTTAATGTGCATTTAACATAAAGAGTTAAGTTTAATCGAAGAATATATTAAATTAAGCATACATGATAAATGTTATTAACGCACGAACCTTCACGAGAAAAGCTGAAATAATAGTACATCTAGAAAATTAAATTTACAACAAGATTTGTTATACAACTTTTCTATGCTACATAACGGAGATATTTCGAATTTTCGATTCCCCCTACTCTATCCATCTCCTGCTATAATTTCATTCAGTAACTAAAGGATCATTTAAATATGGAGTTTGGAAATGATCAATAAAAAATTACCTGATTTCCCTTAAATCAAATCTGCTAAAAAAAATATTGAATGAGTTTAACCAAGTTCAATTTGGGAATATGTGCTATATAAATTGAGGAGATTTCATCAAGTGTAGTAATTATCAATATTTTGTATTATTTTTAATAGACTAAAACAGTTCACATTGAGCCCATTACGAAGAGCGAAAATTAAAAAATAAAAAATAAAAGGTAAGGATACATACGGTTTGATCTCGTTTATCAAAAATCAAATCGGGCTAGTATTCGTGACTTGGATCTTTAAGTATTTACTTTAGCCAGACGAACATAAATTGGAAAACAGGGAAAATCATTTTAATTTATGATGACTACTTGATCAACTTGAGGGACCTGCCGATGTTTGCTTTCCAAAGTTCGGGCTGGAGCATCGAGGTCAAGAAGGTAAAGCTTCTAGGAGCACTGAATAACTTAGCCTACATTAAGTTGCCTATCAAGCAATCGAGAAAATGACGTTACATATATTTAACCAACAAACATAAATAATATAAAAAAATATTTTAAAAAAGTTCCCTATACTAAGCATAATTCACGCCAAATAATGATGTTGGTTATATCATCTCAAATACGATTCCCTTTTTTTCTCCCGTAAAAAAAACCCTATTTCAACACGACTTGGAGATTAATAATATGTAAGTGTAGAGAATCAAAATATTTATTGGAATTTGTTTCCTTTAATACCCCATCAAAAGAAGATGAAAGCTCGTAACAGGTAAGGGAATTAAAATATAAAGACTAAAAACTGTGATAGTTTAATACAACTTGGCAGACGTGGTGCAAGTAGAGTAATTTACCTTGAAAATATGAACGTATATGCTAACGCATGTGTGTGTGTGTGTGTGTGTGTGTGTGTGTGTGTGTGTGTGTGTGTGTGAGAGAGAGAGAGAGAGAGAGAGAGAGAGAAATACTATACGATTTTTTTATTAAGACCAACTGACACTTCAGTTGTACTATACACATATATACTGGTAAGCAACACATTAGAGGTCAGAAGAAAAGAATTATTATGGTTATAATACTTCATTTGTATATATATATATATATATATATATATATATATATATATATATATATATATGTATATATACATTTAACTTAAAACAAGGAACAGATCAATTTTTATTAGTCATGATAATATACACTAAAAGAGACACTTCGTCTTGTTCTTATTTATTGTTATTGGTTTCTGACAAGGATTGAGAAAGGCTAATTTAATTGGTTTATATTTAGAAATTATGAGTGTAGAACTTTCTTTCTTTAATATAACGTTTAAAAACGTGCTTAGTCTATTCAAAGATGCTTCGTTTCATCTCTTTAGTACATGAAACAAACAATATTACAATGAGAGGTTTAGGTCCATTACTTAATAATAAGTGAATTTAAATGTTGTCATATACAATTTGTTATACCATAAATGTTAAGTATGTTTTCTTTAAATTTACTAGCAGTTTAAAACTACCCTACTACCTTTAAATCTAACCTACTAACAGAAGTTTTCAATAGTTCCTCTTTTAATAACTCAGAGAATGATTCAACCCATTAAAGAAGCCTATAAAATTTTGATTGTACCAAAAGTAATAAAGTAAACTCCTTCAATCAAAATGAATCATGGCCTTCCTCCTCGCTTTTATGGCACATAAACAAAATCAAGTGTAAAATGACTGAAATATACACTGGAGGATACCATAATAAAGCTAGTTATCAGAGTAAATGTGGGTATTGACACTAAAAGTATTTAACATTTGAGAAATATAATGTTTACAGTAATCTATACATTAATAAAAATCGCAATACTTTTGTAGCATTACAATGCTGCATTGCAAATGTGTTAAAAACTGGAAAGGCAGTAACAACTTCCTTAAAATAGTTTTATTTCTTAAGATTTAATAATAATGTCTTAAACATACTCACAGCACACATTTGAAATATCTTAAAACTGCAGGTACATACTAAGTAATTACATTGTTTGTTAATACACTAAAATACCCCGCATCCATTTATCAATATATGCAACTAATTAAAATTAAATATTTTTTTTCATTATTCAATCCATGATTTAATTTGAGAAGTTAAAGTTAAAAATGTATGTCCATTTTAATATTCCTGGTATTCAACGTATATAACGTGTGGTTGACTTCCATATATTTCCATGTTTGAATAATCAGATGGTCTCACAAACACAAAATATATGACCGCATAAGCCACAGTAAATATGAGAATCGAACAGCTAATCTTGATCCCACGAAATAACCTCTCGGGTTAGAATTATTAATTAATATGATTACAATCTTAATAAAAAAGTAATAAAATTAATCTTAATATAATTTAAAAAAATACTCAGAGCTTACCTTATTAAGGAGACTTCATTAATATTTAACGAATTGTAACCACCTCTACTTTTCGACAAATACAGACACATGTGTGTGCGGGCGCGTTCTTATATATATATATATATATATATATATATATATTATTTTTTTTATTTGTTTCCTTCCTATAGTACCCCTATAAGAAGGCCGTTTATTGTTTCTGCATGTCCCATGCAAAATAGCATATCACATGCATTTGTATTAGGTTACAATTAGTTTATACATAAATTATTTCAAAAGTGTGAGATATACATATAAAAAGAATTAACAATAACAACGGTAAATTAAAGTAAAAACATATAAAAAGAAGATTATTAGTCTTAAAAGAAAAAGAGAAAAGAAATAATGAATGTCTATAAATATTTTAAGTATTGTAGTTGTATCAGCTATAATAAGTATTCAACCGATTAATTTTATCAAAAGCATGTTCTGCGAATATTTTAAAAGCATTATTATATTTTAAAAATAACTTGTCTTCTTTTATTGGAAATTTGCCTTTTTTTTGTTCTATGTCTTGTTTTAGTTTTTGTCGTTCGTTAGTCAGTAGTCTGCAATCGTATATTAAGTGTTGACTTGTTTGTGGAGTTGAGTAATCACATGGGCAAGTATTGTTGTCTTTTATGTTAAATCGTTGGTAGTAAGAATATATATATATATATATATATATATATATATATATATATATATATATATATATAAATATATAGGCATATTTACTTTCCATAGGTATATTGCAATATTGACTTTGAATTTCTCTGTTGAATTCAAACCAATATCGAAGCGAACTGTTCCAATAATTAATTATCCGTTTAATTAACTAAAAAAAAGTCTGTCACGCAGGGGCTGCGTTAACTAAACAGATTTCCCTCGTGATGTTTAATAACAGATAAATCTACATACTGGTAACACAATAACACCGTCGACATCAAGTGAATAAATACAAATGATAATAAGAAATTTACTGACTGGAAGGACCTGAAAAGTAGACAAACAGGTCAGCCAACTTCTCACAGGAAAGAGAAACAATTACTGAAATATATCAGAATATAACATCTTAATTTTATTGAAAACTATTTACTATATCTAGAACTGTAATTTATAATTACAAGGGGGGTCACCATTACATATTTGCATTCATCTTGTATAATAAAGGTCTCTTGAAAACACTTTATGGTATTTAAGCTTCGAATAATGTGGCTTATTACATAACAGAGTATTGTTTATATAACATGAGTAGAAGTTGGGGTTTGCAGAAGCTTGACAACTGAAAAATGCAAAAATCTCGGTTAATATTCAGGATATAGAATAAATGTATATGACAATAATTATAGTGCATTTAATTTACAATAAGGGTGGTTCTATAGAATTGTTTGATCCGACGCATAGTAACGGAGATATTTCGAATTTTCGAAAATACCTCCTCTTACCCCCCCCTCTCCCTCTGGTCCGATTTCAGTCATTAACGAACTTGATCTGTCTTTTTACATAAAACGTTTAAATATCGAGTTCTACTAGGTAAAATTGGTGAAAATTGGAAAGTCTTTTTAAAACATGGAGTGAGAGCTGGTAAGCATCGATTCCCAATCAATAGTTCCTTACTGAATAAAATGTCATGGATAGAAAAGAGGACTTGTAGATAATCTGTCCCGATTAGGAAAAGGAGCAGGTTAGAATTAGCACATGACGTTATCAAGCAGGACGTGAGCATACCTGCTATTGTAATACAGAAAATACCTGATTAATATCAAACACGCGCATCATTCAAACTCCTAAGACTTACCAAGAAAAAGAGAGAATAAATAAATATGAACATGCCGACATTAAATTAAATTATTTATTAACGTCCACTTTTGGCAACTGAGGCTAATTGGGACGGGTTATCCAAAGGTTAATACCCTTTTCTAGCCAGGTTGGGACTAAGGATTTTATTTAATGAATTCCATCACTAAATAAATTCTTCTGGCCAAACGGGAGTCGAACTCGCCACTCTAAGTTTACCATGTGAGATTATAGTCAACGCTTTAACTCACATGGCTAACCCATGCCAACATTAGTACTAAAGGATTCATACTAACTTGTACCTACTGAAGATAAATACCTGATATTCAATAAATTATTAATTTAAAAGTTACTCTCGCCATTCGTTAATTGCGTTTTATTTGAAATTGCTGACCAGGAACTCTTGGAAGTTGTCTCCTGTCACCCCGTTGAAACAGAAATGAATATCAGGGAATTTTAATTGGACTTCTCTTGTTAATCTCATTAAGCAGGGCAGGAGACTTAGAACAGACCAGTGGGCTGACACTACTTCCCCTGGTTGATTAGATATTTCTGAAAATCATCACATAAATTTCAGTGGTTGTGAGGTCGCAAGTACTATATATATTTGTGTGGGCTTGTTCGTGTGTGTGTGTGTGTGTGTGTGTGTGTGTGTGTGTGTGTGTGTGTGTGTGTGTGTGGGGGGGGGGTGGGTGTAATACTTTAACGAAAGTGCTCCTAGTCAATATGTGTAATTTCGAGAAAAGGAAGGTTTTTCCCATGATATCCAGAGGGTTTTAGAAGGTAGTAAATATTATTTTATTCGTACAACTATGACGTTTTTGGACCTACGTCTTTCTGCTATTATTTTACTTTACTAAAATTTTTATTTTTTGGTTTCAATTGTTAAGTACTTTAAAATTTGTGAATTTAAGTCTTGAACTCTCTCTTACGTTGTCTCCAGCGAATTATATTTTTTCATGAGTGTAAAAATTACTATTATAATACTAATAATAATATATTTACTAGTTATTAACATAATTAATAAGTGCTACTTACAGATGATTAATTTAAACTAAGATGTTATTTAGTTCTCAAACTATTTTTATTTATGCAGGATATTAGATGCTTGGACTTCTGTATTGGTTTAGGATCTATATTTGATAAGTCCATCTTATGTGCTTTAGTTTTGCTAATTTCCTACACGATTGGTTTTTCTTTTACTCCGATGGCGACTCCTGTTTAACTCAGACATGGCATATGATGGTCAATATTGTAGTGAATTCCACTCCTTGAGTGATTATCATTATTCCTCCAGCTGGCAAGGTCTGGAAGTTACTTGTCTGTAATTTTACAAATAGAAAAGGCTCATTTACAGTAAGCTAATAGCCGCTCAGTTAGACTCAAAATTTATTTAATAGGCCAAATTTTCGCCTACAATGTATTAAACAACAATAATAATAAAGTTTAACAAAATTGGTGAAATTTTCTAACAACCGTAGGCAATAATTAAAAGTCCGTCACGCAGGGGCTGCGTAAACTAAGCAGATTTCCCACGTGAAGTTTTACAATAGAGAAATCTGCCTAATAACAACTGTAGTAGTAAGAAACCTCTAAACCTAAAACATTATTTAGGGCGTAATAACCCAGTAGTCTCTAGCCCCAAAAAACAGTTAACCTAACCTCTAAACCTATTAACGAGGGACGAATAGTTATGGAAACGGCCGCCAGAGCTCTCGGCGGAAAGTCCGAACATAGCCAATGGCGACCACACACAGAATACAAATGCAAATATCTCGGTTAATATTCAAGATACAGAATAAATGTATAAAACTATATTTATAGTAAATTGAATTTGCAATAAGATTTATTCTATACAATTTTTCGATCCGACGCATAATAACGGAGATATTTTGAATTTTCAAAAATCCACCCTCTAAACCCCCCCTCTCACTGGTCCGATTTCAGCCATTAACGAACTTGATCTCCCTTTTTACATAAAACGATGAAATATCGAGTTTTGTAAAGATCAAAAAAAAATCGAGACCGCTAGAGAGTCAACAAACAAATATATATATATATATATATATATATATATATATATATATATATATATATATATATATATATATAATATTATGAACGGACCTCATTTTCGTCATCTCCTGGGTAGGATCGATGGACATTTGAAGAAATTTTTCGAAACTCGCATCATGAGTACGACCTCAATAGCTGATTTCCCTTAAGGGAAATCTGCTAAAATTCAGAATTACTTACAATGACTATTTTATGAAAATAAGTGCATGAACCCATCAGGGAAATGAAAATATTATGAGTTAATGGAAATATAAATACGGCATAAAATATAGTAAAAAAACCTGAATAAAAAAAACAAGAACTTGCTGACTTTCCCAATGAGTGCATGCGAGTAGCTCAGCAGATGGAGACAATTGACCTTTGAAAGCACTTAGGGCTGGATTAAAAAAAAAAACTTTTGAGGAATTGGACGCGTTCATCTTCCCAAGTAAACAATATTCTTCACTTCCAACAACAATACTGTGAAAAAAAACAAGAACTCACATATGTTTATAATAAGAAAAAACCATGTGTGAGTAAAATTAAAAAGAAAAGGATAAAAAAAAAAAAATATCTTTACAAATTTTATACAATAAAGGCAAACTAGTCTACGTAAATCCTGAAATGAATTTATTTTACTTACTCAATTTTATATTTTTTATAAATGACTAAGGATATCAAAAAGGTTTATCAACTCTGTTTACAAATTTTATTATTATTGATTCATACTGTTACGTTTATAACAAAATCAGTAATAAACGTTGTTTATTAGACTATTTTTGGATTGCAAAATTAAACACACACAAGCTTCAGAGTTTTTATCACTGCACAATTTATTTAACAATGCTACACACTTGGTTAATTAATTTTACCTACTACTAGCAGTATGCACTGATAGCTTCACTGTTCTTATTATTACACAGTCCAATAACTCACTCACGATCACTGAAATCACAAAAACATGACACTGCACTGATCTTCGCGAAGTTAACGGCACTGCACTGTCCTTTACTTAAACAAGGCAATATACTGTTCTTTTCATAAACACGGCACGAGACTGTTCTTTACATAAAACACTTTACCGCACTGCAACTAAGACGCACTGTTCACTAAAGCTGCACTGAATCCACTGTTGATCACTTGAAGAGAGCTGAGAACAATCTAAACTGTCGGGGCGGGCTGGGCCACATTTTATAGCTCGGCGGAAAAGATCAAACAGACGGCAGCGAAGGGAATAGATGCATAGTCTAGAACTGTCCCAGCCCCACTAGACACTTCGGGTGCCTTAGGGTAGTCCTTTCATCGGTCGGCTCCTTTCATATCCTTCGAACTTCCCAAATACATGACTATCTCTTTCATCTTTCATGTATGTGATTTTTCCAACAATACGTTCTAGGCCTTCAAAATGCTTGAAGCGAAAATTTGGCCTATTGAATACCTTGAATACTAATAGCCTACCATCCCTAGTCCTACTTAGGAAACCATCCCTTCCTATTTATACCAAGTTGTTAATGATCTTGGACACAATAATTATTGTTCCAATTTGTAGCTATGTAGCTGCGGCAATAGGCAAAATAGAGGAAGTTGTCAAAATTTAAAAATTCCACTTTTCACTTAAAACGAATTTAGGAAGGGCTTCACCAACAACCGACTCTTGAACAAATTTAAATAAATATAAATTTATTTATAATTTTTACAAAACTACGAATAATAAATATTTAATTCAAAATGTGGAAAAAACACTGTTAAAGCAACGTAATGGACACTAATATCTAATTAATCAAAGTTACAAAGAAAGAAATCTTAGCTGAGTTTTTCTGAGTGAAGGCTGTGCAGTGAGAGTTTACCAGCTGATAGCTGAGGGGCATTAGCGTAATGTCACTGGCCAAGATCCAGGATGTTTGAAAACTGACTGTGTTAATCCCTTCACTAGTTCGCCCTTTTATAGGCTGAGCCGATGACGAACTTTGTACCCGCCGATTAAATATGCACAAAAACATTTAAATGTAATTTAATTATCCTAGTTCATCTCCAATATTGTTAAGTGTATCGACTTCAAGAGCAGTGAAAATCATTTTAAAAACCTATTAACGGTAACTACCAAAATGCCAGAGGACATTAGGTCTTCAAAGGTCCATCACGATAAACTAAGCAGGTTCCCCAAGTGCTGTTATAACTCACTTATACCATCTCACGACATATTCTTTATATCTACATAAAATAACGAACATTTTTTGAATTTTCAAGTTCTCTCCCTTTCTCTAACCCCCTCCCCCTATTCCGGATCCGATTTTAGCTATGAACTAATGTACCAATATTTGGTATTTAAGCTTCAAATAAAGAGGTTCAGTATATAGTTGAGTATAGTTTATGTCACATGAGTAGGAGTATATTTAATTTTGAACAAGATTGATTATATACAATTTTTAGATCCGACCGAGATATTTCGAATTTTTGAATTTCCTTCCTCCTAACCCCCTCTCCCACAGGCCCAATTCCAGCCATTTACCTTTAGTTTGGCAAAAAGCGCTTAAATATCCAGTTTGGTAACGATCAATCAAAAATTGCTACCAATAGAGCGTCAATAAACAATACATATAAGGGAAATCTGCTAATTGGGTAAAACTATATATTACAGGTACTAAACTCTACACTAAAATACTCATAAATAATAATCTAATAATCTAACTGAACTTTGTGCAGGAATTACTCAAAATATAAAATATTTGGTTATTTAGAGTAGTACATGTAATGTGTAATCTCAGATTCATTACCAATTCAATAATATTCTTTAATTGCAAATTAATGTGAAGGTATATAACGAAAGGACAAATTACACTGTAACCTTCACCAATACATTGATTGGTAGAAATACAACAACAAAATTAGGTAGTTGAACTTAAATTGGAACATGTAAATGAAATTGAATATCCAGTAGGCTGTCATCTTGAAACCTAACAAAATCAATAATTAGAAAGTAAATCGATTTCAATAGGAAATGAAACATACTAAAGACGTCATCAGATATGCTGATGGCTTTCAAGATCATACCTTGTTCACCATTATTCTGGAAAGTCCGTCACGCAAGGGCTTTATAAGCTAATCGGATTCCACAAGTTCTGGAATGACTCACTTATGAAGCCAAATCACGTTCAATACATTATTTGCCTATTAGTAAGAGCTCTACATAAATAAGACTTGAAACTGGACATAAGATGTTTAGTAATATAATAGGTTTTTTTTTTATTATTCGTTTATTTGCAACAATATAAAAATATTACAAGCACATTTTACATATTATGATGATAATAAAAACAATATACAAAGCTTGAATATAGGCTTGAAGTGAGAAGTTCCATTATCAATAAAGGAATAAACACTTGGTCACACCTTATTGGAGTTATACTTTTCACTACACAAGAAGATCTCTTGGCCACACGCTTCAGACGTCGTGTTGGATTTTCTGAAATATGGGTAAATGGCATTGATCGACTACAGGATTAGGATGTGTTGGAAGGAGAAAATTGAATTTCAGATATCGGGATTTTGCGAGGGTATGGACAATAGGCATGTAGAAGTCATTATGGAGAGTTAAATTGGATACGTAAAATGGGGAATCTTTAATTTTGTGGAGTATTCTGGATTGAAAAGTTTCGATTTTGAAGGAATTTGATGGTTATTGGAACCTCAAAGTTCAAGTCCATATGTCCATATTGGCCTAAGTATTGATGTGTAAATCAATCGTTTGTTATACAATGGTAGTTTAGATCTGTTGCCAAGTAGTCTTAGTAGAAGTCTGTAACGTCGATTAAATTCTCATCTTTTTAATGTGATGTGAGGTTTCCAAGTTAATCGCTTATCTAATGATGAGATCAAGGAGGGGATATAGGCGTTTAAGAATGAGCTTATCAAGGAGTTTTTCTCATGATAGTAATAATCCGCAATTTAGCTGCAGGAAGAAGGAAGCTGTGACAGTTTCCTAGGTTTAGGGTTGATATGAACGACAGAAAAATTCTATAGTATAGGAAAGTAGGTTGTTCTGAGGACTGCATTATAGATATGAGATGAATAGAAGAGGGGGGGGGGAGGTGTTATAGTTATTTATTATACAAGTGACGAAAGTAGATCATTTTACAACTCGAGTGAAACGTTTACCCACACGAGCAAAGCTCGTGTGGTAATTTCACGAGAGTTGTAAATTCTACTTTCGTCACGAGTGTAATATTAAATTTTTTCTGTAATCGTGTAATACATGATCAGATCTAACAAGAATATGAACAAAATTAGGATGTTGTGAAGATTATGGTATGTCGTTGGTAGGTTATAAGCATGGTTGTGAAAGGTTATAAGCACAGTTATAAAACAACTAGTGATGATTGTGAAGTAGTGCAGTTATAAACAAGTGCAGGTTAAAACAAGGAAGGTAATTATTATTATATTTAAATTTTAAAATATATTATTTCCACCAATAATTCATTCACATTTCAATTTATTTTGTTAAAATAAATTCTTACAATGTTATGAAACATTTAAAAGCATTTAATTTCCAACTTCAAATTATTTTTTAATTTATACTTATTACTAATTAAGAAGGCTATTCACTTTCTTCATTTGTGAAGAAAGTGATTACTTTCTTCACTCTTTTGCAAAATGTTTCACTTTCTTCACTCATTTCAGTTTAGTAATGTTACCATTATTCAACGATTACAGAAAAAAATAATTAAGTAATTAAGGCATTGTACTTTTTGAACTACTGCCTTAGTTATTAAGCGAGTACTTTAATAAATCCTTTAATTTTCGATTTAAAGATAGATCACGTATAGAACACATATTGTTGAACATCACATTATCAATATATTTTTATATTCACCTAACGTTTTTTTCAATCGGGCAAATATCATTGAAGATGGCGGGATTTGGTTTTACATCTTCTCTGGAGCCCCAATCCTACTGCTCCGATTTCAGCCATTAATAAACTTGCTCTTAAGTTTTATACGAGTAGTATCAAGTTTGGCTACGATGAAACCGTCAAATCAATTAAGTTTGAACAATTTTCGTCATCTCCTAACTAGGATTAGTGAAGGTTTAGAGAAGCATCTCGTCGTGAGTGCCCTCACAATTGAATGAAGGGGAAAATATGCTTAGGTGGGATCTACTAATAAATTTAAGGGTACATGTGATGAATACTACAAAAATAATGAGATGACGTAAATGAAAAGCATAGTCATGAAAAGGTTTTCTTTTTCTGAATAATAACAGATAAAAAATGTTCAAATAAACCCAACCTAACCACCCCTAATCTTATGTAACGGAATTTCTTTATTGGTATTATCTATTTGGGTCCGGAGAAATCACACGTCATTCGGTCAAAAGTCGGATTTTAGTCCGTTCTCCAAAGCCTACATAGCTTTTTCTTAGCTATCGTAACTGACTGCTTGAATAATAAGTAATAAAATAATACGCTGGGATGCGTCAGTTGGTTCACTTGGTTTCGTACTTCTTCTGTGTGGCCCGAATTCTTCATGGGAGGTATGTTCAGCATTGTTGATCAAAGAATTGATTTTAGAACTCATTCATGTGAGCATTACAAATTATTTATCCGTCAAAATGTTAACTAAATATAAATAATATGTTAGTTAGTGCAGTAGTCTTCGATACAAGGAACACAGCAAGAGCGGTGTAAGCTAGCGACCAAGAGAATCTGTGTGAAGTCTGTCTTTTCTCTATTGCTTGTGTCTTCTCCATCCCTGGAAACACATGGGAGGGTTCGGCGCGTCCCGTAATCCGGACGCTGATAGCATCCGTAAAAAGTCTAGAACGGTTTAAAATTACTAAAGAGATTGTGGATTGCTGAGAGTCTTTCTGATAAATGTGTTCAGAAGAATGAAAAATAGTTTTATATGTATGGTAATAATAGCGAGGATGTGGAGAGGGGGGGGGCTAATGTATTCAGTTTCCCGTTGGCAGAGACGTCCTTCCTGGGGAGGGAGAGGGAGGAAAATCCAAGGAGATCTATTTTAAGATAAGTGATCTGATTAAGATGTTCCAAGTTAAAATAAGCTCTCTCCCTGGGGCCCTCGATCCGGTCCTAAGATAGGCAACAACTTAACTAGACCCCTCCTTCTTATCCCGATACATCCCTCCTCTATCCCTAGGCCCTCCCCTCTCCTAGCACCACACTCTTCAACTCTTCACTCTTATACTTGTTGCCACCTCCAAAGATGTTATCATAATCGTTCCATAGAGTGACATTTCACGCAAACGGAGAGATAAGCTGTGAAATAAATCGCTTACTAAGCTAGATCCCCTTATTTCCAGGACCTATCTTATTTACGAAGGCCGGTAGTGAAATATATAATTCAAGTTTTAATCATGAATGGTTATAGAATGAGATTTTGAACTACTATCATGAAATAACAGGTAATAGCAATACCTAAACGCGCAAATACCATCCTTAAAAGTGAAATTAAACCCCCTTTATTTAAATCCCAAGTTTCATTTTTTTAACATATATTCGAATTTCAGCATTCTCACCGGTGGGGGATAAAAATATAACATTCTAAAGCCTAAAAAAAAAAAAATACAAATTAACTTTTTATCTTACGAACTACTATTATGTTGATTACTAATTAGAAAATACGTCCTTGTTCCATTTCATAAATAACTAATGGGTGTTCCAAATAGCCTTCTATTATATAACACATTGCGTACAATATAAATTTTTGAAAATCATTATAGAAACTTTTACTACTCTTGGAGTTAGTTTCCATGTAGATCTACTAATTTCTGCGAGTGACCCATGGATTGTAGGCATCCTGCGGGAAGTAGAGACAACCAGGATTATAGCCACTCAAGTTCATTTTGATGATGCCAACGCGATTTTGATTCCCAGAAACAGGAAAACGGGTGCCAACGTAGGTTGGTTGAGAACTGTACGAAGACTCCGAATCGGTAACACACGATTTACGCAGAGTTATCTTATGACAAAAGATCAGCCTCCGATATGTGGGAAGTGTAATACTAATTTAACTATCTACCATATATTCATGGACTGTCATACGTAAAAAAATATCCAAATAGAATGCAATATTTCCAATAATATAGCAGTTCCCCTTGGTGATAGTAACCCAAAGAGCTAGATAAATGATTTAATTTTATGAAAATTACAAATTTGTAGAGACATTTAATTAATATTGTTAACGTCTCCGGGTATTGACCGTGTCTGCATTTTTGATGCCAACGTTTCGCTAGACATGCTTCTAGCTTCTTCAGGGCTATCTCTGAGACTGAAGAGTGTGTTCACTTCAGGTATATATGTAAGTCTTATCCGGTTTCCTTGGGCGGAGTCTTCGGTTGTTCACCGCCTATGCCGTCGTTTTTAGCAGATTTCCCTTAAGGGTTATTCAGCTATTGAGGTCGTACTCATGATGCGAGTTTCGAAAAATTTCTTCAAATGTCCATCGATCCTACCCAGGAGATGACGAAAATGAGGTCCGTTCAAAATTATATATATATATATATATATATATATATATATATATATATATATATATATAAAATTGTAACCTCTGTCTGTACATTGATTTTTTTCGCGAAATTTCACGATAACTTTTCGTTTCACATGTCATAGACACCATAACTGCATTTTGTTTCTTTGGTGTCTGTTTGTTTATTTGTTTGTTACCTTTTCACGCATAAACGGCTGAACCGAATTTTATGAAACATGGTATGTATATTACTACTAACCCAACTTAGACTTTAGGCTATATTAATATCCTCTGAGACGAACAGGAGTGGGGGTTATAAACGAAGCCTGAAATTAAAAATAGCGATATTTCGTTTCCTATTGGTTTTTCGGCAAATATGAACATAACAAAAATTGTTTATTTTGTTATTTAAAATAACTTTTGTTATATACACTTTTTTCGTATACTGAATTATAAACGAGATATACGCTAAAACCTATAGCGGAAGTGAACAATTTTATTTGGGACAAAAGAGCCAACCGAAATAAATAAAACTCGGTACGTGTATTAGGACTAATGCCTTCATTATAACAAGCCATACTAACATTTCTAGGGACGGGCAGGAGTGGGGGTTGTAAGGGAGGTCTGAAATAAAAGCGGTATTTCGTTTTCTATTGGGTTTTCTGCAAATAAGCACATGCCAAAAGTTGTTTATTTTGTTATTTAGAGAAATTTTCTCAACAATTCTTTTTAATATGAACTATCAGGTACCTCACCGGGAAAAAATAATTCAAAAGTATGTTAATATTTTGTCCTTAATAATTCAAATCTATGCATAATGCACAGGAAACGGGAATTATGACAATATGGAGGACAGTGAAGACTTACATAAAAAAAAAAAAATTTATTATTAACAAATCCACAGAAACGACGGGTATTAACCCTAAACACTGGGACGGGTAAATGTCAAAATATTATGCAAAGTAAAGCCTTGCCAAAAAAATGCCATCACCATTCAGGCTCAAATTAATTCCCGAGCGAAGCCGGGTATCTGAGCTAGTATATATATATATATATATATATATATATATATATATATATATATATATATATTTGTCTGTTAACGCTCTAGCGGTCGCAATTTTTGTTTGATCGCTACCAAACTCGAAATTTAATCGTTTTATGTAAAAAGGAAGATCAAGTTCGTTAATGGCTGAAATCGGACCAGTGGGAGGGGGGTTTAGAGGGGGATTTTTGAAAATTCAAAATATCCGTTATTATGTGTCGGATCGAAAAATTGTATAGACTTAATTTTATTGCAAATTAAATTTACTTTAAATATTGTTCTATACATTTATTCTGTATCTTGAATATTAACGGAGATATTTGTATTTGTATTATGCTAGTGTTCTCCAGGAGGCTATGTTCGGACTTTCCGCCGAGAGCTCTGGCGGGCGTTTCCTTAACTATTCGTCCCTCGTGAATAGGTTTAGAGGTTAGGTTAACTGTTTTTTTTGGGGCTAGAAACTACTGGGTTATTACGCCCTAAATAATGTTTTAGGTTTAGAGGTTTCTTACTACTACAGTTGTTATTAGGCAGATTTCTCTATTGTAAAACTTCACGTGGGAAATCTGCTTAGTTTACGCAGCCCCTGCGTGACGGACTTTTTTGTTTCTTATCTGTGGTCTCTGTGGTATGACGGGCTTCCAGAGTTTGCTGAGTCTGTTTCCATCCTCTCTGTTGATGTTATATGGGCAGTTGGCTATTTCTATGGCTTCTCGAACCAGTCTTTCTTGGTATCGGTCCACCTTTGCCAGCCAGCACCTTAACTTCATCGAATTTGATGGTGTGGTTAGTTTCCCAGAAGTGATCTGCTATTGCTGATTCTTCTGTCCGAAACTTTTTGAAACTCTTGATATGCTCGGGTGACCCTTGTGTTTATCAATCTGCCGGTTTGTCCAATATATTCTAAGCCGCAAGAACAGGGTATGCTGTATATTCCTGAGATTTTTGTCTGGAGTTGATCTTTGCAGCTGGGTAACATGTGTGCTATTTTCCTGTCAGTGCCAAATGCTGTTTCTATTTTCTGCTTCTTGAGTATCCTTGAGATCTTCTCTGTTGTACCTTTAACAAAAGGTATTACGGCTGTTTTCCAGGGTTCATCTTCAATTGATTTTGTCTTCTTTTCTATTTTCTTTTTAAAGTGATTTCTAATTTCTTCTTTCCCGTAGCCATCCATTCTTTAGCAGAGCAGTCATCAGGTGCCTTTTCCTTTAGGAGGTTCTCTGTGGCTCTAATATTCTCTCAACTCTAGTGACCAAATTAAGTTGTAGGTTAAACTATAAATAACGATATAAATGAGGATATAACAATATTTACAGCTTACATAAACACAATTTACTCACAACATTCAAAACGAGAGTTATAGATATTACCGGGACGTTGATAATTTAGAAGTTTTTGTCCCCGAAAAATCTTATGAAAGAAAAACAAAAAAAACCCTACGCTCCTAGAACTCAGTGAGATTAGAAAAGCGTTCTCAAGTATATGTGTGTATGTATATATATATATATATATATATATATATATATATATATATATATACTAGCTCAGATACCCGGCTTCGCCCGGGAATTCATTTGAGGCTGAATAGTGATGGTATTTTTCAGCAGGCTTTACATTGCACAATATTTTGACATTTACCCGTCCCAGTGTTTAGGATTGATACCCGTCGTTGCCGTGGATTTGCTAATAATAGAATTATTTGTTCGATAAGGCTTCACTGTCTTCGATATTTTTATATTTCCCGTCTCTTATACATGTAAATATGGTGAATTTTTATTTCAGGCCTCCCTTATAACCCCCCTCCCGTACGAACCTAAAAATTTTAATATAACTTATAATCATGGAAGAATTAATGCTAATTGACATACCGAGTTTTGTTATGTTCGGTTCAGCCGTTAGTGCCCAATAAAATTGTTGGCTCCCGCTAAAGTTTTAACGTATAACTCATTTATACTCAGGTATACGACAAAAGTGTATATAACAAAAGTTACTCTAAATAACAAAATAAACAACTTTTGTTATGTTTATATTTGCGGAAAAACCAATAGGAAACGAAATATCGCTATTTTTAATTTCAGGCTTCCCTTATAACCCCCACTCCCCCCCGTCCATAGAAATGTTGGTATGGCTTATTATAATGAAGGCCTCACTGCTAATAAACATACCAAGTTTTATTTAGTTCGGTTGAGTCTTTTTTGGCAAATAATATTGTTGACTCCCGCTATAATTTTTAGCGTATAACGCATTTAAACTTCGGAATACGACAAAAGTGTATATAACAAAAGTTACTCTAAATAACAAAATAAACAACTTTTGTTATATGCATATTTGCCAAAAAACAATAGGAAACGAAATATCTCCCGTTATAACATAATCATTTTAATATAGGTTATTACCATGCAAGAATTAATGCTAATTTATATATTCTGAGTTGTTGGAATCGGTTCAACCGTTGGTGTCCAATAAAATAGTTGACTCCCGCTTTAGCTTTTAGTGTATATCTCGTTTATAATGTTTTATACAACAAAAGTGAATATAACAAAAGTTACTTTAAATAACAAACTAAAAAACTTTTGTCATGTGAATATTTGCAGAAAAACCAATAGAAAACAAAATACCGCTATTTTTAATTTCAGGCCTCCCTTACAACCCCTACTTCTGCCCGTTCCTAGAAATGTTGGTATGGCTTATGATAATGAAGGCGTTAGTGCTAATACAAATACCGAGTTTTATTCAGTTCAGTTGAGTCTCTTGTGTGCCAAATAAATTTGTTGACTCCCGCTACCATTTTTAGCGTATAACGCATTTATACGTCAGTATACGGCGAAAGTGTAGACAAAAATTGATCTAAATAACAAAAGTCCGTCACGCAGGGGCTGCGTAAACTAAGCAGATTTCCCACGTGAAGTTATACAATAGAGAAATCTTTATACGAGAGCCGAGTTACGGCAAAGGGCCGAACTAGCTTTTGGCGGGAAATTCTAAAATCCGTTATCGGCCCAAATTTAATAAAAATGGAAATATCTTGGTTAATATTCAAGATAGAGAATAAATGTATATAACAATATTTATAGTATATATAATTTGCAATAAGATTGATTCTGTACATTTTTTCGGTCTGACGTATAGTAACGGAGATATTTTGAATTTTCGAAAATCCTCCCCTCTAAACCCCCCCCTCCCTCTGGTCCGATTTCAGCCGTTAACGAACTTGATCTTTCTTTTTACATAAAACGACTAAATATCGAGTTTGGTAACGATCAAACAAAAATTGCGACCGCTAGAGCGGTAACAGACAAATATATACCGTATATATATATATATATATATATATATATATATATATATACACAGTTTTGAACGGACCTCATTTTCGTCATCTACTAGGTATGATCGATGGGCATTTGAAGAAAAATTTCGAAAATTCCGTCATGAGTACAACCTCAATAGCTGATTTCCCTTAAGGGAAATCTGCTAAAAATAAACAGCTTTTGGTATGTGCATTTTTGCCGAAGAACCAATAGGAAACAAAATATCACTATTTTTAATTTCAGGCCTCCCTCATAACACCCACTTCTGCCCGTCCCTAGAAATGTTGGTAAGGCTTATTATAATGAATGCGCTAGTACTAATACACATACCGAGTTTTATTTAGTTCGGTTGAGTCTTTTGTGCCAAATAAAATTGTTTACTTCCGCTATAGGTTTTAGTCTATATCTCGTTTATAAATCACTATACGAAAAAAGTGTATATAACAAAAGTTACTCTAAATAACAAAATAAACAACATTTGTAATGTGCATATTTGCCGAAAAACCAATAGGAAACGAAATATGGCTATTTTTAATTTCAGGTCTCTCTTATAACCCCCACTCCTGTTTGTCTCAGAGAATATTAGTATAGCCTAAAGTCTAAGTTGGGCTAGTAGTAATATACATACCAAATTTCATAAAATTCGGTTCAGCCGTTTATGCGTGAAAAGGTAACAAACAAACAAACAGACACGAAAGAAACAAAATGCGATTATGGTGTCTATGACATGTGAAACGAAAAGTTATCGTGAAATTTCGCGAAAAAAATCAATGTACAGACAGAGGTTACAATTTTATATATATATATATATATATATATATATATATATATATATATATATATAGATATAGATATATATAAAATTGTAACCTCTGTCCGTACATTGATTTTTTTCTCGAAATTTCACTATAACTTTTCGTTTCACATGTCATAGACACCATAACTGCATTTTGTTTCTTTGGTGTGTGTTTGTTTGTTAGCTTGTCTCGCATAAACGGCAGAACCAAATTTTATGAAACTTGGTATGTATATTACTACTAACCCAACTGAGATTTTGGCTATATTAATATTCTCTGAGACGAACAGGAGTGGGGGTTATAAGAGAGGCCCGAAATTAAAAATAACGATATTTCGTTTCCTATTGTTTTTTGGCAAATATGCATATAACAAAAGTTGTTTATTTTGTTATTTAGAGTTATATACACTTTTTTCGTATAACGAACTATAAAGGCGTTATACGCTAAAAATTATAGCGGGAGTCAACAATTTTATTTGGCACGAAGACTCAACCGAACTAAAAAAAACTCGGTATGTGGATTAGCACTAACGCCTTCCTTATAATATACCATACAAACATTTCTAGGGAAGGGCAGGAGTGTGGGTTATAAGGGAGGCCTGAAATTAAAAATAGTGATATTTCGTTTCCTATAGGGGTTTCGGTACATATGCACATAACAAAAGTTGATTATTTTGTTATTTAGAGAAACTTTTGTTATATACACTATCGTCGAATACCGAATTATAAAGGCGTTATACGCTAAAAATTATAGCGGGAGTCAACAATATTATTTGACTCCACCGAACTAAATAAAACTCGGTATGTGTATTATCTCTGACGCCTTAATTATCATAAGCTATACCAATATTTCTAGGGACGGGCAGGAGTGGGGGTTATAAGGGAGGCCTGAAATTAAAAAGAGCGATATTTCTTTTTCTACTGTTTTTTCTGCAAATATGCACATGACAAAATTTGTTTATTTTGTTATTTAAAGTAACTTTGGTTATATTCACTTTTGCTGTATAACAAAATATAAACGATACGTTAAAAACTAAAGCGGAACCCAACAATTTTGTTGAGCTCAAACGATTGAACCGAATTTAACAAAACTTGGTATGCGAATTAGCATTAATTCTTCCATGATTATAAGCTATATTAAAATGTTTAGGATCAAACGGGAGTGGGGGTTATAAGACAGGCCTGAGATAAAAATTCGCAATTTTCATTTTCGGCAAACGTGCACATAGCAAAAGTTGTTTACTTTTGTTATTTAAAGTGACTTTTGTTGTATTCACTTTTGCCGTAAATGAATATAACACGGCATATACGCTAAAACCATAGCGGGAGTCATTAATTTTATTAGTGCTTATTTAAGTGTTTTTAATAAATGCATATTATGACAAAAGATGTTATGTTTTAGTCTTATATGATAGTTGAAAGTATGATTCGGATTAGTGAGCTTATAAATCTCCGTCGCCTCCTCATTTATTTATTTATTTTCCCAATAACTTTGTTATTTATTTCTAATATTATTATTATTCATTAACGTCCACTTTTTGCAACTTAGGCTAATCGGGACGGGTTATCTACAGGTTCATCTAAGTGTATCATATTATTTCTAATAGAAATATAAACTATAAGAGCATTTCTGGTATTTAATATATACTCGATATGAATGTTTAAAGTATTACTAGGTTGCAGGGAGGCTCTCTTCCCCTCATCTAGCTTTTTGAACATAAATGAAATTATGTTTAGGGATCTATTATTTAGTTCCATCAGGTTGATAAATTACTAAAATAATATTCTGAATCAATATTCTAAGGAAAACAATGATGATAAGGCTCCTGCGAGAGCGGAAATTGACGGGAGTTAATTGAGTTTACTTATTTCCTGTGGAATGCTGGCATGACGGGAAGTGATTTCCACTGAGGCTTACTAATACGAATATAAAATTATGTATAAAACTATGCTAAAACTATATGTGCTTGGATTGATTTTTGGCAGGAAATATGTTCATTATAGATGACATTTAATTGAAATAAATGCTACCCATGATTATGGTTTGAATTATTCAAAAACCGCGAGTCAAAAAGTCGTGAGGGACAGATTAGGAACCCATTTTCATATATTTTTCAAAATTTCTATTCTATTAACCCTGAAAGTTACACTTTAGGATTGGCTGTTTTGAAAAAACAATACATCGTGGAGGGAAGTGCAATTGTACACATTGAAGTCTTGCTATAAAAATACCATCATTAGTCAGTCAGCAATGATTTCCCGGGCATCGCCGGGTACCTTAGCTAGTATATATATAAAACTGTAACCTCTGTCTGTACATTTCACGATAACTTTTCGTTTCACATGTCATAGACATCATAACTGCATTTGGTTTCTTTCGTGTATGTTTGTTTGTTACCTTTTCACGCATAAACGGCTGAACCGAATTTTATGAAACTTGGTATGTATATTACTACTAGCCCAACTTAGACTTTAGGCTATACTAATATTCTCTGAGACGAACAGGAGTGGGGTTTATAAGAGAGGCCTGAAATTAAAAATAGCGATATTTCGTTTCCTATTGCATTTTCGGCAATTATGCACATTACAAAAGTTGTTTATTTTGTTATTTGGAGTAACTTTTGTTATAAACACTTTTGTGTTATACCTAAGTATAAATGAGTTATACGTTGAAAACTACTGCGGAAGTCAACAATTTTATTTGACACAAAAAACTCAACCGAACTAAACCAAACTCGGTATGTGAATTAACACTGACGCCTTCCTTATAATAAGCCATACTAACATTTCTAGGGACGGGCAGGAGTGGGGGTTATAAGGGAGGTCTAAAATTAAAAATAGTGGTATTTCGTTTCCTATTGGGGTTTCGGCAAATATGCTCATAACAAAAGTTGTTTATTTTGTTATTTAGAGAAATTTGCTCAACAATTCTTTTCAATATGAACTACCAGGTACCACACCGGGAAAAATTAATTCAAATGTATGTTAATATTTTGTCCTTAATAATTCAAATCTATGCATAATGCACAGGAAACGGGAAATATGACAATATGGAGGACAGTGAAGTCTTATATAATAAAATAATTTTATTATTATCAAAACCACAAAAAACGACGGGTATTAACCCCAAACACTGGGACGGGTAAATGTCAAAATATTGTGCAAAGTAAAGCCTTGCCAAAAAAATACTATCACCATTCAGCCTCAAATGAATTCCCAAGCGAAGCCGGGTATCTGAGCTAGTATATATATAAAACCACTATTATTGGAAATTAAAAAAAAAAATCTTTAAATACTGTTCTATACATTTTCTTTAACTCGAATATTAATCAAAATATGTCAATTGTTTAGTTTTTAGTCTTGAATAAACTCACACTCATACTCATCTCATTTTAACTATAACCTGTTAAATCATGAAACATCTTATTCCGAGCCTACATATCAAATATAGTTTTCATCTAAGCTTCAAAATGTGAGGAACGTAAATGTATTCCAAATTTGATATAATTGTAATGGCTGAAATCGGGCCAGTATAATTAGAGGTTTAAGGGGAGTGGACTTGAACGTTAAAAATATCTCAGTTACAATGAGTCAATCGAAAAATGTTATAGAACCAATATTGTTAATTTTTTTTTTATTGCCTGACATTATAGACCCTTCAGATCTCTAGAGTTTTTGTAGTGAGTGATCACCTCGACGTACAAACCCCATTGACCGAGCAGAACATTGAAGGAAATGACTCCACTTATCTCTCCACTATATCGGGCATCATTATGAATCTTGGGGGTCAGTGGTCTGTTCACTGTGTTAGCTTGTCTGATTCTCTTTTGGAGGGTATCTGAAAGAATCATAATCGATAGTTACCTTCAGGGCTGTCTGTCGTATACGTATACCTGCACGACTCCCGACAACCCACAAGCGCCGCAACTCTAGGGCGCTTTTTAAGCTGACTTGTGAGCTAATTGTCTTGACGGAGATTGAACCTGCACTAGTTTTTACTGAGGGTAGTGGTAGATGTGCACACGCCTAGTCCGTACGACCCCTATGTTAAACATTCAGTTCTCTATGATAGTTGTTCTATATGATTCTTCTTTAACCGATTATGAATGGATTTATTTGTAATTTCTTTATTCACCTATCACTAAACCCCTACGTCTACTCCTCGGATTTGTAATTTAGGTAACTGAGAAACTAATGAAATCATGTTCACCATACGTTTCAATTTCTGTTTATGTTGGCTTCTTATTACGGAAGAAACAGAGAATAGATGGCGAGATGAGACCACAGTATGTCGTTGTAAACACGAAGTCCCTGGGTATGGACATTTTAGGTTAACGTAAACCGTTACGATTGTTGATGCTGGGGAACTCTTAAATATAAGTCCCAAGACCTTCCATGATTCCTAAATAATATTGACAAGACCAACAGACTTTTCCCATAAACCATCCACGGCTCCGTGAATTATACGAACGACACTCCACGTATGATTATATCGTTTATGCTGCCATTATTTGGCAGATTTCCCTTAAGGAAAATCAGCTTTGAGGTCCTACTCATGACGCGATTTTCGGAAATTTTCTATGAATGCCCATCGATCCTACCCGAGAGATGACGCAAATGAGTTCCGTTCAAAACTGTAAAAAGTTGCGACCGCTAGATCGTTAACGGGCTATTTATATTATAATTGTATATATACAGGGTGTCCCCAAACCAAACAGCCAAACTTTAGGGATCGATAGAGGATCGAAAAACTAAAACAAAAAGTCCTCTGGCATATGCCTCGTTTTCGCTTCGTCTTCGAGAAAATCACAAAAAACTAAAAATAGTTGTGCAAAAACTAGTTAAGGCCAATGGAAAAGCGGATTTTATTCCTTGAATGAATTTTAGCAATAAATGTTATTCCAATACAATTATTGTATTCTAATCTTATACTAACAGAAAGGTAATTGAAAAAAAAAATATTTTTTATAAAGAAAAAATAATAAATACTTTTTTATTCAAATATTCATAGTAGAAAAAAAATTACCTATTTAAAGTAGATAACATTATGAATAATAACTGAAGATTAAAACATAAAAAAAGATTAAAAATTTAGAAAATTAATAAAATAATTAAATATTCTTACTTGGAAAACATAAATGTTTCAGTTTTTATTTGGGTCTACCTTAGTGAGAAAAAAAAAACCTGAAAATTTTGAAGGTTTTACCTTCTCTAAAACTACATCGTTAATTTCTAAAGCGTCAACGTAAATGTTGTTCGAAGTGCTGGCCTCTCGCTGCAATACACGCATCACATCGCGTACTCACAGATCGCACTGCATCTAAACATTGTTCTGCGGTGAGCTGGTTGCAAACCATTCTGATGCGCTCGATGAGGTCATCCCTTGTGCGGACGGGCTCTCGGTAGACATTTTCTTTCACGTATCCCCACACGAAGAAATCTAGTGGCGTGAGGTCCGGAGACCGGGGAGGCCAAGGCACTGGCCCACCTCGTCCTATCCAGCGACCTGGGTAGTTGATGTCCAACCAGTCTCGTACGGCCCTTCCGTAATGTGCAGGACAACCATCGAGTTGAAACCAGATCTCAAGCCTTGTTTCCAAAGGGATAAATTCCAAAAGTGCCCGTAAGTCATTCTCCAGGAATAGATGATAACTTTCAGCGTGATGTCGAGCAGGTAAAAATACGGGACCTATTATGCGATTATAACAAAGACCGGTCCATACGTCTACAGAAAACTCATGCTGGTAGTGAGATTCTCTAACAGCGCGGGGATTTTCATGTGCCCAAAGGTGGTAGTTTCTTTGATTGAATATGCCCGCACGTGTAAGAGTCGCTTCGTCCGTCCAGATTAATTTCGAACTTTACATCGTTTTGCAATTGTTCTTTGTACCAATTACAAAAATTTAATCGGCGGGGATAATCAGCGGGTATTAAATTTTGTACCTTTTGTACATGGTAAGCATGCCTGCGGTCAGCCCTTAATTTGCGCCAAATGGTTGTCTTTGGTATGCTTAGAACTGAAGCAGCTCTCCGGACGCTTGTGCCAGGGTTGGTATTGAAGTTCCTTAGTATCCTCTCCCTCCGCCTCAGGTCGGCTTCCATCGGAGCCTGCATACGGTTTCCACGACGATTACATGAGAAGGACCCAGTCTCTCGAAGCCTTCTGAAAGTGCTGGTAAAAACACCTCTGTGTGGGGTTTCTCGGTCAGGAAACTGTCTGCGATATTCCCGAACTGCCTGACGTGCATTGCCATCGCAGAATCCGTAGACGTCGACTATGTCCGCGTATTCAGCGTTGGTAAATCTAGCCATATTTGTTGACTTCACTGAACAGTACTAGCAACACCACTAATGTGATAATGCGAGACTGGATTCCCCCCAAAAAGGATTAAAATGATAGTAAACATTTTAATCCTTTCTTTTTAAGTTTAAACACTCAATCTAGACGTTTTATTGATAAGGAAAGCATGAGAATATTCATGTTTTCTAAATTTACTCCTCGTAAATTAAAAAATTAAGCTTACTCAAAAAGCCAATAGTTTTTTGTAATTTAAATACATTATTAAAAAAAAATACACTTTTTGCACAACTATTTTCAGTTTTTTGTGATTTTCTCAAAAACGAAGCGAAAACGAGGCATATGCCAGAGGACTTTTTTTCTTAGTTTTTTGATCCTCTATCGATCCCTGAAGTTTGGCCGTTTGGTTTGGGGACACCCGGTATATATATATAATTATAATATTAGTCTCAGGTAAGAAAAAACGCCTCGTTCCTTCACTGTTCGGTTCTGTTCACTGAAGGAGGCATTTTTTCTTACCTGAGATAATAATTCCTTCACCATCCAGCACCTCAAAAAATGGATATAATATTAGTAGTCCGTTAACGTCTAGCGGCCGCAACTTTTTTTTATCATTACTAAAATCGATATTTAATCGTTTTATGTAAAAAGAAAGATCAAGCTCGTCAATGGCTGAAATCGGACAAGTGGGAGTGAGAATTTTCGAAGATTCTGTATAGGTTACTATACTTCAGATCTAAACATTGTATCTTATTGAAAATTAAATGTACTACATATATTTTATATATACATTTATTCTCTATCATGAGTATTATACAAGATATTCGAATTTCTCCGTTACCAGCCCTCAGCAAACCCCCACTCAAACTTATGTCGCATAAACATTACTCCGTTGTATAGTAAACCACTTTATTCGTCGCTTAAATACCAAATATTGTTTTCAAATGATCTTTATTATACGAGATACATGCAAAAACGTTGAAGTCAATCGCCCCCGGTGTGATTGAGATAAAAATTATTCTAATGCATTATTAATTATAGTACTAGATATAATAAATAGTTTTCATTAAAATTAATATGTTATAATCAGATATATTTCATTAATTGTTTTTCTTTAGTTGGCTTACATGTTTATTTACAGTTCAGATGCTTTTATTTGGACTGTTATTAAAATTGACTGAATGATTTCACATTATCGTTTGTATTTATTTACTTAATATTCACGGTGGTGTTGCCAGTAGATTTATCTATTCTAAATCTTCACGTGGGAAATCTGTTAAGTTTACGCAGCCCCTGCGTGACGTAATATTTTAAATTACCAACCAAATTGTGTAATTTTGCTGGGAAAAGGAAATCGATTTAAGTAAGGCTGTTAATTAGCCAGCTAAGTTCAAAGAGAGTTATGATTTACCAGGTATTAACGCATCTGTTAATACTACATGGTTTCCTGTAAGTCTTGGTTTCAAACTGATTATCTTCAATGGGATTGCTTAAACCTGGGAGGCTAAGTATGCCCTTTTGCTGAGTGTCAAAAGGGCATATTTTCCTGGTTGGATGTGGAAACTCTCTCAACTCCTATACCTTTAGCCCATGAACAAAAAACATCATCAATATTCCTTTGCCAAGCATAAATAAGCTTATATTTATATTATTAAACAAGAACGACGAATTAAAACTTAAAATATCACCAACTAGGCAGAAACATTCTGATCAAAACCCTTAAAACTTAAACTATGTGCCTACATATAAATATATAAGTTCGTTTTAACCTACCGATATGCAATACAACCACACAGTTAAGAAATCAACCAATTAAATACAATATCAAACTTTTCAATCAACTCTTTATATACATAAATATCATTTTAGTCATATAAAAATGTATAATTTTCACTAATTAAATTAATTAATCGTATAAAGAAAGGAATGATTACATCAATGGATCAATAACATTAAAACCAATATAATGAATGAACATATTTTTAAACAAGTTTACAACAGAAATGAAAATGTTAAAACGAAGCTTAATATATAACCATAAAATATGTATACTTAAATTTAAGTCATTACTAATTGTAACTTAACTGTTCTATTAGTAGGGTCCACCATCTCTCTCTCCTCTCTCTCTCTCTCTCTCTCTCTCTCTCTCTCTCTCTCTCTCTCTCTCTCTCTCTCTCTCTCTCACACACACACACACACACACACACACACACTCACACCATCTCTCTCTCTCTCTCTCTCTCTCTCTCTCTCTCTCTCTCTCTCTCTCTCTCTCTCTCTCTCTCTCTCTCTCACACACACTCGCACTCGCACACACGCACTCACACAAGACGACCTTAAAAATGTTTATGGTATATATATATATATATATATATATATATATACGTAGGCGTTGTCCTGCATGATATATCAAGCGATTAGGATGTTAAAATTAATATTATTTTTAAAACAAAAGCTAATTTTAATAACACAAAAAACAACTTTTGTTATGTGCACGTTAGCCTAAAAACAAATAGAAAATGAAATATCTCGAATTTTTTATTTAGGCCTCCCTAATAACCCCCACTCCTCTTTGAACCTAAAAAATTTAATATAGCTTATAGTAATGGAAGAATTAATCCTAATTCACATACCGAGTTTTGTTAAGTACGTTATACTTGGTATACGAACGTAAGTATAACAAAATTTACTCTAAATAACAAAATAAACAACTTTTGTCATGTACATATTTGCCAAAAAACAATAGGAAACGAAATATCACTATTTTTAATTTCAGGCCTCCCTTACAACCCTCACTCATGCTCGTCCTAGAAATGTTGGTAACGCTTATTATCAAGGAGGAGTTAGTGCTAACTCACATACCAAGTTTTGTTACATTCCGTTAAATTGTTACGGCCCAATAAAACTGTCGGCTCCCGCTTTGCTTTTTAGTGTATATCTCGTTTATACTTTGTTATAAAACAAAAGTGAATATAACAAATGTTATTTTAAATAACAAAATAAACAACTTCCGTCATGTGCATATTTGCAGAAAAACCAGTAGAAAACGAAATACCACTCTTTTTAATTTCAGGCCTCCCCCCCCAAAACCCCCACTCCTGCCCTCCCAAGAAATGTTGGTATGGGTTATGATAATTAAGGCGTCAGTGATAATACATATAGCGAGTTTTATTTAGTTCGCTTGAGTCTTAAAAGTAGTGGTATTTCGTTTTCTATTCGTTTTTCTTCAAATATGCACATGACAAAAGTAGTTTATTTTTTTTATTTGAAATAACTTTTGTGATATTCACTTTTGTCTTATAACAAAGTATAAACGCGATATACACTAAATCTTTAGCGGGAACCAACAATTTTATTGGACACTAACGGCTGAACCGAACATAACAAAACTCGGTATGTCAATTAGCATTAATTCTTTCATGATTATAAGTTATATTAAAATGTTTAGGTTCGTACGGGAGGGGGGTTATAAGGGAGGCCTGAAATAAAAATTCACCATATTTACATGTATAAGAGACGGGAAATATAAAAATATCGAAGACAGTGAAGCCTTATCGAACAAATAATTCTATTATTAGCAAATCCACGGCAACGACGGGTATCAATCCTAAACACTGGGACGGGTAAATGTCAAAATTTACCCTCTCTCCATCGGATCAAGAAGAAATGGGGGCTCAAAGATGAGGTAAAATAGAAAATTCTAAATATCACTGTAATTATGGCTCCAGTCCAATAGTTTTCAATTTTGTTTTAAATTTCCGTAACTAATGTGTTTATGTGTGTGTGTGTGTGTGTGTGTGTGTGTAGATACATATATACTGTGTTTCTCTAACTCTTAATATTAATAGAGTTGTATTTTTTTAATTTTCACGCCTCGTTTTCAGCTCAAAAGTTCTCTACACAAATCCTTGTAATTGTGAACGAATATAAAACAGAATGTGAGAAAATGTTATCAGTCGGGTATTACTGGAGTACGAAAGTACCTATTTTAGGCAGCATTCGCTTTACCAGCTTTTTTTTATAAGTATACCTTTCTTTGGACCCTTCCTAATACTGAAATGTGTATGAGCGTTTTGAGGGTTGAGCTCAAATATCTATGTCTATACCCAAGATGCCTGTTGACTACATTTTTTTTCTCAAATTCTATATTTTATTTATATTTATGATATTATAATATTCATGTAATACTACCATTACATTTATTAATAATAATAGTTAGATAGTTTTGCGGAAGTTAATTTGTATGGTAATTCAATTCTGTATTCAATTTATAAAAGGAAAAGTACTGCTTTATTCCTTGCATAAATTACATTATGCGCTAGTATTTCACTCACCTCTGAGTCATAATTTAGATCGGGCTACCTGTAATGAATTAAACACTTGTTTGGGTTAAAACACGTGAATTACGCAATTCCCATGTCAATGGATCCATTGTTAAAATTTAATCCATTATTGAATTCTGGCTTTACCTCCATCTATGTCTGTTTGTATAAATACAATAAAAGGGATATTTCGAAAATCCAAATGATTTATTAGCTCATGTTTATTGAAGACGTAAGTATCGATTCTCATGGCCTAGGATTGTTCAAAAACTTAAATATATTAAAAACACAACAACCACCAAGTATTTCATGTAGCGGCGGGGCCTTATATTATATTTCTGTCATATTCATCTACTTTAGGGGCGATGAGGCTAAAATATATTTCCCTGTAAACGTGCATTACATGTTGTTGGCTTTACATGTCTTCATAATTAACCTCAGGTGCCTTACAGCATATCCTCGTGAGGAATAAAATGTAAATAGGCAGCATATTATTTTTTGGAGGGTATAACTCATTCCCGGGACAGATAATTCTGACCGTAGAAGGTATATTTGTCGATTTAAACGTTTTGATTAAATAAATTGGAATAATTCAATTTATCTTAGAAGAAAAAAAATGAAAATTTATTTGGACCAATACATAAGTATTATGCGTAAAGTGTTATTATACAGTTTATCTTATGAACTTAATGAAATAAGAGGCATTGTTCACGACACGTTTTGGTGTAATGATACTGTAAGGATGAAAATGATATCAATTGATACAATTTTTTGTCACAGTAGTTCGGACAGAAAATCAGAATGTTCGATTGCGATCGGAACAAAAATGTTTCCCTCGGCTTATGACTGATAGTCATTGACATTTATTTGAACTGGGGTTAGATTTCATTTTATTTTAGTGAAATTTATTGCTGCTACTCCTCTTCTTTAATAATCTCCCATTCTTTTATAAGCATCATAAATGTTGCCAAGCTTTCCTAAGTGGCGACCAAGTCACTTAAAGTTGGGTTGTAGCTTTAGGTTTATCTCAGGAGCCTGAGTCTGGGCTACTACAAATCTCACACATTTTTGAACTACTTATTATATTTCTTCTATTCACCGTTATCGAGAGCTCCTTATTTTCTTTAACTTGTTATGGCAAGCCTGCACCTTTCTGGATGGGGTTTGGGGAGTAAAAAGGACTGGATTACTTCAATCAATGGACAATTGAGCTTGCAACGCCCTGAAATACTTGGTGTTTGCAATCTTGTTAGTTGTACTCAACCCCGTAACCAGTTCGTCTAGAATGGTGCTTCTAGTCACCACCTTTACCTGCATAATGAAGTCTCGTTCATCTCTCAGTATCCTCAGGTTGTCGCCGTTTCCTAATGTTGCACTTTTCTGCCATTCTGGCCTTGATTACTGAGTCCAACGGGGCTGTGGTATTTGCTGCTTCGTATTCTATTATTCTGAATGTTCTTATTAGTCTTAGTTAAACCGTACATTTTAATATACTGTACATATATGTGTATATATATATATATATATATATATATATATATATATATATATCCATAGTGAAAGTTTTTGAGGAGAGGTCCCCATGCTGTGGCATATACTCTGGTAGTTGTTATGAACTTGAACCCGTCATGTGAACTCATCAAGTTGCCCCAGACATCAGCAGCGTGATATTTAGGACGTTATTGACTTTCTACAGAGTATGATCTATCGTGGCCGCGGGCTTAGCTTTGGCTTACATATAACCCTTCTAGACTGCAACCTCGGGGAAAAGAAATAATGTATAGAAGCAGTCATATTGACAATTTAATGTCCTATAAAAGTTGGTATATTCGTATCTTCGCTGTCAAGAATAATAACCGAGATATTTGGAGTTTTCAACCTTCAGTAAACCCCTGCTCCTACTCAAGTCATATTAACATTAAGCTGTTATATCTTGAACCAAATCATTCTAAGCTTAAATACTAAATATTGTTTTGAAGAGACTTTTTTTACGCGAGATACAAACATATTTGTTGTGTGATGAAGTCAACAATTGAGATTACGTTTATGTCTCACAAATGTTCATTTGATATATACAATATTCGGTATATCACTGTTTTTTTTCACATGAGTTTTAATCACTAAACATTCTGTGTGCTACTTTTAAAAGTTAAACTTTCAGCACGTTTGAAAGTCATGTCTTAGGAGTCTTATGGGAGTACAGAGAATAAAGAGAATGTCAGATATCAGAACCAGAGTGACATCTTAGCGGAAGGGAAATCTGCTTAGCTCCCGTAGCAGTTCCTTGACAATTTTTTCTATGGAGTTGAAAATAATTCTCATTTATCTAAATTGCATAAAAATCTATTGTTTATTTTTCCTTTAAAAAAAAAAACTGCAACGAGGACCTCAATCTTCACCTGTGTCTGAAACCAACAATAATATCTGTGAGAACTGTAAATTGAGACTATATTAGATTAAACATAAGAAAAAGCTTATTTTCAAAATTGAAGTTATATTTCATTATTCAAGTCTCCTTAATAGTTTTAAATTTTTGAACACACAATACGTATTTTCGACATGCTAAAACGAATGTAGATTCGGTAATAACACTTATTTTGCCAAATGTTATTATAATATAATATATATTTATTTATACTTATTCGCATTTAATATATATATATATGGCGGCCAGTTTAAACTAAATTATGATTTTCATTGATAGAGTTGAATGTTTGTAGGATTATATGGGTTTGTGTTAAATTGATAATAGACAAACCAATAATTACAGAGGCTAGATTTGTAGGGAGGATTGAAGCTGGCTGGTAAACAAGGGTAAAGCCGTCAATACTAACACATATTGCACGATGAGCATACATATTTGATCTGATATGATTGAGTTATAGAGGACAGTGTAAATATAGGGATACGTATATGCATACAATATATCCATTGTAGTACGTTCAGTTGCAAATAATGTTGAAATTAAATATGTAGGGTGAAAATTCTATTTTGTCGTGATACCACTCGTTATAATGTTAAATAAATAAATAATAAAAAAATACATCACAGGGAGGACTTCAAACATGCTAAAAAACGGTGACATCGCATGGAAAGCATTGCACGAGTACTCAACGATCATTCAGTGACGACGACCGCTACAGAAACATTTGATTAAGAAAATATAAAAACAATTATAGTAATAATTAATAATTAATTCAGAAGGCGATTACCACAACCCATCTATCAAAAAATGAAGTAATTATATTGTTCAATTGCTGAAACTAATTTTGAACGTCCTACAACTTCCAATTTACAGTGGACATTAACTGAAAAAAAATGTTCTATTGACTGGAGAGGCTCTAACCATTAAATCACGTCTTCTCCCACTTCTCATGATGATTTATCCATTACACAACTACAATAATAAATACAATTATTATTAATTTGATTATATTTGATAAGTTTTATTGTCTCACTAATTTTTTTTTTATTTTTATAGTATATTTTTAATTACCACCACTTTTAAGTCCCATTTTTCGATACTACGTACAAAATGGCTTTATTACAACTATTTGATAAATGAAATAAATCATCTTTTTTTTTTCTATGCAAAAGTGGCATTAGAAAATTAATTAGCCGCTTAACAAACAATAAATAGAATATAAAAAACTATTAGTAATTATGAGAAAAAAAAAATCAATAATAATATCCAAAGCAAAAAAAAAAAATCAAATAAAAGAAAATTATAGCATTAAAAGAAAAGTAAATATAATTGTCATAAATGGTGTTTTGAAAAAGTAATTCACATCAAGAGATTGCAAGCTCCTTATTTATCTTTGTTTACTTACACACTTTACTCTCATAATATATAAAACCTATAAATGACATAGAAACATTAGAAAAAACGAAAATCAGATCTTACTTTGCCATGGGCCAATTCAGTTCACTAAGTAGTGCAATAAGTGCATGCACTAAGTACTATTTCTTTATTTCTCGTTGATGTTTGCTTCATCGTTCTTGTTTGAAAAAACGACTGGATCTACAACTGTGTGACATTGGTTTTTTAATTAGGCTTGTCCCCGCATTATCGAGTTTTGCGTCATCCATTTTCTGTTTCCTAGAGCTTAGCTTAGTTATAGAGTTGCCATCAACTTAGACGTCTTGAGATAATTTTCTTCTTTTTCGTTGTTTTTTTCTTATTATCTACCCAATTTGCCATAGTAGCATAAAATAGACGTAAATAAATTAAATTATTATTATCTCGCCGTCGTCGGGTCGTTTTCTTTTTAAAATTTTATTGGTTGTAATGTCAAACACATCGTCCCTAAATATAAAAACTTCAAAGTCAAATGTGATCCTGTTTTATTTTTCTTGCTTTCCTTCATATTTCTGTTTGGTTTTGGCTCATGAAAACTTCATTCTCTCGTTTCTGTTCTGTACCGCAAACTCACACTGTTGAAAATCGAGAAGTTTTTTCAAACAAAAACAATGAACTGTACAGGAAAGAGAAATGAAAAAATAGTGAAGAACACTTTTACCAAGCATTCAATATGAAAATTCACAAAAATGCATGATAAACGAATAACTGAAAAAGTTTGTTTATATTTAAGTATAATCCAGCAATAGCAACGCACGTTAAGAAAATCAGTAGAATGTTGGACCAATAGCCTGGACATGTGGAGATAAAATAATAAAAATTTCGTTTAAAGGATAAACAAAAATCCAAGGAACCAAAATACAATGTTTATAAAATAAACTGTTCTGTTGTGATAAATTTTATTTACTGGAATGTTCACAGACCTTAAAGAAAAGATTGAAACAGAATAGCAGAAGTGTCGATAATTTAGAAAATAGAGCATTTTTGACAGACCATTATTTGACATTTCAACATAAATTTAATTTTGACGAGGTAGAAATTTTAGATAAGGACAAAAAAATTACCAAGCGGAAGATATAAGAAAATTACCATGTTATTTAAAACAAAAAATATGTTGTGAACAAGAAAACTGAGATAATAACAGCATGTCGATTAGATGTAGCTATGCTTCTTCTGGAATCGATGTTTCAAAACTCAGAACATTTCAGGTAATCGATTTTTACATTGTTCATCATTTAAATGTATCTATATTGTTGCGAAAATTAAATACATGAATAATCCTTCAGAGAGAGAGTCGCGTATTCTGGAAGTGCGAGATAGATCAAAGAAGCCGACAGTGGGTCGAGCCCCTACTAGACCCGTCCAGTCCAGCGCCGAACGGCCCAGCCAATTCCCCTTTGATGTATGCCGACGACCTATATAAAGAACCGGTCAGGCGCGAGCGAGTCAGTTTTCTTCTCAAGTGCTCATATGTGCTGTTCGGTGCTACAGTGCGACTTAGTGCAGTGCGGTAAAGTGTTTTTATAAGAAGAACAGTGTTGTGCCGTGACTGTAAGTAACAGTTTAGTGTCGTGTTTAAGACAGTGCAGTGCCGCGAAGTAAAGGACAGTGTAGTGCCGTCTTTTTGTGAATTTCAGTGACCGTGAGTGAATTATTGGACTGTGACTCATTGAAGAACAGTGACGCTATCAGTATATACTGTGAGTAGTAATTACGAATAATTACCAAGTGTATTGTGCATTGTGAAATAAATTGTGCAGTGATAAAAACTGTGAAACTTGTGAGTATTTTATTTTGCATTCCAAAAAGAACTCTTATTAACAACGTTTATTACTGGTTTTGGTAAAAGTCCGTCACGCAGGGGCTGCGTAAACTAAACAGATTTCCCACGTGAAGTTTTACAATAGAGAAATCTGCCTAATAACAACTGTAATAGAAAGAAACCACTAAACCTAAAACATTATTTAGGGCGTAATAACCCAGTAGTTTCTAGCCCCGAAACACAGTTAACCTAACCTCTAAACCTATTCACGAGGGACGGATAGTTATGGAAAAGGCCGCCAGAGCTCTCGGCGGAAAGTCCGAACATAGCCTACTGGTACCACACGCAGAATACAAATGCAAATATCTCGGTTAATATTCAAGATACAGAATAAATGTATAGAACAATATTTATAGTAAATGTAATTTGCAATAAGATTGATTCTTTACAATTTTTCAATCCGACGAATAGTAACGGAGATATTTCGAATTTTCGGAAATCCTCCCCTCTAAACCCCCCCTCCCCGTGGTCCGATTTCAGCCGTTAACGAACTTGATCTTTCTTTTTACATAAAACGACTAAATATCGAGTTTGGTAACGATCAAACAAAAATTGCGACCGCTAGAGCGGTAACAGACAAATATATAGATAGATAGATAGATAGATAGATATAGATATATATATATATATATATATATATATATATATATATACAGTTTTGAACGGACCTCATTTTCGTCATCTACTAGGTAGGATCGATGGACATTTGAAGAAAAATTTCGAAAATTCCGTCATGAGTACAACCTCGATAGCTGATTTCCCTTAAGGGAAATCTGCTAATAGAAAAACGTAACAATATTATCAGCTGATTGGTGTGGCACATCTCCATTATTGCTTGTCTTGACGTGACCGCCGAGGTGTTAAAGTCGGATCTTTGTATAATTGTGTAATTCTACTGAAGAGGCGTCATAGAGGACGCTAATCATTTAGAAAAAAATAAATCAGGTTCACGTGTTTTTCATCTATTGACCTTCAGCCATTTATCCTTTTACGAAGATTGAATTAGGGGACTCATTTCGACGATATTTTTTAAGGGTGTACTATTAACATTTTAGCAGATTTCCCTTAAGGGAAATCAGCTATTGAGGTCGTACTCATGACGCGAGTTTCGAAAAATTTCTTCAAATGTCCATCGATCCTACCTAGGAGATGACGAAAATGAGGTCCGTTCAAAATTATATATATATTTGTCTGTTAACGCTCTAGCGATCGCAATTTTCGTTTGATCGTTACCAAACTCGAAATATAAACGTTTTATGCAAAAATAAAGATCAAGTTCGTTAATGGCTGAAATCGGACTAGTGGGTGGGGGGGTTTAGAGGAGAGGATTTTCGAAAATTCGAAATATCTCCGTTACTATACATCGGATCGAAAAATTATATAGAATTAATCTTATTGTAAATTGAATTTCCTATAATTAATGTTATATACGTTTATTCTGTATCTTGAACATTAACCAAGATATTTGCATTTTTCTGTTTTCAGCTTCTGAGATGAGATCGGCTAACTTCGGGTCTTGTCGTGAGTTTCCGTCAAGGGTTAGTTCGGGCTGTTCCCGCAACTGTTTGACCCTCTATTCTGAAATTTCTCTGTTGTAAAACTGCACGTGGGAAATCTGCTTAGTTTACGCAGCCCCTGCGTGACGGACTTTTATTTGTTACCTTAATTGCTTATAACTATAAAATCCTAATTACATCTATTTTGGTATATGTTATGTTTGTCTTTAGAATTTAATGCGTTTTAAATAGTTTTTTTTTTTTTTTTTTTTTGTAACGAACTAATTAAATAAACTCCTTACTCCCACCCTGGCAAGAACAAGTTGGTAATCTGTAGATACCCTCAGTAACACAAGGTGGACGTTAATAATGACAATACAATATTCACCTTACAATATACACAATCGTAATATATCTCAATTTTAGAATTAACATTTATAAATGACCAATTTCATATATTGACCCTTAAGAAACGTAATGTTATTATTTATTTATTTTAATGTTATTTGGCACAAAACTCACTAGAGTGATTTGTACCTAGAGAGTCCATTTTTAACCTTCCTTTTGTTCGGTAGTCCATCTCTTCAGAAATGCCGTTTATTGATTACTCACACACGTATTTGCATGTATTTCTCTCATTAACCGTTTAATCAAAACAATATTTGGTATTTAGTCTTAGAATTAAGTGATTCATGATATGACAGCTATCACAAATATCACATGAGTCGGAGCAAGGGGTTTACTACAGACGAAAACTAAAATACATAAGTATCTCCATTATTAGTATTGAAGACAGAGAATAAATGTATATAACTCAACTACTAATAGGGAACAAATTAAGCATCATAGACCCTTCAAAGCAGAACAAAATAACCATCGATGTTAGGAAAGAGGTAGCCCAGGGTGCGCCACAATCTCCAGTAATATTTAATGCTGCAATAGATTTTATTCTCCAAGAACTGTCTGAAAATGAACTTGCAACAGCTTACGTTTACCCACTTCTAAATGGCTTACCAAATTTTACAGTTTGTGGTTTTGCAGACGATATTGCCATTATAGCAAAGGATGAAGAGGCTGTTGAACATTTACTGGGCCTTGGAGTGGATTGCCTTCATAAAGTTGGGTTGGAAATAAACAATAGCAAGTGTAAGGCCATCAAAATTGAAAAAGGCATTCTGAAAAAAGATATTATTTCAACAATTGACGTCATTAAAATTGATTCAATAGGTAACAAGGAAAAAATAAAATATCTCGGAATTAATTTTGAAGAAGAGATAAGACTTGACGAACCAAATATAATAGATACACTTGTTAAAAAATTAAACTTACTTTGTTCTAGCCCTTTAATGAAGGCAGATCAAAAACTGAATATTATAAATCAATATATATGGCCCACTATAATTTATCCACTCCAATGTGTCCCTCTTAAAGACCTAAAGCCACCTTTTCTTGTGAAAATAGACAAAGTCATCAGAAGCTGTATCAAAGAAATTCTCTCTCTTCCTTCTAACCCTCCTGATACGATGATCTATGCACCAAGAAACTTTCGAGGATTAGGCTTGTTCAGGGCTGAATGGGAAGCGTTTCTTCAACATCTCAATATTTGCCTGACCATCATCAATGATAATAATGTCTATGCGATAGCTTCAAGAAACATTGAAGAAGAAATAGCCCAGTGCTTCAACGGTTTGCATGTAGAAAAAAAGGCTAAAATTGATGTGAAAAAAATTCGCCAAGAACTCGGGGAAAACTCGTATGTCGAATGGAGTTCCCTCCTATCCAAAGGGAAAGGAGTCATCAATTTTAGAAAATGGAAGCCTAGCAATCAATGGGTATCTAAGAAGAAGGGTCTTTCCTGTTCAGAGTGGTCGGCGGCTATCAAAATGAATATTAATTTGATTCCTGTGCACTCAATCCCTGGTAGGAACCTAGGATCAACCCGCTGCCGCCATTGCAGTGAGATTGAAACTCTACCTCATGTCCTAGGTTCTTGCAAATGGGGAGAGTTGGTGCGCAACAGCCGTCACCATAAAGTAAGAACAGACATAGTCCAACTAATAACAAGATACCACAAAGATTGGGAAGTTTATGAAGTAGTTGCATGCAAATCGTCTGATGGATCGCCGAAACGGGCAGACATTGTCATTATCAGAAGAATCGAAAACGAAGGAATCATCCTAGATCCCTGTAAGGTTCGAAACCAATATCAACCAGTCAACAGAACTAGACGAGGAAAAGAGGAAGATTTACGAACCGTGTTGTGGGTACTTCAAGGAAAAATACTCTATTGAAAAATGGAGCGTCTAAGGTCTACTAATAGGTGCAAGAAGTACAATAACCCGAAGGGCAGCCGAAACTTTAAAAGAACTGGGATTATCCACAAACGACCTCCAGAATTTATCTACAGACGTTATAATGCATTCGGCAAGAATTATAAATTATTATTTATATAAATAAAGACACGATGCAAAGCTATACTCCTTTCCACATGGCCCATCAAAATGTCATACAAATTTCTTGTTTTAAAAAATACTCAAAGAAAAAAAAGAGATATCTTTTTAACATTACCCAATTGGGCAGATTAGGAGGCTGTTGTCCCTGAGGGGAACCCTCCAGAAGGAGGGCAGCTTGTTTTGTTTTGTTGTTTATACAGACAGAAGAATAAGAAGTATGTAAATGTATATATATATATCTATATATATATATATATATATATATTATATATATATATATATATATATATATATATATATATTATATATATATATATATATATATATATATATATATATATTATATATATATATATATATATATATATATATATATATGTGTGTGTGTGTGTGTGTGTGTCGCGTCATGAGTACAACTTCAAAAGTTGATTTCCCCTAAGGGAAATCTGCTAATAATTATTAGACACCAGCCATCCTTGGTTAAAAGATAAAGTGAACATCGTGATCATAATAAGTGACGGCTTGAATTTATATTTAATTAAAATATCATAAAAGTTCGGTAACTAATGAGTCACAATTAATGACCTAGTTTTATCTTTATGTCTTTTTGCAAGTTGTACCTACTAGAATTATTAGTAAAACTTTCTACAACTAATAAGAGTCTTAAAAGACAATTCCGTGATAAGAACTTTAACCGGGTTAAGCAATGTAATAAATGCAGCATCAAGTGTACTACTAATAAAATTAACATTATATTGCTAGACAAACTTGTTGAGGCTGAATCATTTAATGTCAGTAGGGACAATAATTTTGATAGTTCATTGCATGTTATAATCTCTGTTGCGATTTTTTAATGTATTTAAACTTTTAAAAATTCCCTGAAATACTTTCCGAGAGATACATTAATATAATGGTTGCTGTTTAGTCGATTTTCGAAACATTTCTTCAAATGTCCTTCGAACCTACAGATCTCGGAGATGATGAAAATGGATTCTCTTTAAAATTATATTTACAGGGTGTCCCAAGTTCATGCCACCACCATTAAAATTTGGAATTTAAAATTTAAAATATTAATGGAAGGTTGAAACTTTGTTTGCCATAACGTTGTCCCCTGACGAATCTTTTCAATCCATATTCAACCTCATAACTTCCTCCAGCGGCCAAAACTTTGGAAGTTCCAATGGATTGCATTACTTGATATGAAGGGTTCTAGTAAAACATCAAATTCTAGAACAGTGGAATGTTTGGATTTGGCATCCTAAAGCCGTAAAATGCCGAAAACCCTTATTTATCTCAGAAACAGTACATTTTATCGAAAAATGTTGCGACTTAGAAGTTGTAGCCAACGAAATTATCTTCGAAACAAGAGTACGGTAAAAGGAATGGTTTCTGAAGTAAAATAAAAAAATCCATTTAAATAGAAATAACACAAAAGTATTCTTAAATGAATCCACAAAATTTTTTCTTCAAAAAACATCAACAAAGAAAAAAACATTCTTAGTATTATTTTATTTTATACCAACAACATTGATTTTATACATGTATAGTTCCATGTAAAAAACAATTTCTTTTTGCACTAAAATGCTTACAGCTAGTATTTACAAATGTTAGAAAATTCCTCATTTATGCACTTCAAAAGTCAGTATCTGAAATCCCTTTTTGCACTGTGTTTTTCTGCTCTGAACCTATTGTGGTATCCACTACTGTCAGATCTTGGTGGATACTCAATGTGCAAGCTACGACCGATACTGCGTATGGGAAACATTTCTTTTACTGGTGACCGAACAGTGATTGATAAGTGGGAAGAACATCCGTCATTTACAGCCACATTTCATTTCTTTGCATCAGTGGTATGTCTTCTATTTAATGCTTCATCAATAAATATGAGCAGATGGTCCTTCCCTGGAAGATATCGCGCTACAAATATTAGCTTTAAAGCGATGCTGCTGGTCAACATAACCCCAAGCGGATTTCATACAGATCAATAACGGAAGTTATGATGCTTCCCTCCCCTAATGGTAGAAAAGGTACTTTCGTCCGTCCGCAAGACATTTGGAAATAACTAGCATCTTCCCCCAGTGTTCTTTGGGCCTAGTGGCAGAATATTAATCTCTTGCCAAAATCAGTAGGCTCGAGTGCCTGGATGAAGGATATCCTGTTCGCATTCAGCTTGTGATCCTTAATGATGCGAAATTCTGTCACCCTGGATAAACTCGTATCTCAAGCGATGCTTGTCACAATTTATTTTGAAATTCTTCCACTTTTGCTATGAGATAAATAATATAAGTTTCTTTGCTTCACCTGACCCTGTTGGGAATGCGCTGCAAGATGGCCGGTATTCCTAACTCACCACACCAATTATGGGAATTCCCTTCTGCTAGGATGGCTGCAGTCTGGAAATCTCATAAATACATGCAGCTACAGCATTGTTCCTTCCACACTCCCCAAACACTAGTACCATATCAATATACTTGCTGAAATCCGCCATAACTATGACAATTTAAATTGAAATAATAATGCGCCAAGAAATCGTAACCTCAAATGACGCCATACAGCTAAAGTGTTGATAAGCAAAACCTAAGTTTAAAAAAAGAGGATTAAGTAATCTCATATCTCTAATACCTTTTCCCTTTATGGCTCCTGTTTTAATTTGGTACTAAAATTTCGGTATCCATAATTGGTCTCCTGACGTAAATAATTCGATTTAAATATTTTGTTAAAGTAGTATTGTTTCAATGATAATTTCGTTGACTTCAACTGTTATGTCCCAGGATTTTTTTTTAAATAATGATTTAGCACAAAACGTGTTTTATGGGGTTATGTAATTTTATGGCTAAAGGAGGCGTCAAATCGAAATATTCACTGAGATAAACTCATTTTAGAATTAGTTTTTCAACAAGAATCCGTCATAAAACCTATAGCATATATTTATTTATATGTATGCAATGTTTTCTAATTGGGCCAAACTCGGTATGTAAGCGTTTTATGTAAAATTAAAGATTCAGCTAGTTAACGGCTGAAATTAAACGAGGGGGAGGGTGTGCAAATTTAAGAGTTTATATATATATATATATATATATATATATATATATATATATATATATATATATATATACTAGCTCAGATACCCGGCTTCGCCCGGGAATTCATTTGAGGCTGAATGGTGATGGTATTTTTTAGCAGGCTTTACATTGCACAATATTTTGACATTTACCCGTCCCAGTGTTTAGGATTGATACCCGTCGTTGCCGTGGATTTGCTAATAATAGAATATTTGTTCGATAAGGCTTCACTGTCTTCGATATTTTTATATTTCCCGTCTCTTATACATGTAAATATGGTGAATTTTTATTTCAGGCCTCCCTTTTACCCCCCTCCCGTTCGAACCTAAAAATTTTAATACATATAACTTATAATTATGGAAGAGTTAATGCTAATAGACATACCGAGCTTTGTTAAGATCGGTTCAGCCGTTAGTGCCCAATAAAATTGTTGGCTCCCGCTAAAGTTTTAACGTATAACTCATTTATACTCAGGTATACGACAAAAGTGTATATAACAAAAGTTACTCCAAATAACATAATAAACAACTTTTGTTATGCTTATATTTGCGAAAAAACCAATAGGAAACGAAATATCGCTGTTTTTAATTTCAGGCTTCCCTTATAACCCCCACTCTTGCCCGTCTATAGAAATGTTGGTATGGCTTATTATAATGAAGGCTTCACTGCTAATATACATACCGAGTTTTAATTAGTTCGGTTGAGTCTTTTTTGGCAAATAATATTGTTGACTCCCGCTAAAATTTTTAGCGTATAACGCATTTAAACTTCGGTATACGACAAAAGTGTATATAACAAAAGTTACTCTAAATAACAAAATAAACAACTTTTGTTATGTGCATATTTGCCGAAAAACCAATAGAAAACGAAATATAGCTATTTTTAATTTCAGGCTTCCCTTATAACCCCCACTCCTGTTCGCCTCAGAGAAAATTAATATAGCCTAAAGTCTAAGTTGGGTTAGTAGTAATATACATACCAAGTTTCATAAAATTCGGTTCAGCCGTTTATGCGTGAAAAGGTAACAAACAAACAAACAAACATACACGAAAGAAACAAAATGCAGATATGGTGTCTATGACATGTGAAACGAAAAGTTATCGTGAAATTTCGCGAAAAAAATCAATGTACAGACAGAGGTTACAATTTTATATATATATATATATATATATATATATATATATATATATATATATATATATATATATACTAACTTTACGTAACCCCTGAGGCTTTATAAAGGTTAGATAGTTGACATTCTGAATGGGTTCAATTTTCTTTTGCATTTGATGATAAATTTCACAAACCACACAACACTTGGATTAGTCATGAAAAATTCCATTAGTCTTCTCGTAGAGGAAGAATCTCACTAATTGAGACATTTACCATGGCTTCATTCATCCCACTGAAAAATAAAAAAGTAACAAAAAAATTAGGTTAAACGGTTTTCTTGAAAAAGAAATACAGATAAAAATTACGAAGAAAATGCACTAAAAGCTAAAAAATAATCCTAGGCCTTACAAAAACAGTCCTTATACCACTCTCCTCATCAATCTAGGGCATCCATTGGCAATGAAATAAAATCTGAAATTTCTATCAACAGTTAAACATTCATATGATTATAAATGCTGTTTACGCCTTTATTCAGGTTATGCTGAGCCACACAATTTTATCTATTTGTCTGATCAATACCTTAGATGGATTAGAACAGTCGTGTGAGGAATGGTACCTAGGATTTTACCTTTTAGAACATTTTCTTCGTAATGTAGAGATACAGGATTGTCTTCTTTATATAGGAAACTAAATTTGCAACAATGTATATTGCACTCTATTTTCGATCCATAACTGAGATCTTGATCTTAATAACTGAGAAAGTTGGGATTTTCGACCAACCCCTTCCCCCTCTAGGGAAGGGCTCTAGTATAATTTCAGCCATTAATGAACGTGATCTTTTATTTTTCATAATTCGCCTTAATTTGACTCTGGTAACTATCAACCAAAAATTCTTGAGCCCATACCATAATAAACAAATATGAATTCTGGCAAGTAGTGCCGGCGGCCATCTCGGATTTTTCATAATGAACAGTATTCAACTAGTCAAGCGTTTTCATTTGAAACCCATATTGAGGGAGTCGTGAATGAAAAAAGTATAAGCAGCGTATGTAGCGGCGGACATACTGGATTTACAAAGAGATTGAATATATTAAATTGTGTTGTCAGCAGAACAGAAGGTGTATACCAAATATTAGATCAATCGGTCAACGGGAAAGGGGTCACATTTCAATTACTAAATTTGACATAAATAAATAAACAAATAAACAGGTGAAGCTAAATAAAAACCGTTTCATGAATAAAAATTAATGTGTTTAGATTATGCTAGTGGGCAATTATCTATGTGCTTTTAAAGATTGGTATATCCTTTTAAGGTTAAAATCATGCCCCTAAATCCATAGAATTAGGTGTCTATTATCAATAGCTATGACCCATGATCATCATGCATAATGGAGGGTTAGAATGTGATAAAGCCAGTGATATGGGGAATGGGTTTGATGAAAATTGACGGTGTTTAATCACCTAACTACCCGATCCTTGCTCGTTCTCACTCGATCTTATTCCTTCGCAAATAAACACATTGCTTTGCGAGCCTACAATGGTAGTGAAAATGGTAAAAGCATTATAATTATTGTATTTAATTATTACGTGAAATATTTTAACTATTTAAATTTGGTCGGCGGTATTGTAATACTTTTGATCTTTTTAATAATCAAATTGTTATTTTATTATTATTACTGGTTGTTAAGAGACATGACTGTGAATATGTTCTCCCATTACATCAATGACTGTTCAGAAAATGATGACTTCAGTCGTAAAAAGCCCCTCTGGCTTGAAAATATAAATTCTCACGGTGCATTGGAAAAAGTTATAAAAATGTTTTAAGTTCATTATAATAGATTTGAATCAAATATGAAAAAATACCAGGTTCCTTACGATACGTTTAAGTGTTTAATGTTTTTTTTTTATTTTTATTTTTTTTTAGCAGATTTCCCTTAAGGGAAATCAGCTATTGAGGTCGTACTCATGACCGAATTTCGAAAAATTTCTTCAAATGTCCATCGATCCTACCCAGGAGATGAAGAAAATGAGGTCCGTTCAAAATTATATATATATATATATATATATATATATATTTGTCTGTTAGCGCTCTAGAGGTCGCAATTTTTGTTTGATCGTTACAAAACTCGGAATTTAATCATTTTATGTAAAAAGGAAGATCAAGTTCGTTTAATGGCTGAAATCGGACCAGTGGGAGGGGGGGGGGGTTTAGATGAGGGATTTTTGAAAATTCAAAATATCTCCGTTATTATGCGTCGGATCGAAAAATTGTATAGATTCAATCTTATTGCAAATTAAATTTACTATAGATATTGTTCTATACATTTATTCTGTATCTTGAATATTAACCGACATATTTGCATTTGTATTCTGTGTGTGGTCGGCAGGAATCGGCTATGTTCGGGACATTCCGCCGAGAGCTCTGGTGGCCGTTTTCGTAACTGTTCGTCTCTCTTGAATAGGTTTAGAGATCCCTTAAAACTACAGTTGTAATTAGGCAGATGTCTCTATTGCAAAACATCACGTGGGAAATCTGCTTAGTTTACGCAGCCCCTGCGTGACGGATTTTTTTTTTTTTTTATTGATACCCAGATTCTTGATGTATGTTGTCCTATTGCCGCCTGATGACTGCCTGGTGTACAGAAGGATAGGCCCCTTATTTTAGACCGTGGTCGTATTTGAAGGGGAGATTGTACAAGCTCTTGGGATGTTCTTTATTTTGGTTGTGAGTTACCTGGTGGTGGGTACGAGTCACCAGGTGGGTTTAATGTTAAACAAAAGAACTTCCTTTAAATATTAAATTTCACAAAATAGTATATAAATTCACGAGTTTCGATTTGGTACAATTCTACAAGTACGTTTTAAGTCAGTTTTTCCAATAAATTACATTACATATATTTAAAAAACATTAAAAATATATTTTCTATTCAATAATGCTATCCTTTTTTTAATCAGCCTTCAGTAAATCACACTGAAGGCTGAATAAAAAAAAAACATGCAAACAACTCGCAAAAGTTACGATTTATATATTATGTATATGGCAATAGTTGTAGAAAATTAAATTAGGAGCTAGATTGATATAAAAAGTGTTTCGATCTGTCTCATAATAACGAAGTTATTTCGAATTTTCTATTTTCCCCTCAACCATCACTCTTATTGGCCTCAGTTCAGCTACAAAAGAAATTATCTTTTAGTTTTCATGAATAGTTTGAATATGCAGTTTGCACACGATCAAACAAAAGTTGCAACCGCTAGAAGGTTTACAGACAAAAATATTTGTGTGTGACTCTCTCTCTCTCTCTCTCACTCTCTCTCTCTCTCTCTCTCTCTATATATATATATATATATATATATATATATATATATATATATATATATATATATATATAAATACATACATACTGTTTTATGTAATTTTCATCATCCCCTAAGTAGGATTAATGGTTATTTCTAGGGGGAAAAAAAACCAAAAAAACATCACTAATAATTCAACACATCATTTGGAAAAATGCCCAATTCAAAAATGTTTCTGTACTTCTATATTGGCCCTTCCTCACCCCTCCCCTTTGGTCTGAACCGATTTGCATATGTGCAAATATATGGTGAGTAATATTCACTGTAATTACCAAAAATGAGAAGTTGCAAAGATTGCATTAGAAACTTATTGGTTTGCATTAGCATACTTAGGTTTTCTAAGTACTAATCAAAAATTTTAATTTTTTGTTGCAGAAGGTCAACAAAAACAAACACAAACACTGCTTATTGTTTTATATTTTTATTTGCTCGAATTGTTTCATGCCCATAAACACCTCTTTAAGATTACAACTTTGACTTATTCGTTTGCCACACTCAAAGTTGTGCTACGAAGAATCGGAGACATGAAATATGTAGAGAAAATGAAAATATTTTAGAAATGAAGCACTGTTTTTACACGTCGACCTAGTTCCAAGAATAAATTATTGATTTTATCGCAGTCATTTTATTTGTATTATACATATTACTAGGAAGTGAAATCAGTTTTGTTGTAACATAATAGGCAGAACCACTATATAGGTTTCTCACATGACAATAAATAATGTAAATATGGATGTATGTTAATATGAGGTGAGGCAGATGAGTAAAATGAAGCTAGTAGACGAGGAATGGAAAGTAATTCGGTGGGGGAAAGTATAGGACACGTTCATTACTTGTTAACTCACGTTACAGCCTGTTTCTGCCGTTTTGGCGGGTAATTGCTTCCAAAACACGAATAGCGCCGTAAATGAGATGAATCCACTAATTGCTATTAAGGGTTTTGATGACTCATCCTGTTCCAGTATCCTCCATCTACTTGTAAAATTTAAAGATAATTGCGGATTTTATGGAGGCTTTAGCAAACAATTTTACTTTTAAATTGGGTTAACAAAGACAACTTTTTACTGATGAGTCAGTCGGTTGAGAACCCGAAAGTATACAAACGTATATGTTTTTATCTCAGCTGTAGGAACGTGAATAAGAACTTAAGCGATAGAAATATCTAATCTTTCTGCATCAAGTGGCAGCATGTACCATTTGGTAGAGGGGACTGTATCAACCCATTTTCTAGTGCTGCTCGTTTTTCTAAGGCTGCCCCTGTCGTACTAGCCGTAATAAATAAATACTTTATGAAGAAGTACCACATATTTCTAATCCTGAGTTCTGGGTCGTGCAACATCGAGCACTTGACACTTTTGTGATAATGTACTTCCCGCAGGGGCTGAGTAAACGAAGCAGACAACTATGCACTCGCTAGAAAAGTATACCAATGATGCCTTCTCACATATCAGAATATGTATACCTACAGATAAAAGCCTCCAAACTTGGCTAGTAATTTTATCTGTAATGTAGCTTCAATTGACATTCACAGAAGTTCCCTGCAAAGATTTTGTTTTAGTAACTATATGCTACATTATTAGATAAGATGCGATAGAGATGACAAGTTTTATAAATGATAAGAAACTTGTCCCAAATAAAAGGGACAATGTGATCACACATTATTTTAGACCGATATTTATGACAAATATTAAGTAAGTATTTTTTAATAATTAAATGTTTTTGAAAGTATTCATCTTGTGTATAAAAAAAAAATCTCTCATATATCACATGAACATCATTAATTTATTTTTAAGCAAAGAGTAGTTTTTAATGATAGTTTGATAGGTTCGGGCAAAGTGTTAAAGAGTTTTACTCCTGAAAACGATACGCTTTTTTCGTAATATTTATTTTTGAGGCTGGGGGCTTGAAGAATATTTTGTATCTTGTTTTATGATTATGTGTTATACTACTTTTGTAAAAAAGTTCATGTTTTCTTTCACAAACAATATTGTTTGGTACATATATATTGAGGAAAAATTCACTATTTTTGACTCTTTAAAAATTGCACGACAGGAGTTTCTCAACGTTCTATTGTATATAAACCTTATGGGTCTCTTTTTTTGCAATTAAAATATGATTTTTGGGGTTGCCCCAATTCATAACACCATGAGTTAACCGACTATGAAAATATCCATAGTATATTGATAATTTAGTTTCAATTAGAAGATATTTTTAACACATTTTAAAACTGTGCAATTATTGTACATGTAACAGGACACTTCTGTTTCGACGTGAAAATAAAGTTATATTCTTACCCGCCAACGACGGGTAATAAGACTAGACGGGATTTTATTGTGCATACAATCTTTATATTTATACGGGAAAAGTTATTTTATTTCAACCCGTCAATGACGGGTAACGCGGATAATTATATATATTAACTTATATAGAAAATTAGACTAACAACTGTCCTAAAATCCCACCCTGGCTAGAAAAGGATGGTAACCTGTAGATAACCCGTCCCGATTAGCCTAAGTTGCAAAAAGTGGACGTTAATAAATAATAATAATAACAACTGGCTTTAAATTTAATGAATGTTAAACATTATTTATTACATCAACCTTTTATTACCGGGTCTAATAAGGACGGGTTATTTACAAGTTATCATCCTGTTATAGTAAGAGGGAGATTACCGATTTTATTTAGTGACACCTACACTAAATAAATTCCTACTTCCCACAATAAATAAATAAATTTAGGTTTACTAAGAGTTTAATGGTTACAAGTTTATTATGAGCAACAGTAAATATTAAAATATTTACTTTTATTAAAACTGATGATGTAAATGTGTGAAAATATGTAAATATTGAAATAAAATTGCAAGACCCTTTCTGCAACAAATACATGTATGCATCCAAGTACATTGGCATTCCGGGTTAAAATACGAGAATAAACAAACTTTAAATAAAATAATTCGTTGAATATGGTGGTTATTTGGTTTGTCTCTGTGAAGGGGCGGACAAAGAGAGGGGGTGGGGGAATATGTTACTTGAAAAAAATAGTGCTTACTTGAAATGCAGCCTCAGCAAAGGGATTCTCCGTATTATTTACATAAATAATAGGGAAGTCTTACCATTGTCGGCCGAATTAAAATGGGAGAAGAAAATAATAAATTAATTTCATTTGATTACTGTCTCTTCTCTGGTAACAATTACACAATTTTAAAGGATAAAACTAAAAACATTCTTTCTTTCATTCATACTTCTTTTATTCCGTTTGAGATACTCGGAGCACGCCCAGTGTTTTGTCTTCTAAATCTTGAAGCGTCACTAGAAAAGTTTTGTTTGCCTGGCCCTATTGCCTAGTCGGCTCACGTCCAGATGTCACCAAGACGACTCGTTGTCCTGTAAAACCTGGTCCCCCAGGCCCTCGGATCCTGTTACGACGAGCCTAGAAGTTTTAATCTGACTGCCGAGTAGTGACAGGTGGACAGACAATGTCCCCTCAGTTAGAAATTACTTCCAAACTCCCCCTGCTATCAATTACACAACTTATTTTGTTGTTCTTATGTCCAAGTCAGGCTCGCTTTAACCCGGGGCCTATTGCCCTTTTCCGTGTTTTTTTTTTCTGATTACAATTGTTTGTAAAATGAATGAAACATTTCGTAATTGTATGTGCTGAAATAAACAAATTAAAAGAATTATATATATTATAAACATAAAGTGAATAGATGCCCTGAAATTTAGATGAAAGTTCTATTGTTATAAATTGTTTCATCAACATACGTTTCCTTATGGTTTCATAATTATGATGACTGTTATATAATTATTTTATTTCACATTTATAATAAGCGAAACAACTGGGCAAGAGGGACGTTTGTGTTTAATGATGAAAAACATAAAATTAGCTTCTAAGTTAATCCAACATTTATATACCTCCGAAAGACAATTTTTATTTCAGGCGTTCATAAACGAGTAACTCAGCTAGTTCTTAAATGCAATTATTTTTAATTAATATAAATGTAAAATGTTAATTTATTGCTAAATATTTATATAAGCAGAAATTAAAACTTTAAAATTATCAATTCTTTGTAAATTTAGGAATTAAAAAAAAAGTTATTCCATGGTAAACTGACTAATGACCTAGATGATACTTCCGGAGGATGGATTGAACTGAATGTATAATTTATTTTGGGGTTATTTCCAAAATGAGTCGGCCACTCTTGATAATCATAATTATCAGTATTAATAGTTTGGAAAACACCTAAGTCCAATTAATAATTTTATTGATCGGTAGTACAAGATTTAGGCGATGATTATTATGGTTAAGTTACTCTTTAATTATGGAAGTTCACAATTTACAAATATTGGTTATATAAAAAACTAGTTTCATCATACCTTTTTCATTTTTAGTTTGAACGCCAGTATGAGTTAATCCTTGTAAGATTACATTAAAAATAGATGTAAAATTTTTTGATTTGTGAGTATTTAGAACAGATAAGAAGTACATGAAAACAAATCTTCAAATTCTAATGTGTTGTACAAGGTTCACATTTCTTAAGGCTGGAAAAAGAGCAAATATTTGATATACGTTATTTTTATTTGATAGTTTCCCAGGATCATTATCTTTACTAATATTTAAATTGCCCGGAAGGATTTGCAAATATTTAAATAGGTTTGCAGCTTCCCTTGTTTATCAAATATTTGAGCACAGATAGGGTTATCTTTCACCTGGTTCAAGATATTTAAAGTTTCGGTCGTATACGATTTATACAGCTCTACTTATTTAGGATCTTTGCCTTCAAACTGAAAGGCATTCTATATAATACTGGCAGTTATTAAATATTCTTTATTTATAGGCTTCACCAAAAACCTTGATGCGTACAAACCAGTGGTATATTCTAGGTGGGATTTCACTTTTATAACAGATCTCAAGTAAAGCTTTCAAATACCTCTTATTATTCGTTTGTATAGCCTTCAATAATGAATGGTTCAGAAATCTGCAAGAAGAGATAAGCCTATTACATTCAGCCGAATTCTGGGACATGCGGGGGGGGGGGGGTTATATAGGAAATATGTCCGATTGTAAAAATTTAGATGTACTAGTGAGGTGTAATCCCTGAGATCCTGTACTTAGACGACATAGAAGAGGATTCTCAGAGACGAGGGTTTCTAAAACTGTACCTCTGGTCCTCAATAACCACTGGTTCTTCTTCTTCTTCTACCTCCATCGTGCCGATAAGCGTGGAGGGGCCACCTCAGTCCACTTTGCCCAGCTGGGTCTGTCCGCCGCTAGTCTCCTCATCTCTGGCGCGGTCTTGCCCCTTTCTGCTCCTAATCGAGCTACGTAGTCCTGGTAGGCAAGTCTAGGTCTACCACGGGGTCGTTTGCCTTCTGGCCGTGCTTCATATAACCATTTGGCCTTTCTTGTGTCCCCCATTCGGTTGACATGGCCAAACCACTTAAGTTGGCACTCCTCAACTATCTCTCCAATCGGTCTCACCCCAAGGTCCTCTCTTATCCGCTCATTTCTGATGCGGTCTCGCCTTGTTTTTCCCGCAATGCACCTTAGGTATCTCATTTCTGCTGCCTTGAGTTTGCTTGCGTGGTTGTCCAATAAGGTCCAACTCTTTGCACCATACAAAAGCACTGGTAGAAAGCCCGCTTTGTAGATTCTGAGTTTGGTTGATCTACTCAATTCTTCCTTGGCAATTAGGGTGTTACGTATTTGGTAGAAAATTCCATTAGCCTAACTCACCCTATTCAAGACCTCCTGATCTATCCTACCATCCCTGCATATATATGAGTGTGCCAAGATACTTATAGGTATCAACCATCTCAAGTGGTACGCCATTGCAGGTGACATTAACGACGTCCTCTTCTCTTCCTACACACATAACCTTACTTTTCTTGCATTTTTGTCCATTCCTTTTCTCTTTAGCTCCTCATACCACTCCGTAACACTAGTTTGTAGCCTTTCCTGCGAGTCCGCCACAATCACTACATCGTCGGCATATAACACTGCTTGGGCTAGAACGGGCGTCATATTCCAGTAGCCCACCAGTGCTCAGGGTGTCCTTCTTTTGCAGATTTTCCATATTTCGTCCATCACTATAATGAACCACTGGTTCAGAAAACTGTAATCCCAGATCGGCCTACTCAGAAGCCGTGTCAACTCCCAAATTTTTACAGAAGAATATACGTTATATATATATATATATATATATATATATATATATATATATATGTTTTGTCTATCTCTTTTAGAAAAAGAACCCTCGTTTTTTAAACTATTTTACTCCAGGAGCTTACCTTGATGAAACCCTCAACTTATGCTTGCCATGTCACCACTAGCACTAATTCGTCGGCATAAAGAAGGGGTATAGGTACCTTTATGGTAGGAATAAGTATACCATTCATACCCTTGGTTCTGAAGCAAGAGCCCATTTCATCAATAAAGAGACTGAAGAGAAAAGGTGACAGAATCTCCCCAAGGAACAGCAATTTTTTTAGTGTACGTCCCATTAATTCAAAGTGTAGCAGTAGCATTAAGAATTATATCCTAGTACTGGGTCCCAATTTATTTAATATACTCCAATGGATGTTGTAATTAATAAAAAGAAATGCTTTAGAGAAGTTACTAAATTCCAAACATACTTTCCTTCCGGACTCCCAAACATAGTTAAATCAATGGGCTTGAAAAGACAAGAGCATCTCTGGAACCCTTTCAATCCTACTACTAAAACCCATTTCCTCAGTCTAAATGCTTAACCTCTCAAATAAAAGTTCGACACACATGGACATTAAAAACTAAGCAGATTACCCACGAGCTTGCATTTGGCACGCTGATGATCTGGACTCCCTTCCATTCTCTTTTTCTCTTCTAAAGAAACTCATGTGAAGTGGAAATGACATACCAGACGGATATGAGACGTGAAACGCGGTTACTCAAAGAGAAAAAGAGTGAGGATTTACTAAGACTGAATAAAAAAAATGCAAATATCTCGGTAAATGTACGTAACATACCAACAATGCATTGAATACATAGAATTTCTCGATTCCATTCATAAAAAATTAGATATTACGAATTTTTGGGTTTAGGGTAAAGTCTGAGCCGGGACTCAACCCATTTCTGCACTTTTCTAAAGATTATTAAAGCTCCTTGATATAATGTGAAATCCCCAGAGTGCAGGGGAGAATAGCCAACAACAGTGGCGAAAGAAGCAATGTATGTCAAGAGCTTGGTAAGTAAATAAGTAAACTAATAGCTCGAAAATGCAGAACAAGTAAAATAAAAATAATACAAAAAAATGGAATAGCAATAGCAAAAAAAAAAAAACTCCAAAATTCACTAATCACGCAACGAGTAAATTAATTCAAAAAAAACAAATCCTGTAATTGTTTATAAAAAAATGAGAATTCGCACGTCATGAATAATTGAAGAAAATAATACTTTTTTTTGTACTAATCAGTGAATTATCTTCAATGATTGATAAAAACAGACGTCTAGAACAAGATTTCAAAGAAGATTAGTAAGAAAAAAAATTCTGAAATACTAGAATGTAAATTTTATTATCTGTGCTTTTCCAAGCGGCTGCAAAAGATGGGAGAGCATGAAAAAGGCGAGGAAAAGTCCATAGAAATGGCAGATGTTTTCCACAACTTTATGACTATCAGATAGTCTGGGATATCAGGTACCCGACATTATTGAAGGAACGAATAGGATCGATCCTTTACTCTGTGTATGAAAGTGTTTTGCTCCAGAGAACCTGATAGTCCTTATCATTTGTGGAAATAAAGAATGAGGATTTTGTATGTATTTCTTTTAAATATACGCAAACGCATTAGCAAACAATGTCCGTCACGCACTAACTAATTACATATCCCATGTACTGGTATGACTCTCTAGTGATCTCAACTCACCACATAACCGGGCTGAGAAACAGAAAATTGGAATTACTCACTTAATATTTAAGTTAAGAAAAAATGTATAGAGAAACAGTTATAGAATTCAATATTTTAACCAAATGGTTCATTTTTCGATCCAACCCACTCATCACTCAGATATTTTGATTTTGCGAATTTTTTCTCTATAAATCCCCCAGTTTCTGGTCCAATTTTTGCCAATAACAAATATGATCTTTAGTGTTGATAAATATCGACTATTGTATAGATCAAATAGACATTTTCGTGACAATAATTTATAACGTCATCGAAAACCGAATTTCCATACACAAGAAAATAAAGGTTTCATGAAAACAATATTTGATATTAAAGCTTAGAATAAAGAGGTTCATGTTATAACAGCTTATTGCTATTATGTCAAAGGCCTAGTTAGTATGGGTTAGGGGTTAACTAATTGCTGAAAAAATTTAATATTCATACTGGTAAAAATAAGTATATTAAATTAACAATAATAATGGTTCTACACGATTTTTCCATCCAACTTCCAATTTTCGAAATTCTCACTCTTTAACGCCCCCCCCCCATCGCCAGTTCCGATTTTAGCAGGTAACGAACTTGATCTTTTTTTTCATAAGGTTTCATTTAGATAACCTACTTTTTTCAAAAAACTCTTATATAAAGAGTTTGAATACGATAAAACTAACATTGCGACCATTAGAGGGGTTATATATATATATATATATATATATATATATATATATATATATATATATATATATAATCGGGGTATATATATAATCGGACCTCGTTTTCGGTATCACCTGGGAAGGATCGATGGACATTTGAGTAGACCATTCGAAAATCGCGTCATGAGTACAACCTCAATAGCTGATTTCCCTTGAAGGAAATATGCAAACAAAAAATCGGTTTGTAATCTTTCATATGGTACAAAAGTAAATAAATAAGCAAGGGCTGCCTAAACTAAGCACGTTTCCCTTATGTTGGAATAACACTCTACTGATCTCATCTCACTATATATAAATATATATATATATATATATATATATATATATGTGTGTGTGTGTGTGTGTGTGTGTGTGTGTGTGTGTGTGTGTGTGTTCTCTATTTCCAAAAAACGCAAATCTCATAAGCAGAGGTGAGCTTTGAATAAAATCTTAATTGATGACGTCATCACACTAAATATTTGCATGTATCTCACATAATAAAGGTCCGTTGAGCACAATTTTTGGTATTTATGCTTAGAGTAAGACGTTTATTATATACTCGCTCATATTTAGAGTACAATGACTAAAAGTGGGAGTGTACTGCAGACTAAGAAATGCCAATTACTCGGCTAATGTTGAAGATAGAGAATACATGAATATATGAATATTAATAGAAAAGAAAATTCGAATTAAAATCGGTTCTATACAAAAATTTTCGGTACATTGTATAACAACGGAGATATTTTGAATTTTCGTTTCACTGTCGTTTTATTGTCGAGTTTGCAACACATTAAACAAAAATTGCGACCACTAGTCACATATATATATATGTATATATATATATATATATATATATATATATATATATATATATATAGATATATATATTGTTTCGAAAATTACGTATTTTTATCACCTAGATGTGATCGTCAAGTAAATTGTGTCTTGATAAAAACGTCGAAGTTTGTGTATTTAATTTTGGAATCCAAAATAACTCAACGTTTATTATTTTTTCAATATATAATATATGTATATATATATATATATATATATATATATATATATATAAGTTTGAACGGACCTCATTTTCGTTATCTCCTAGGTAGGACATTTGTAAGTTTCGAAAATCGTTTAGGGAGAACAACCTCAATAGCAGATTTCTTCCTAATGGAGTTATAAAAAAAAAAAAAATGAAAAAGTATCGATTTATTTCTGAACTTTATTTTACCAATGATTTAAAAATAGGAATAATAGGCTTCTTATTTGTAAGAACACAAAACCCAGGACAAAAGTTGTGAAACGGGGATGACCACAAACTAATATTAATAAATAGAAAGTCGTGAAATCAACAGAAAAATAAAATGAATATATTTGCTGTCAAGAGTGACAATAAAGAGTGTTTTTCTGAACTAAACATTAAAATAAAAATCGTTCAGAAAGCCAGCAGGTTCTGTTCTTCATAGGTAGTAATCAGGAGTAACATAACACCTTCCCCATGGAGGTATTCCCATCCAGAGAGGTATATTATAAAAACAGCTAATAGCTATATGTAAATTGAGTTGAAGGGGCAAACAATGGCCGATGCCGATCAAGTTCGATCTACATTCAGAATAATATGGAAACTTGAATCAGACTCATGCAACAGTCTGGAAGTTACGAATCACATTATATCGCACTGATACATATAGACTATATGTCTAATCTACTCATCAATATAATTGATACTAAGGACTTAATAGGACATTATAGCACGTGAGAAATCTGCTTAGTTCAAGCTGCTCTTATGTGACGGTTTTTTAAAATAAATTAAGTGTATGTTATATACGGGTACCCAAGAAAATATCTGTATCAAGTGAAGTTACAATTAGGTGTTTGTATATTCAATTAAGTCGATTAATTATATAACTCTGCTTTAAAGTAAACAAAAAAGTGGAAAAGGAAAAGGATGTATTTACAAGAAAAATCACATATTTCACTAAGCAAATTAAATTTCAGTATTCCATCTTCCTGCTAACCCGTATAGCGATCGAAAGTTTTTACTCCTTATTGAAAAAACGTAATCATACCTTCCATTTTCTGGTTGTGAAATACTAAGGATTTAAAAATAATACAGCAGAAAAAGAATCTAGTGAATCGATGAAGTATATTATTCAAGCCAATATATTACGGCAATCATCATCTTGATAGTATAAAAGAAGTTTTTTTTTGCCTCCATTCACCAACAGACCAGCTAAAAAACAATTTCAAGAAGATTTTCCTGAGTGGCGTTTGGTTTTGGCGTACTGGTACTTAGCTAGCAATTTATTTATGCTTTTAATAATGGGTATTAAACGAAAAAAAAATTCAAGCAAGAAAAAAAAATATAATTTATAAAAAAAATACCAGTAAGTGGATAAAAGTTTCCTTATGCAGAAAACTAACCCAACAACTCCAGATAAATATTGACGAAGCTTTCCCGTGAGTAAGAGCAGGGGAAAAGAGATGAAAAAATTGAAAGGAAAATCATCCCCTAGGTGCCCCCTCTCCTTCAGGTCCGACCAATAGGAGGCATTCCTCCCTAATACCGTTGCGCCCCGTCGTTATTCTAAAGTGCTTTTTCCTATGGACCACTTTCACAACGTGACATTTGAAGTTTTTCCGTTAGCTCATTGCCCAAGCTCGGAGTCTATGACTACTCTAAACTATCCAATATAATTGAGTCAATAGTAGTTGTTTAACTCCGAGCTTAGTTCCGAACAGATTTCATATTATGGAAATCAGCTATTGTGATATTACTCGTGACACCATTTCGAAGAATTTAGTGAAATCTTCCATCCATCCCATCTAGGAGATGATGAAAATAAGACACGTTCAGAATTATATATGTAAATATATATAAAATTGTAACCTCTGTCTGTACATAGATTTTTTTTCTGGAAATTTCACAATAATTTTTTGTTACACCTGCCGTTGACACGATATCTGCAAATTCTGGCTTTGGCGTCTTTTTGTTTGTTTGTTACCTTTTCACGCCGAAACTACAGAACCTAAGTTTATGAAACTCAGAAACGAACAGAAGTGGGGGTTATAAAGGAGTCTGTTATGAAAAATTGAGGTATTTCGTTTCCTATTGATTTCTAGTCAGATATATAGATGTTATTTATTTTGTTAACTAAATTACCTTCATAATTTAACGTGTTGTGCACACGTTTTCGTTTAAGTATAAACATTTATTAGCGAAGATATTCGCTAAAAACTATAGCGAGTGTCAAGAATTATCAAGGGCATAAAAGCCGAAACCGAACTCAACGAAATTCGTATGTGGATTGGCATTAACTTATCCTTCAGCATAATTTATATTAAATTTTTTCGGAATGAGCAGGAATGGGAGTTGTATGGAGGCATGATTTGGTTTGCTATTGGTTTCACTCCAAACCATATAACTTTAGCACTCACCGCTTCACCAGTATTTCTGGTAGCAAACTCAGCGATCGCCCAATCAAGTACTGAGCATGCCAGATTTTGCGTGACTCCATTAAATATATATATATATATATATATATATATATATATATATATATATATATGTGTGTGTGTGTGTGTGTGTGTGTGTGTGTGTGTGTGTTTTCTGTTTTCATTATTTAGTTTAACCCACCCTGCTACTCATCTTATGTTAAAAATAAGGTGATTTTACATGAAAAATGGTAAGTTTTCTTTTGAATATTATGATTATAATCAATATTATGGTTCTAGACGACCACGATATTAAATATAACCAAAATTTTGATATTCTAAACTTCAGTATACTAGAAAAAGAAAAAAAATATGAGGAAAATAAAAATAAAAATGAATATGGATATTATAAAAAATATGAGCAATAAGAAAGCGGACATTAAACGTGTGAATTATACAATATATATTTTTTATTATTATCATTTATTAACGTCCACTTTATTCTACTATAGCTAGTTTGGACGGTTTACATACAGGATACCACCCTTTTCTAGCTAGGGGGGACTGAGAATTTTATTTAATGAGCTCGTCACTAAATAAATTCTCATTCCACAGGCAGGAATCGAACTCGCTACTCTAGGTTTACCATATGAGATTAAAGGCAACGCTTTGATTTATTAGAAACTCTGAAATAATGTTGGCTCCATTATAATTGTATCCTTTAGTATTTAGACAGTGAATTATGAAAATCAATATTTTTTCATTTCGAGACTTATCGAACTTAATCAGCTGATGAATGCTTCAGGTAAACCAAGAATAATTCGTGAATATCCATTATACGAAGCTATAAAGAACAATATGTACTGCCTAATTATTAATACTTATGTAATGATTTTTATAAAAATATCTTTTGAAATATCTTGGTAGGTGTATTTGAATTTACTCGCTTTTTTCAGCTTGTAACTAATTAGATGGTAAACGTAGAGTTGCGAGTTCGATTCCCGCCTGGGGAGAGAAATTTCTTTAGTGACGGAATTCATAAAATAAAAGCCTTAGTCCCACCCTGGCTAGAAAAGACTGGTAACCTGTAGATAACCCGTCCCAAATAGCCTTAGTTGCAAAAAGTGGACGTTAATAAATAATTGTTTTAATGAAATGTGTATATACTTCCTTAATTAGCCAGTCCTCTAATATAATCAATGAATTGCCATTTACTTGTAAATATTTATCTTATAACAAAGTTATGATTTTTTTTTTCATATGACATAAAGGGATTATGATATAAAATATTAAACATGCGATAAAATATCACGGTGGTACCTCAATAAAAATAAAATGTTATTGTAAACGCTAAACGAAAGAGGAAACTATTTGAACTGATCACGAAAACATTCCAACACTACTCCCCGTGGAATTATTGCAATTTTCCTGTAAGCAGCACGTTGCACATCGTTTCCAACTTGGTTTCAAATTACAAACTATTGATTTTTAATTTTTAAAAAAATAAATAAAAATTGACCTTCTAATGTTCAGATTGTGATTGGCGAGTATTTTCAATAGCAGAAGTATTTATAAGAGGGCTTTCCAATCCTCAACCTAAGAAGTCATTTGGTGTACTTAATATTTATCTAATGAGGAATAGTCTTCTAAAAGGTATTTCGGTAGTATCTTTGTGTGAAATACAATTACTGGAAATGTAATAGAAAACTATAGCATACCCCATTGAAAGGGGCCAAACACATTTTATGTGCTTTTAAATTAAGAAATAATTTACTTCTTTGAAGAACAAAGACCTTATTTTGTATTTAAATAAGCCTGCCATGCCTTAAATCAACTACCATGCCATAAATAGTTAGATTATTTATTAGCAGAATTCAATATTTTTTCCTACTGCTTATATGCCTAATAGAATATTACCCAACTTAACCAGCCTATGTTTACTTTGGATTAAATCCGCCATCTGCAGCACACTCCTTTAATGTACAACCCTTTTTTTCATTAAACAAAGAATCACGCATTAATCAAGAATTACCCATATTATGAAATCTGAATTGGAGCCCGAATATAGGCTCCAAACAGTAGCCTAAATGTCTTGATTTACAGCATTTCAAAATTACAAAGATAAAAGCACTATAAAAAGAATCACCTAGAGTTATTTTAAAGAGCATAAATGTGTGCGAAAAATAACCTACAGTACAAGATAATAATAGTATTAAAAACGCAAATTTATAAAATTTGTGGTGCTGTAGAATTTAAGGATCCCTCGTTTAGGTTTCAACGTAAATACTGAATAAAAAAGTATCAGCTTTACTAATATAATAATGTATAATATAATAATTTTGAAATCCACTGTACACTGGATAATGTTTAGCTCAGATTCGTTTGCGTAGGGCATGATTGTAAAAGTATACCAGCACTTCTGTTTAGTACCAAATAATTCTTCTTCCAAAAAATTTGGATTGTGATTAGTTTGAAGTTAGAGTCGCCAGTTTTTTTTGTTTTTTTTTTCAAGGATTTGAGAGAGACAGTTGGGGCGGTTCTGCCCCCACCTGACCCCAGTTTGGCAGGGAGCCAAGCGCTCCCCAGCAACACCGCACCATTACACATACTACTACAACTGATTAGCTGTTATAGCTTGGAAATCCGCCTCTGCCCTACATTCAAGGTACTAAACATTTAATCTGCACTCATCCAGTGTGCTATCAAGATTCTTCTTATCTTGGGTCATATGTTCTTTCGAGGGGACTTTCTTTTTAATCAAGTGAATTAATGATTTATCAAGTTAAAAGGGGAAAAAAGTCCGTCATGCAGGGCTGCGTAAACTAAGCAGGTTTCCCACGTGAAGTTTTACAATAGATACATCCCCATACGAGAGCCGAACAGTTACTGAGGTCCTACTGCAGTCTGCAACAGATTACATTTTACACCATTGAATGCTCCTATGGCACTTGACGTCACATCTGCTGAGTTTGCTCAGCTTTTGCTGGACACAAATTTCAGGTGCACATTAAATCTTAATAGTTTTAGTGGCTATTTAAAACTCCAGGGATTTCAAGCAACTTCGGGCATGGTCAGAACTTGATCGGACGACCAGGAAGAAAAGTTCTCCCCTACAAAGACCAGATAATTTACACTTATCCTGGAGCAGCGGGAGTTTATTCTGCATGACAATGAATTTCATTTACCTCCGGTCATATCCCCCTCCACCTTCACTTGGAAATCATAACTCTCTTAAGACCATCATAAAGTGACGATAAATTACATATTGAAAACCATGTTCAACAAAAATGATTAAAATTGCTTTTGTCTCTTTATGAAACAGATATTTAATTTAATTTTAATATTTAGACTTTATGAGACTGAGGTGCGAAAACTCCAAACTATATGAGTTGCCGCTATGAAAAATCAAAGTACATATGGAATACCTAGAACTGAATGATAAAAACAGTGAACGATGTTTGTAGCTTTGTGATTTTTATTTATTAACGCTCATACTGTGTTACAAATGCTATTTGGGACGGGTTTTCTGTAGGTTACCACCCTTTTACAGCCAGGGCGAGGGGCCTAAAGGTATTTAATGAGTTCGACAGTAAGTAAATTCCTGTGATGATCGAACTCAGGACTTTAAGTTAACTAAACATTTACCATTTGTCTCACCGTTTGTTTTATAAATAATATTTAATAAGGAATAGTTGAAAATGAATTGACACGAAGACTACACGAGCAGTCAACTAAATACACACACTAGTAATCCTGCCATACTCATCAAATATGTAGATCAAGTTAGGAGATTTATGGAAGGTAAATATCTCGCTCTCCGAGCCCTGTATCTCTACTATATTGGCTTATATAGCCCAAGCTTATTAATATCGGGAGATAGAAGAGGCACTTTTAGATGAATTATCGTGCTATATTACACAATCACCCTCCACTTGCTAATACAAACATAAACATCCGTGAATTAAAAATTACAATACTGTTATATAATTACTGCAATACATGCTATTCCAGACTGATGGTAGTATTGGTTGCGATTAGGTAAGATAGATGCAATTACTATTAATCTTGGACTTTCAATTGAATTTCATATTTATTCGATCAATGGGAAGAATGAATCTTCAAGTAAATTTCTATGTATTTATTTCATGAGGATAGCACTTTTAGTCTCTCGAAACACGTCCTTCAGACCTTCACCTAAAAAGGATAGTAAAAATAACAATTAAAAGAATCCGTTAAATAATTTTATTTGACTTTTAGTGTTAAAGGGGGGGGCAAGCTTTTTGGTACATTTGTCTGTAAATTTACTTAATTTAATTAGTATTTGCTGAACAATAGAAAGATCATTTCCAGCTAGAATTTAGTGTTGGGGAAAACCTGACTGTTGGGGGAAAACTGCGCCCAAACAGTCCCTAGGGACTATAGTGAAATACGTTGCATTTAGATGACGAACTGCACTATTTGATTATCAGGAATGGAAATTATTATAATTAAACAATTAGAAGCTAAATTCGTTCTAACTCTTTATTAATTGGTAACATAGAGCTAAAGTTAATATATTATCTATAGCCATCGTGTTAGTTGAGAAATAACCTCGTAGTTGCCATAGGTAGTGAGTGAAACATTCTAGAGTCATATGGCTTTAGGTTTTCTCCTTGTCATTATGTTTTGTTAAATATTTAGTAGACCCCGTATTAGGACTCAAATACCTCTAGTCCACCAAAAGGTAAATATTCATAGCTATTCTGGTTAATCAAATCAAATATTTCAGAATTAACGGACAATTTTATTGATAGATTGTTACGAAAAATACATTTTTTGATTTTCTCTACTTTAAAGTAGTTTTGTCCATTAAATAACATTTTTTAACAATCTGCCTTAGACTAATTCTAACGCTCCATCCATTTTGCTTTATTACTTACTTCTTTATTTTATTTCCACAGTACTTTCAATGTAATGAGAAGAGTCTAATTAATAATTGAAACCTCTTTTGGATTAAGAAACATCTGCAGGAAAGCTCAACCTTGGAAGTCCATTCTATGAAATATCTTCTAGCCAATAGCCATTAAGGTAAGAATAAACACACGGTAAAACACGATTGTAATGAAAGAGTCTAGTTCACAGAAAAGATAATTTAAGATTAGTTAGCTTGAATATAGGGAGGGGGATATAATATCAGTTTTATCGAAAATAATGTATTAAAAAAATGTTTGTTTCGCATGTATTTTTCAGTCCTGAAATGTTGTTAAATTAATGAGTTACAAACCATTAACCTCCGAATTCCGCTTGCTAAATAGCATTTATTCGTGTATTCACGTAGAACTTAGTATTGAGAAATTTATTCAATGTCAAATCATTGTTGTCAGTATATTCAATTTTATTTATCACTAATTAGAGTGGGGTAATACATACTCGCCATACCTTTGATATATACTTCATAGAAAAAATTCCATGAAAAAAAAATCTCTTTAAATATTTGTTTTCCAGAACTAAAATGATTAAATTTACTATAAATTGTTTGACTTCCAGCTTCCGTTTGCTGAATTGGATTTATTTATTTCATGTTCAATGAAAATGTATCAATAGCATTAAGAAATCATTTGAGTGTGCATTAATCGAATAAATATGTTCATTTTATACTTTTATAGAGAAAGAGTTTGATTGGAAACAAATGCTTATGTTTGCCAGTATCACTAAAATTGGTTTTGTAGAAAAAATGAAAATAATGTGTTTAAAACTCATTTTTATGAATATAAAGCTACTTCGTTGATTTAAATTCAAGATTACTGCTTTCAAATTCTAGAAACCCCCACCTCGTGTTTCACAGTTATTATCAGACATTGAAAATTTTGTCGCAAATATTTTACTTTATACGGGAAAGACTATATATTTCACGGCAATTTGAAGCTATATTTGTAATAAATAATCCTCTTACATTAAGCGTATAACAAGAAAATGTTTACTGAAAAAATTATAAGTAGGAAATATAATAATGACCATTATTATTACTTGAGATTATTTCTGGTGACCAGGTCTGACGTCTATGAAATTACGAGAGAATGCCTAAACAGGATTTTATCACAGTTTACCTAGCACTTATAAGATGGCATAATCTTATATAACGTATATATTTTGACGGAAAACTTAGTTGATCCCTTAAACTCGTCATATCTGTCCAATGGCAATTACACGCTAATGACGCTAAGAATGTATGGGTAAACCAACAGTCGTGAGTTCGATTCTCACATGGGCAATAGGAATTTATTTAGTGACTCATTAAATAAAATCCCTAGTTCCACCCTCGCTAGAACAGGGTATTAAACTATTAGCCATAGTAGCAAATAGTGGACGTTAATAAATAATAATTATGCACATGAAGGGGTATTAAGTGCTTCAGGTAATCCAGTCATTCTTTTCGGTGGGAACTCACTTGTATTTCAACACTCCATTGGCCGGCAATAGTTATTTTAAACATTCAATACTCATTTTTAAGTTCACTTATATAATTATCTAATGGCACAAAAGTTACTGTGCATGTTTTAGAACATAGCTCGTTTATTTAATCCATAACTTAATTCAATCGTTGTATTTTAAGCGTTACCAATTATTGTTTGGACTCTTAGACAGTAAATTTTATCCTGAAATGTCTAAAAATGTTATAAAATTATCTTTAATTGATTTTTCGACCTTTTACTTCTGTAATTTCTTAGCCAAAAAATGTATAAATTTATCTGCACAATGCCCATTATAAGCTACTAAGTACTGACGATAATATTAAATGACATAATAATAACTCATAATATGAGTTAAGGAAATAGTTTATATTTTGAATATTGCTAAGTATGAGATTGTAATTAATAGTTGTCGTGCATACTTACCTCCAGGTGTCACTAATCAACCAGGAGATGCAATTCAGGATCCCAAACCGTAACTCATAACTACAAAAGGATTTCATTTCAAGGAATCCAAAAATGTATCCTACGTTAGAATTATTTTATTTAAATTTTATAATTTATTTAAGAGAGTAACTCTACATTGGCGATCTACGCTTTCGCAGGCCTGTTATGTGATTTTTGTAACAGGATTAATAATTGAAGAATAAATAAATTTAATAAAAGGAAAAAAAAATGAAAAGAGAATTCGACAAAATAAATTTTGAAATTAAGTTACTGGCGGAAATAAAGCAAAATATTAAAGCAGACAAATTATGAAGTGATACAATTTAACAATAAAAGTATAAACATATGATCTAAAATAATGCAACAACGATTTTGTAATTTTATTATTAGTTATAAATCAAAATCTATACAATATATTTTCTGAATCGATCTCCAACGATTTATCTATGAAGCATTAATTGTATTTTTATCACAATTTCCCATATTTTCCTTAAATTTTAATTAATCACAGAATATGAAGTTTACCAATTTTTCTCGCATTGTAACAAATTAATCTAATGGCTAAAGCAAGTTTTTTTTTTTTTTTTTTTTTTATTTAAATAATATCAATAGGTTTCTTTATTTAAAGCGACAACAAAAATTTTTAAAATTGCTAAATAGGAAGAAATTTATTTCAGTAATTTTCGTTGTTTTTTTTAATATTAAAAAAACAAACAAAAATTCATTCAATTACAAAAACGCTGAATATATAACCTTTTAAGTGTAACTTTTAGGTGTTGTACGTTCCTTGGGCAAAAAATATTCAGTCTCATGCTATTAAAAAAAAGCATTTTCAATCCTGCTCATATTAAAAATATACTTAAGAAATGGCACAGGACAAAATGAATTCTACTTGAGCGACGGAAAGGTTTTTTTTGTTTTTCAAAATTCTTTAGAATATTGTGAGAGAAGGTTAAGAAAACATAAGATGGGAGGAAACTAGAAAATGATGGCGGAAAAGGGACAATGCACCATTGAAGAGAGAAGTAATCAGAGGGAGTCATCCCGGCTCTTTTGTCTTTATATACATTAAAAAGGGTAGCTGAGCGGCCGGGGGGGGGGGGGTTGTCTGTATCAGTCGGTACCGTTTCATCAAGGTAGCGGGAGTACATTAAAGAAATGCCACTAGAATATTATAAGGAGGAAACGATTCTATAAACAACTCGTCCACCTGTTTGTTCAACACAATGGGAAATTCGTAGTAAACTCGTCAAGAAATATCCACTCGTCAGAAGATTTGTCATCAATTATTGTCAGTGTGCGTCTTTTAAAATATGGGGCGAATTTAATTACTTCAATAACTTAAAAATATGTGCAGATGGATTCAAACTGAAATATTCTAAGAAAATTAAATAGGAAAATGTTTCTAATCATTTTAAAGACATAAAAACAGAGATATATATTCTATTTTTTCACTAATAATTATGCCATATTGAAGGATTGGAACTCAACTGGAAAAAAACAGACTGGTATGGACCACTGTGGATTAAGCACCTGAGAGACGGTTTTGGTCCGTTTCTAGAAGAGATTTCCAGAGGTCTTAAATGAGAATTGTAACTGAAGGAATGTAGCAGCAAGCTAAACTAAATGATTCCATCGATCCGTAACTGTAGGAAAGTAGCTGCCAAAAAAATGAAAGATTACTAAAATGAAAGATAGATTACATTGATCCTGAACTAGAGGAACCTATCTGCCGACGGACCTGAAAGATTACTTTGATCCGTAATTGGAGGAACCTAGCTGCAGACTGGTGTGATAGATTACATTTATCCGTAACTGGAGGAACATATCTGCAGACTGGTGTGATAGATTACAATTATCCGTAACTGGAGGAACCTAGCTGCCGACTGGTGTGATATATTAGATTTATCCGTAGCTGGAGGAACCTAGCTGCAGACTGGTCTGATAGATTACTTTGCTCCGTAGCTGGAGGAACCTAGCTGCAGACTGGTCTGATAGATTACTTTGCTCCGTAGCTGGAGGAACCTAGCTGCAGACTGGTCTGATAGATTACTTTGCTCCGTAACTGGAGGAACCTAGCTGCAGACTGGCCTGATAGATTACATTTATCCGTAACTGGAGGAACATAGCTGCAGACTGGCCTGATAGATTACATTTATCCGTAACTGGAGGAACATAGCTGCAGACTGGCCTGATAGATTACTTTGCTCCGTAACTGGAGGAACCTAGCTGCAGATTGGCCTGATAGATTACATTTATCCGTAACTGGAGGAACATAGCTGCAGACTGGCCTGATAGATTACATTTATCCGTAACTGGAGGAACATAGCTGCAGACTGGCCTGATAGATTACATTTATCCGTAACTGGAGGAACATAGCTGCAGACTGGCCTGATAGATTACTTTGCTCCGTAACTGGAGGAACCTAGCTGCAGATTGGCCTGATAGATTACTTTGCTCCGTAATTGGAGGAACCTAGCTGCAGATTGGCCTGATAGATTACTTTGCTCCGTAATTGGAGGAACCTAGCTGCAGACTGGTCTGATAGATTACTTTGTTCCGTAATTGGAGGAACCTAGCTGCAGATTGGCCTGATAGATTAATTTGGTCTGTAGCTGAATGAAACTACGTACAGATTGAACTGAGAATGAACTTTGATCCAAACCTGGGCGAGCCTAGCTGCAGACTGAATTGAGACAAGACTGCGATCTATAGCTGAAGAAAACTACGTACAGATTGAACTGAGAATGAACTTTGATCCAAACCTGGGCGAGCCTAGCTGCAGACTGAATTGAGACAAGACTACGATCTGTAGCTGAACAAAACTACGTACAAATTGAACTGAGAATGGACTTTGATCCAAAGCTGGGCGAGCCTAGCTGCAGACTGAATTGAGACAAGACTACGATCTGTAGCTGAAGAAAACTACGTACAAATTGAACTGAGAATGGACTTTGATCCAAAGCTGGGCGAGCCTAGCTGCAGACTGAATTGAGACAAGACTGCGATCTATAGCTGAAGAAAACTACGTACAGATTGAACTGAGAATGAACTTTGATCCAAACCTGGGCGAGCCTAGCTGCAGACTGACATGTCAACATTGTTTCTGACTCTCACATCATTTATGCATAGAAGCGTCGAAGTACATTCATTGTAGTTATGTTTTTACATAGCATAATTTTATAAAAACAAATTTTCACATTCATTCCTAGAAATCCTCAAAGAGCTATTTTTTTTAAATACCGAATATTTTTCGCCACTCTAGACGTCTACGACTTTGGAAACTGCGGCAAACATAGGGTATAGAAGATTAATTTCTATATTCTCCTCAATCAGGTCCTTCTTAGTACTCAAAATAAGCAAACGTGAATTAGAATTCTAGATAATACCGTATTATTAAGTATCATTTAACGGAAAAATAAATAAGCTGAACATTCCTGCCTAAAACAACAAATACAAACTCCACAACAATGGTAACCATGTTAACTAATTACTTCTGTATAATGGCGTCCAGAATCAAAATACTGAGAGGAAGGAGCCCTTTGTAAGCCCGCAATATAAACATGTGACAGGATGAAGAAAAAGTCTGGATATAATTGTATAAAGTACAGTAAAGAGCACTAAATTAAAAAATATAAAAATATTCGTTACAGCTTCGACCATGCTCTTTTCTTTATTCAGCAACGTTTAAAACTTAATTACTACAAATTAAACAGTTGGAATGTATTAATAATTCGCAATTATGAGGAATATAATTAACATTAGCAAACTCTGAGGCAAATATGACTAGCTTAATCAAAAGAGAAAAGGGGGAAAGAGATCATAACTCTCCCATCAAGACATTTTCATTCACCATTGAAGCAATTAATGTAAATTTGAAAAGTAAGTTCTTCGTGATCAATAGCAAGTAAATTTTAAATGCTTATTTTTGGTTCATTTTAGTAAAATGCACCACTTAATTTTTGACGCAAATTATAATGAAATATGCTTCTTTAGAATGTATATTAAAAAAAAAGGATTTTTTTCAAACGTACACCCTTTATATAGGGTGCCGTATAAGAAATAAATTAAATAATACTCGAATCGCAGAAATTTCCGAACTCATTAAATATCTTTCTGCATTTGTGTTCAACAATTCAGTAAGGAGATAGAAATTAGCAATATGAGGCTTGTAATTTTGTGCTAAGGCGATTTAAAAATTTTAACCAGGACGTAAAATATAAACAGCTGACCACATAGATTACTTTAAGTACTTTAGAAAGTCATGAGAGAGGTAAAAATACAAAATAGTAAATATCTCAGATTCTCTTTACCAAAACAAAAAGTCCGTCACGCAGGGGCTGCATAAACTAAGCAGATTTCCCACGTGAAGTTTTACAATAGAGAAATCTGCCTAATAACAACTGTAGTAGTAAGAAACCTTTAAACCTAAAACATTATTTAGGGCGTAATAACCCAGTAGTTTCTAGCCTCCAAAAACAGTTAACCTAACCTATTCACGAGGGACGAATAGTTATGGAAACGGCCGCCAGAGCTCTCGGCGGAAGTCCGAACATAGCCTACTGTCGACCACACGCAGAATACAAATGCAAATATCTCGGATAATATTCAAGATACAGAATAAATGTATAGAACAATATTTATAGTAAATTGAATTTGCAATAAGATTTATCCTATACAATTTTTCGATCCGACGCATAATAACGGAGATATTTTGAATTTTCAAAAATCCCCCCTCTAAACCCCCCCCCTCCCACTGGTCCGATTTCAGCCATTAACGAACTTGATCTTCCTTTTTACATAAAACGATAAAATTCCGAGTTTGGTAACGATCAAACAAAAATTGCGACCGCTAGAGCGTTAACAGACAAATATATATATATATATATATATATATATATATATATATATATATATATATATATATATATATAATTTTGAACGGACCTCATTTTCGTCATCTCCTGGGTTTTTCGAAACTCGCATCATGAGTACGACCTCAATAGCTGATTTCCCTTAAGGGAAATCTGCTAAAAGTATTGTAAGACTTTACTTGGTGGGCCATTAACTAAACAATAAAACCTCAAAGCACATGGCATTTTCTGATAACCCACAAACACACACACTCGCTCGAGTTCACTCGAATACAAGCACGCACAAGGTACCCCTATATACATTCATAAACATACAGACATACAAACACATCCACATCTTATGTGTGGTTTTCCAAATAAATAGAAAACGAAATACTGAAAGTATCTTTTCAGACCTCGCCTAGCACATATTTTGAACGCAGAATGATAACCATAATAAAAAAAATCTGAACGCAGTACGAAGAATATATAATATTTATGAAAACCTTACCGGTTTGTGGGTGGGTGAAATTACTTAAGTACACTTTCATCTTTGTATATCCGGCAAATAGGGGTGGCTACAGCATAAGGGACAAATGGTTACTTTTGTTAACACGTACGTTGAGCAGATGCCCCAAAGGAAGTGAGCGGTTAATAAAATCTCACTAGATCACGCAATGTATTTGCATTTATCTCGTATAGAGAAGATATATTGATATCAATCGGGTAGTTCAGCTTCCAATAAGACGTTTCTCTTATTTTTTCTCTTATGTTTTAGTCTTATGTAAGACTAAAAGTGGGGGTTCAATGAAGGCTAAAAACGAGAAAATGCAAATATATACTATCTATTTGATAAGGACCAAGTAAGAATTGCGACCACTTTAACACACACACATACATATATATATAACTTTATTTTCGTTATCTACTCGGTAGGAACGATGTACATTGGAGTACAAAGTATTTCAAAAATCGTGGCAGAAGTATAACGTCAATACCAGATTTACCTTAAGGGAAATCTGCTAGAAATCTTAACTATATTTTGTTTCTTATGCCGCTCTAATACATCAGTGATTGCGTCAAACTGCTCACATTAACTCGGTCAAACCATCTGCAATCCCTTCGGCCATTGAAGCTAGTAGAGTTGCATATATATTAATTTGGTGTAAACGAGGCCAAAACACTGGCTATCAGTGGAGGAGTAAAATAGTTTGAAAAGTAAAGGAATAAAATCATGAACGGGATTGAAACTCAGCTTATTTACTGGATATGCATATAAATGTGCCGTTTCATTAATTAGGTAAGTGGGTTCGCTTTTGTTTACAAAATCCTTACTTACAAGAAAAATAGTGTTGACACATCAGATCAATCATTAGGCACACCAAGTTTCACTTATGTCTTATGATAGGTGGAATTCCAAATTAATAGTGATTGTATATGGGTAAGCTGTCGTACGCATGAACAGTAAAGTTAGTATCTCCGAAGACGTAACGAAGTTTATGTTTGTTGCTTTGGAAAGCCTATGTTCGTATTAAATTAATGTAGGCGCAGGTAATGAGAATAGTATTGACAGCAGCTGTCAATTTTGTTTCATTACTTTTCAAGATAATCGAAGGAAATGTTTATGATTCATAACGGTTGTGCTGTCAGAAATGCGTAAAGAAAAGAAGTACGAGGACATTTTGAATAACATTAAAATGATTTGTTTAATCCCAGAATGTTTCAAATTACTTTCTATTTAAGAATTATTATTCTTTGCTTGACGATACTCGCTATCGAAAAGATTTAGGAAATATACTAGAACGTAATCCTATGCTATAATTAATACTTCTCAAATTTTATACTATTAAATAACTGACTTCATTATTTCCAGTGTATTGAATACAAAACATAATTAAATTTTAAATAAAAATTCGTCACGGGTACTGTGTAAACTAAGCAGATTTATTCTAAGTGATGTATTCTCAACTGATCTCTGAAAGTCTCTCCAATACATGATTTTTGGTCCTTGAAAGTTTAGCAGGTCATGAGCTGTTTGATGGTTCAGGTGTTCGAAGTAATAACAGCCGCTTTAATAGGAGTGGGAGTTTACGGAAGGCCGAAAACAAAAAAAAAAATATTTTCATTTATATTTGAATTAGAGAAACAAACTCATATCACAATTCTTAATAACGAATATATTTTGATTTTTTTTTTAATTTACCTTTTTTGTACTCCGCCCACTCCTCGTACTTCGAATTCAGCAATTAATGAACTGGTGTTCTTTCTTAACATACTAAGCGCTTGATTATTTACTGACTTCAGTAACGATCAAACAAAAATTACGACCACTAGAGTGGTAACGGACTCCTACTATACTATGTATATAAATATATAGTTTCATACGTACATCTAGTTCATCATATCCTGTGAAGAATTACTACCCAATTGGAAAAATATTTTTAAAATCTCGTTATGAGTACAACCTCAATATCTAATTACCCTTAAGGAAATTCTGCATTCTCATATCAACACACACACAGACACACACACTCACACATATATATATCACAATGCCTACCAGACCTGCTTGTATTATTCATCGTTTTCTGTAAAGACAGTCCTCTGAAGAAATGAGATTAAAATAGGCAATCTGTGCTTAGGAGGGAAAAAATAACCAATCTAATCCTCCCGACCCTTCAAATTGCAGTTAATAACCGTGTCTGCTGAAGAGGAAGTTACCTAGAACCATGGATCGGTAGAAGATCCTTCACCTGAATTCGTCCCTCTCTGGGATGAAATACAAAATTTAAGATAGGTCACAGAAGAAAATCCTCTTAAGGTGTGTAAGCAGTTCCTGTGTAACATGGCTCCTCGTGGTCTCACTCTCTCTCTCTCTCTCTCTCTCTCTCTCTCTCTCTCTCTCTCTCTCTCTCTCTCTCTCTCTCACACACACACACACACACACACTCACTCATTTTTTAAATTTGTTAAATGAAGTTCTCCACTCAACGTTCTTACATCGGAGTATTGCAGCTCGTAACGGAAACAGATGCAGTCAACCCTTTTCTAGTCACGTAGGGAATAAAGATTTTATGTAATTATTCTTTTCTCTAAATAAATTCCTATTACGAGGGAATTGAGCCCACGACACTATGTTTACAAAGTGTTGGAAATTGTTTTCATAATTTACATAATTATGTTGTGTGTTTGCGAGATGGTTCAAAACACGAATGTTAGTTTGTCCTTTTTATTTTATATGTATAATAATTTGTCCAGTAAATCAAGAAAGCGCACTTGGTTTTGCTTATCACACATGCTTTCCCGCTAAATGTATATAAAAATAAATGACTCAAACAGAGTACTATATCAAAGATAGAATGCTCACATATGTGTTAGGGCTTTTAACAAATAGAAGCTTGAAGAAAAGCTCTTTCTGCCGGCATGACAAATACCTACTCATATGTTGCTGTATGAATAAGGGAGAGAAATAGGTAAATATAATAAATGTCTATAGAGACTGAGGAACATATAGAACAAAGACAGTGCTCACGTCTCTACAGGCCAATTCCTCTTGACTTGAGGCAGATGTAAGGCTTTGCCTCCCCATTTCCTCTAAATACATATCCCCTTTCTTCTCTTGCCTTTCTTGCTCTAGAGCCCACTATGTCCGGCGGAATCTCAAGGGATTCCAGGGCGAGAGATGAAAGGCCTCCCTAAGGATGGACAATCATATTTTCACATCTCCGTACTCTAACAACAAAGGGACCATAATGCAAAAACATAGTAATGTCATTTGTAGCTTCCACCTATAATTGAATCACTTGTTGTGAAAATCCAAAAGTATAGCTAGCCAATATTTCACGGGCAAGATAAAACTGATTTAAGGTTTTTGAACCCAGTACTCTAAAACCTCGATAAAAGACCAACATGTAGGTAAAGGTATATAAGACAAAAGGCTTAAATTTGGTTAGCTGGAAAGTGTGGGATTCGACTAAAAGTGATTCAACAGTTGTTGAATATAAATTCCGAGAAATTCGAATATATTATTCTATGTATCTTCTGATACGTCAATTCATACGGAATTTATTCTCTGGGTATTGTGCTTATGTAAAGGGAAATTCCTGTAGAACATGGAACACAAAATTAAAATTCTTGTTAAAACAAAGGTCATCAAATAAAATATTCCAAAGTCTTCATTTGCCCAAAACGAACAAATATATGAATTGATCATGCTGGATTCACATCATTGTAATCTGATTACTCCACTTTATGTATAATTGGCTCAATAAATACTTATTTATTCATTATTGACTTGGATCTTCAAAAAGGTGGGGAAACATAGTAAACGAAATAACAAAAGATAAACACAAAAATGAATATAGTGACCAAAACTCTGCCCCCCACCAAAAAAAAACAACAAGCAGAATACAAAATACTTAAAAAAACGTGTATCACGAACAAAACTTAGTAGGCAAAGAGTTAAATAAATAAAATAATATAATTTTAAAAGAGAATTTAGTTGCTCAAATAATAGCTAGAAATAAAAGCAGGCTTAAAAGATAAACAATGCATATCACATACAGAAACACTGTAACACATACTCTGAGCTTAAAAATTGTCAAAGGTCCCAATAGTTTTTAAAATCAAAAACAGTAAATTCTATTTTACTCTTCTTGGCTACCTGGTTTAAACTAAAACTTACAGGTTAACTGTTTTTTGGGGCTAGAAACTACTGGGTTATTACGCCCTAAATAATGTTTTAGGTTTAGAGGTTACTTACTACTACAGTTGTTATTAGGAAGATTTCTCTATTGTAAAACTTCACGTGGGAAATCTGCTTAGTTACGCAGCCCCTGCGTGACGGACTTTTTTTTTTGTCTACACTCTCTGGTAATAAAATTATTTTTTATATCTTTGTTTTCTCATTGTGAGGAGTTTATGAGTGTGTTTGTGCGCGAGTGAGTTCATGTTGCGTGTGGTCTTTCTAATGTGATCCTATAAGCTGATGCATCTTTTCATCATAAATATTTTTTTTTCAAATATGATAGTTTTTTTCAGAAAATAAACTCACATTGTGGATGAAACATTACTGGAAATGTTGTGTTATAAAGCGCGTCAGTGTATCCTTAAATGAGTGTGTGTGGATATATATAGCCAGCGTGGATGTAATTTTCAATCCCAAACGTTCAGGCCTGGGAAACGCATAGCTAAATAAAATTGGGTACGTGATCTCAGGGTGCGAAACTTAACCTCTTGTGCAGTTGGTTAAAGCTTTAACCGTACATAATGCCTTCTCCATGGGTGTTCTGTGTGTGGATTCAGTCCTGTTAAACATTAAAATCCATACTCAGTAAATTTCTGCATACTATTCTTGTCAGTTTAGTGTGGTACTGTTCAATTTAGTTATTTATCAAAGGACTCTAATCATTAATGACCAGTAATTTTTCTATTCAAGAGCCACGCCGGTGTAGATTCCTTCCGATCCCTGTGTATTTTTTATAATTGGCAATCCGTACTAGCTGCGGCTCGTATCCCGGAGGAATTAGGACTAGGATTACCAACCCTCTGGTGGCAACATGTCCCTTACCTGTTCTACCGGGCAAGTAGAATAGGCCATGGATGCTACTGGCACAATGTGTGCTGGGTGCTACCTCAATACACATGCAACTGTTAGACTGTTATCCAGCTCTGGAAGATTCCATGGTAAAGAGGTCCGTAAGCTAAGCAGATTTCCCTCTTGCTGGGGTGACTACCGATCTCTTCTCACTAAACCTATTTCCCTTAAGGGAAATCTGCGTAATAACAACTGTAGTAGTAAGGGACCTCTAAACCTGTTCACGAGGGACGAATAGTTACCGAAACGGCCGCTCGAGCTCTCGGCGGAATGTCCCGAACATACCGACTCCTGCCGACCACAAACAGAATACAAATACAAATATCTCGGTTAATATTCAAGATACAGAATAAATGTAGAACAATATTTATAGTAAATTTAATTTGCAATAAGATTGATTCTATACAATAATAGCATAATAGCAGAGATATTTTGAATTTTCGAAAATCCACCTCTAAACCCCCCCCCCTCCCACTTGTCCGATTTCAGCCATTAACGAACTTGATCTTCCTTTTTACATAAAACGATTAAATTCCGAGTTTGCTAACGATCAAACAAAAATTGCGACCGCTAGAGCGTTAACAGACAAATATATATATATATATATATATATATATATATAATTTTGAACGGACTTCATTTTCGTCATCTCCTGGGTAGGATCGATGGACATTCGAAACTCGCGTCATGAGTACGACCTCAATAGCTGATTTCCCTTAAGAGAAATCTGCTAAAAATACCGAGTACCGCGTTACGCTAACCAAGAGGCTAGGCAACATGGGCATCTCCACAATGAGAGCAACTATATTTGTTGAAGGTTTTTAGAATTATTATTAACTGTATTGCATCGATTTAAATTGCTATATTCCTGGTAGCAAATAATTGACAAAATAACGAAACAGCATACTGAAATAAACCAAACAACTGTTAAAGGATTAATAATTAATGACGGTGTCCTAAAACCTAAAATTAATTTTAGAAATATTGTTTGAATAAGTGTATGCTTCCATGATTGTGAAAGGATTTAAGAAGGGCTTGTTGTTTTAGGAGATTTCCCCTAAGAAAAATAAGCTATTGAGGTCATATTCATGATGCGATTTTCGAAACATTTCTTCAAATGTCCATCAAATCTTTAAAGTAGATGACGAAAATGTGGTCCATTCAAAATTGTATGTATATTTGTCTGTTACCGCTTTAGCGGTCACAATTTTTGGTTAATCGTTACCGAACTCGATATGTAAGCGTTTTATCTAAACCTAAAGAAGAAGTTCATTAACGGCTGAAATCGGACGGGGAGGGGGGCTTAGAGGGAAGGAATTTCGAAAATGTTTAATATTTCCATTATTATGCGTCGGATTGAAAAATTGTATACAAACCAATATTATTGTAAATGTAATTTGTCTATAAATGTTATGTATGTTTTTTTCCAATATCTTGATTATTAAACAAGATATTTCCATTTAACATATTTTGTCCCTCAGTAAACCCCCACTCATACTCATGCCATATTAACAATAAGCTGGTATATTTTGAAGCATAAATGTCAATTGTTGTTCTACTTGAACTTTTACGTTTTGAGATAAATGCAAATACGTGGCACACATGGGAAATCTGCTAAGCTTGCGCCGCCTCTTCGTGACGGACTTTTTATCATTGTAGATGATCTGAGGAGAGACTTCAAAGAGGAAATAAAGTGAGGAGTGGTACCTTGGTATTGAGGATTAGCTTGAGGATAGTTGGAGAAGGGATGAGAGGTCAGCTGTGTTTGGTCAGTGAAGCTATCTCCTGTGTAAGCCGGGGACTATAATGACGTGCCTGTAGGCCTACTCGGAGCCATTGTGTGACATGCCGCAAACTCAATGGGACCAATCAACGGTTGCCACCCAATGGAGGACTCTGTTGGAAAGGCATATATAATAGGGATGGGGCGGTGGTGGCGAAGAAACGCACCTCCAAATAGGATTGGGCCCGCTCCCTACAGGCTATTGAATACTGAACAGCTTCTGCTCCAATGCGAATAAAAGATAAGGGGAGACTATACCTTTTAAAAATATATCAGCTGAGGGAGAAGTGAGGGTTCCGTCTGTCAAAATGTTAACTATTTTCTCTCTTTCCCCTTGATATTTATATACAGTGCTAAAATTATATTTTATTAAAAAAGTTTACTTTTATATTTTTAACTTTGGTTACTCTATTGCTTCTGTCTTTGCAGAAAACTTAACAATTTTGTAGATCTCCATTATATTAAGAGGCATACTTTCAAAAGGCAAAAGTGTATAATCAAAATCACAGCCTTTCCTGGCTCATATAGTTTTCCATAGCTATAATTACTCTGATGATAGTGCTGAAGGTCAAATAACGTGAACACTTAATATTGGGGGTCAGGTTAGCCATGTGAGTTAAAGCGTTGAATCTTAATCTCACATGGTACACCTAGAGTGGCGAGTTCGATTGCCGCCTGAGCAAAGGAATTTATTTAGTGACGGAGTTTGTTAAATAAAACCCTTAGTCCCACTCTGGCTAGAAAAGGGTAGTAACCTGTAGATAACCCGTCTCAATTAGCCTTGGTTGTAAAAAGTGGACGTTAATAAATAATTTAATTTTTTAACATCTATATAAATAAAACTCAAGGGTTTGTCAGATATTGTATTTAAAATCGGCGGAGACCAATTGTTTTCACCTTTCTATGAACAATAGCATCAAAATAATAAATATTGTTCGTCCGTCCACCCATTTAGCGTAAGCCACGCCAGGGGCTTACTTTACCGTCAAAACACATTCTCCAATATATATTAGTATTGGATTTACCGAGAAAAAGTAAATAACAAATTGTGCTTTTAATGAATTACTTGTGCCATATGCTCTTCTAGCAATGCCAGGAGGGTGGGTTTACTTGGAATAGCTTTAATTACATTTCCACAGGAAACCATTTTTATTTCAAGCTGAATCTACGGCTAACACAATTAACTAATTATTTCCGACGTTGATCTCCATATCATAGCTTTATTTCATCAGAATCCAGGAACAGAATTTCATATATTTTCTTTGAATTCAAAAATTATGCAATCTTTATATATTTTGACAGGAGACGTTATATATTTGAAAAGTGTACACATTCCTCAATAATCGTCCAATAGTCATTCAAAGCTTCACGTTTAAAGCTATAAATGACAACTATGATGACAATAAAGTGCTTACTTTAATGCAATCTATATTTCTCGCCGGGAATACTTTATTACTTCAGTCCATTACCCGATAGCAGCTATCGTGGAAATAAAGATTTTGTTCACTAAATATTGTAATATACATATTTTCCCTCTTCATTAACTTTCGTTTAAAGCTGAATTCCTCTTTTTAGTATTTACTTAAATAGTTTGTCTTTAAATTTATTTTATTTTATTTTTATAGTTGAATACCTGTGGTACCGGGACGTAGATTTCAAGGCATAAGGCCGAGAACCCCCCTTACCCAAAAAAAGGAAAAAAAGAAAAAAAAAAAGGGGGGGTTGAAACAAAAAATATAAAGTTGAAAAAAATAATATAAATAAACACACACACACACACACACACACACACACACACATATATATATATATATATATATATATATATATATATATATATATATATATAAAATCGGCCTAGTGTACAAGTGTCTGCGATTTCCCATGGTAGGGAAATTCAAATACGATTCAATGAGTGTTGGGCATTGATGACCGTGATGTTTTTGCCCAAAATCCAACAAAAAAAAACAAATATCCTATAACATTTAAAAAATCATAACATTTTGAATATATATAAATGAGTATGTAAATTTGATATTCTCATTATAAAAATAAGAATAAAAAGAAGAGGCAATACATTCAGTGGAATATCAGCAATGAATTACAGTTATAGCATGAGAATGATAAATAAATTCACAACTCCGATGTTACGTACTTGAGCCTGCAATTCCTCCAATTCGGTCAAAACGGATTGAAACATGTATTAAATGCAAATTGAGACGTCAGCCCTTGTAATTTGCACGCACAGCCGACTTGGAACTCTAGCAGTGCCTGTAATTATGTAAATTTATCCACTTAGTTCGTAATTAAAATAAGCCTGGAATACTTAAAATTATATGTAACTAGGAAAGGGGGAAGGAAGGATACAAGTTTAACTTGTGCTCGCAGTCACCATTAACGTCCTGTCACCTTCCTTTGATTCAACTAAGATCCTGTGAATAGGAGCAGGACTCATTAAATAAAATGTTATTCAAATGCTAGAGCTGTTACTAATCATTTAAGCAAAGTTCCTCAGGCACATCTCGTTTACGTAGGAGACATTGAAGCTCGAGATACTTTGCTTCAAACATCTTAATGACTTATAAAAAAAAAAGGATTTTTCAAACTTAGATACTAGTGAACTTTTAAAACCATATTGACACCCTTGAAACATATAGTAAGATGTTAAACATAATCGACCATGAGGCAAATTTCATTTCTCATTACATAACGGACCTCATTTTCGTTATCTCCTGGGTAGAATCGATGGACATTTGAAGAAATGTTTCGAAAATCCCATCATGAGTACCTGATATCTGATTTTCCCTAATGAAAATTTTCTAGAATAGATAAATTTACATACTCGAAACACTGACGTGAATATTAAGTGATTAAGACAAACGGTATTGAGAACTATTTCAGTCTACGGAAAGCGTCTGAATTGTAAACAGGTCAGCCAACCTCGCAGAACTGAATAGGAGATAGATATATTCTAGACCGGAAAGAAAAACAATCAAATAAATCCGAATATAACATTAATTCAACTAAAAACTATTTACCTATAGCAAGTGCTTAATTTAAAATAAATCAGAATAGTTTTTATATCAATCACTCAAATTTAAGTAATCCTAGAATAAAAAAAAAAATGTCTCATAAAGTTAGTGTTCAATGAAAACATTATTTTGTATTTAACCTTGTAATAAAGTGTTTCATGATATACCAGCTTATTATTAATATGACATGAGTAGGAGTGTGGTTTACTGAAATCGGAATACAAGAAAATCCAAATATCTCTGTTAATATTTATGATATAGAAAATACATATAGAACAATATTTATAGACAATCAATTGCAGTATGATTATAGCGTACAATTTTTCGATCCGACGTATAGTAACGGAGATATTTCGAGTTTTCGAAATTCCCCGCTTTAACAGCCCCCCCCCCCGCTTCCACTTATCCAATTTCAGCTATTAACGAACTTGATCTTTCTTTTTCCTTATCAAACTAGTTTGGTAACGATCAAACAAATATTGCGACCACTAGAGCGTTAACGATATGTATATATACACATATATATTATATTCTCTTAAGCGGAATCTCCTTAAACCATGCCGGAAAATAACTTTCGGGTTTCTCTGTCCCTTCAAGAGCGTTTTAGCTTTATCTGAGTTTGCAATCAACTTCTGATGAATTGGCCAATCAACATATTTCATGGTATCTTCTGTATGTACTCGCGAAGCTCTTGAGCACCCCTCACTATAATGATCATGTGATTGGCATAGCGAAACGCTTTTGAGCAAGAGTCACCAATTTTCGCAGGAAAAATTAAAACTAAATTACAGTGGTCTAGGCAACTGTCCTCGAGTTCCTAATAATATATTTCGCCAGGCAGAACTTTACATATCTTATTTTCACTTAAATAGGTTCATAATAGCAAAACATATTTAGAGGGTAATCACTATTTTTAGGTTTTAGCCTGTAAATGATGTCTACCACAAATTATCAATGATAACTGAATCAATCATTGGTCACAGTTTAAATATATCCAAATTGTTCTAGAAGAACTATCTGCCTCGTTTAGTTTTAGGGATTTTCTAAACTCTATCAGTGTATCTTACAAACCCTAGAATGTAGAGGTTTCTCTCATAAATTCAAACTCTCATAAATAAGAGGAAAAGAAATATTTTCATTAGGCCCTAACATACGATAAAGATTTTATTTAGTAGGCTTCCGTACATTCTTTAAAATAAGGTCCTCGATACTGTTTAGACTGTAGTACATCTCGTTATGTATAATGATTTTGAACATATACAATTATAAATTTCCTCTCGGCTGGTGTTTGCATTTCTCTCACATTCATGTGGTACATCTTCATCACCTTGAGGAAAGCAGTGATTGGGTTTCAGGATTTTTTATTGCTTTCGAGGTCGTTGATACCATTCGCTTCATTGGATACGGGCAGATAACACCCATTGATATACATTGAATAAAGTTTATAGACGATTAATCTTTTATTTATTTATTTTTGGTGGGACCTTTAATATCATTAGCCCCCCCCGATTACATAATTACGCGTGAGAGTGGCTACGCGCGTTGAGTGTATATATATTCGGTTGGCATTATAGATCTTTGAGATCTTTCTCAGTCCCCGAGGGAGACTCTAGGGATTCGTGATCAGGCATTCGCGACTTTTACATAGATAGTGACTTTTAACTAGACTTGCAATTCCCATTAACCAAGGAGGACCTGGAATGGGTTCAGTAAACTGACGGGCTTTGTTGCCCTAAGGGGTCAGTGGGTAGTTCACCCAGTCAACCTGCCTGGGGGGGGGGGAATCTAAGAAAGTCATAATCATTAGTCATCCCAAGGGGCTGTCAAACGTATACGCTCGTTAGCTGCTAATTCATAACATTAGAGTGATCTGGTAGAGATCACGTGAACTAATTTACTGTGTTGGCGTGGATTAAGTCTCCACGTATGTTTATCTTCAGCTAATAGTAGTGGAAAGGTGTACCATCGCCTTAACCTGTATGGCCACCGGCGTCCCAAATAATTCATCATGAAGCTTGCAAATAGGAGCGCAGTGAGTTTTGTCTGTTATTAGTGACAAAACGTTTATTTCCTTTAGAGTTTCGGGTGTTAAGTGTATACTTTCCACAGTTGTAAAAGTCAGTTTTTTGGAAATTCACATAATTTATGGCCAGGAGAACACAACGGGCAAATGTCTGATTCTGCTCCTCAAAAGCTTGTATCGTGGAAATACCCGCACAATCGAAAATGTCTCATCCTTTAGTTGATCCTATGTCTAGTTTATATAGCTTGACTGATATCCAGCGTCATTTTCCGTTAGTACTTATTTTCATCATTATCGCTTGAATAAATAATAAATCAATGTTAGACATTAGTACAGGGTATTTTTTAGCAGATTTCCCTTAAGGAAAATCAGCTATGAGGTCGTACTCATGGCGCGATTTTCGAAAATTTTCTTCAAATGTCCATCGATCCTACCCAGGAGATGACGAAAATGAGGTCCGTTCAAAATTATATATATATATATATATATATATATATATATATATATATATATATTTGTTTGTTAACGCTCTAGCGGTCGCAATTTTTGTTTGATCGTTACCAAACTCGATATTTAAACGTTTTATGCAAAAAGACAGATCAAGTTCGTTAATGGCTGAAATCGGACCAGTGGGAGGGGGATTTTCAAAAATTCGAAATATCTCTGTTACCATACGTCGGATCTAAATATTTTATAGAATCAATCTTATTTCAAATTAAATGTACTATAAATATGAATTTATACATTTTTCTCTATCTTGAATATTAACCGAGATATTTGCATTTTTATTAAATTTGGGCCGATAACGGATGACAGTTTCCCGCCAAAAGCCAGGTCGGCCCTTTGCCGTCAATGTTCGGCTCTCGTATGGAGATTTCTCCATTGTATAACTTCACGTGGGAAATCTGCTTAGTTTACACAGCCCCTGCGTGACGGACTTTTTTTACTCAAGTATAGTATATCAGGTTACATTTTGAAAAGGAGAAATTACACGCTAAAGTAAATTCAAAATATATTCCGGAAGAAAACGCCCTGGTTTAGTAAAATGTTTAACATTTTAGTAATTTTTCTGCCCAAAAAAAAAAAAAAAAATTGTATTCATTATCTTAAGTTTCAAACCTGTGAAGTTACTCAAGTCCATTTCAAACTCTTTAGAAGTAATGTACACAGAATGGATGATGTTCACAAAAAAAAAAAAAATAAAAAAACATAAATTAGAAGCTCCGGCTGTAACATATTCGTAGAATATTGGTTGGAAAGAAGAGAAAAGTTTGTGAGGGAGCTGATTGTTAGCCTGGACACAGCTGGACTTAGCTGAGTAGATAGAAGAGAATTAGGATGGGCCGGCAGAGATTGCTTGTGCCAATCATAGTTCAGGCAAGTCACAACTCTCTCTGACGGCACTGATAAGAAGCCTTGACTGGCCTCGTTTGTTGAGCCAGCCGTCATCTCTCCTCTCACCATAACCTGTAAACTAATCTAATAACTACTTAGTTGCTACTAACTATAAACAGGTACTCCAACAAGCCATTGGATACTACTTACATTCAACGTCAGGCTTATTACCAGGGTCAATAATATATTTTAGTTATTTTTGCAATTCATCCCACCCTCTGGCCAATTGAATCTGCCAGTAGGATCAACTGGATCTTGTTGGCAAAAACTGTATTTGTCCTATATTAAATAATCGATATGTAATTATCGTTGATGGTGCATTTAGGGGTAGAATGTCGTATTCATTTATTTTTATGTAATCATAAATATAAAAAGTCTGTCACGCAGGGGCTGCGTAAACTAAGCAGATTTCCCACGTGAAGTTATACAATAGAGAAATTTCCATGCGAGAGCCCAACAGTAACGGCCGAACTAGCTTTTGGCGGGAAACTCACTAGCCCGTTACATTTAATAAAAATGCAAATATCTCGGTTAATATTCAATATAGAGACAATATTTGTAGTAAATTTAATTTGCAATAAGATTGATTCTATACAATTTTTATGTATGGTAACGGAGATATTTCGAATTTTCGAAAATCCCCCCTCTAACCCCCCCCCTCCCACTGGTCCGATTTCAGCCATTAACGAACTTGATCTGTCTTTTTGCATAAAACGTTTAAATATCGAGTTTCGTAACGATCAAACAAAAATTGCGACCGCTAGTGCGTTAAAAGTATACTTATATATATATATATATATAAAATTTTGAACGGACCTCATTTTCGTCATCTCCTGGGTAGGATCGATGGACATTTGAAGACATCTTTCGAAAATCGCGTCATGAGTACGACCTCAATAGCTGATTTCCCTTAAGGGAAATCTGCTAAAAGTCCGTCACGCAGGGGCTGCGAAAACTAAGCAGATTTCACTCGTGAAGTTTAACAATAGATAAATCTACATTCTGGTAACACAACACCACCTTGAATATTAAATGAATAAATACAAACAGTAAGTAGAAATCTTCCCCTCCAGGCGGGAAGCGTCTGAAATGTGAACAGGTCTGCCAACCCGACCTGAAAGAAAAGCAATTACAGAAATATATCAGAATATAACACATTAATTTGATCAAAAACTATTACTATATCTAGTACTGTAATTACTATATCTAGTACTGTAAAATATAATGAATCAGAAGAATTTTTATCTCAATCAATGACATTTAAGTAGTCAAAAAACTTAAAAAAGAGGGGCGGGGGGCGGTCACCAGAACATATTTGCATTTATGTCGTATAATAAAGGTCTCATGAAAGCAATATTTGGTATTCAAGGTTAGAATAATGTGATTTATCACATGACCGAGTATTGTTAGTTTAACATGAGTAAAATTGGGGGTTTGCTGAAGACTGAAAACTATAAATTCCAAATATCTCTGTTAATATTCGAGTAGAGAATAAATGTATAAAACAATATTTTAGTTCCTTTAATGCAATAAGATTGGTATTATACAATTTTCCTATCCGACTTATAGTAAAGGAGGTAAGTATTTCGAATTTTCGAAATTCCCCTCTCTAACCCCCCTCTCTCCTCCCACTGCATACAGCCCCTTTAGCCATTAACGAACATGACCCTCCTTTTTACACAAAACGTTTAAAAAGTTTTACGTTTTTTTACCAAAACCAGTAATAAACGTTTTTAATAAGAGTTTTTTTGGATTACAAAATTAAATACTTGCAAGTTTCACAGTTTTTATCACTGCTCAATTTATTTCACAATGCACAATAAACTTGGTAATTATTCTAAATTACTACTCACAGTATACACTGATAGCGTCACTGTTCTTCAGGTTACAAGGTCCAATAATTCACTCACGGCCACTGAAATTCACAGAAAGACGGCACTACACTGTCCTTTACTTCGCGGCACTCCATTGACCTTTACTTCGCGGCACTGCACTGTCTTAAACACGGCACAACACTGTTCTTCTTATAAACACACTTTACCACACTGCACTAACTCGCACTGTAGCACTGATGTGAACATCAAGACAGGTGAGAATAAAAACTGACTTGCTCGTGGCCGTTCTTTATATAGGTTGTCGGCATACATCAAAGGGATATTGTCTGGACCCCTCGACGTCTGGCTGGAAGGTACTGGTAGGAGCTAGGCCATTCTGTCGGCTTCTTTGATCTATATCGCACTTCCCAAATACGCGACTCTCTCTCTCTCTGAAGGATTATTCATGTATTTAATTTTTCGCAACAATATGGAATTTGGTAACGATTAAACTAAAATTGCGAACGCTAGAGCGTTAACAGACAAATATATAATATACCTCATTTTCGTCATCTGGGTAGGATCGATGGACATTTGAGGAAATTTTTCAAAACTCGAGTCATGAGTACGACCGCAATAAGCGATTTTCCTTAAGGGAAATGTGCTAAAATAGGAGGGGCACCTGGTTGGGGAGAGTTAAGGTGTTGGTCTTAAACTCACTTAAGTAAACCTAGAGTCACGAGTTCGATTCTGGCAACTGACGACTTTATTGTTAAATATGTGGTATTTTAGTATTGGTTGCTTATCTATTAAAATCGTTGGAACATTTGTAAAGCAATAACTTGAGTGAATAGCAGTAATATAAATCTATATATTTTGTCGTTTAATTTGTAATAACTTGATGACTAATACGAACACAATCTAGTACAACGACAACTTATAAATAAATTTAGTATTTTACTAGATTGTAACTAATAATTTCAAATTATTTAAGAGACAATATTCGGGATGTTCAGGAGACGTGAAATATTTATATCTGGGGATTCAGATGTAGAATTAATAAGTGGGACGATTGTGACTAATGTAGAGTGAATTTGTCTTTCACAGACACGACATGGCCTTTCCTCCAGAATATGGTGAAGATGAATTACGATGGAAGTTTGACAGATGCGTGAACGATGCGCTGCTCAAAACAAGTACGTTAGTCAATAATATGTTTTATATGTTCAAACATAAAAAGTAACAATTTATATATATTTATGACATATCGGATTGGGTTATTAAATTCTTCTTCTACAAGTCGATTGGGTGTGCTTTAGATACCAATGAGACATATAATAAAATGTAGCTAATTCAGTAAGCACTCCAGGAAGTAGATTGTGTTCCTCTAAATGCTCATATGTTGGTGTGCTACATTTCATATAATAATTGATGGACTAAAGCATTCTTAATGGGCTGCATTCAAACTAACTGCAATGTTTTTAAATCTGAAGATGTGAACTACAAGACTGTGGAGAGTGCAACGATATTTAGTTCTTAAGATTAATTTTATTTAGTACACGATATAACAGCTTACTACATGCGTAGGAGTGGGGCTTAAAACTAAGAAATCCTATTATCCCTGTTAATACTATTCTTATTACCTAAGAAAATACGTATATAACAACTTCTATAGGACATTAAATTGGCAATAAGTTTGCTTCTATACACTTTATTGATTTAACGTATAACAACAGAGATATTTCTAATATTCAAAATTCCCCCCTCGAAAGCCCTCAACTAGTACATAAACAACCATTCCAATGACGACCCTCCTGGCTAACTATGCAAGTACCTCACCAAATAAGCCATAAACGAGTGACGCCTAATACGAGCAATTGTTTTAAGACAACCATTCCAATGACGACCCTCCTGGCTAACTATGCAAGTACCTCACCAAATAAGCCATAAACGAGTGACGCCTAATACGAGCAATTGTTTTAAGACAACCATTCCAATCAAGACCCCCCTGGCTAACTGTGCTAGTACCTCACCAAATAAGCCATAAACGAGTGACGCCTAATACGACCAATTGTTTTAAGACAACCACTCCAATCACGACCCTCCTGGCTAACTATGCTAGTACCTCACCAACTAAGCCATAAACGAGTGACGCCTAATACGACCAATTGTTTTAAGACAACCACTCCAATCAAGACCCTCCTGGCTAACTGTGCTAGTACCTCACCAACTAAGCCATAAACGAGTGACGCCTAATACGACCTATTGTTTTAAAACAACCACTCCAATCAAGACCCTCCTGGCTAACTGTGCTAGTACCTCACCAAGTAAGCCATAAACGAGTGATGCCTAATACGAGCAATTGTTTTAAGACAACCATTCCAATCAAGACCCCCCTTGCTAACTGCGCTAGTACCTCACCAACTAAGCCATAAACAGCTAGCCATAAGCCTACTCTAAACAGATGGTGGGCCTGGAGAAATCGGTATACATTGTCCTCTCATATAGGTAATGGCTAAAGTTTAATTATTTGTTATGAATATATATCATCGTAGCCATTAATAAAATGATATGTTAAACCAGTGAAGAACGGCTAGAAAAGATAAATTAGATCTACAAATAGGGTTGATCGTACATGATAGAAATGAGCGTTAATCTGCGGACGTCGATATTAGGATACTATGAAATAGTGTAACAGACCGTTAGCAACTGGGGCAACTTGACATAGAAGCTACTGGCGTTAAACCTTTAGCTGGACGTTAAATCACGATTATCTCTAGACCTTGATAGCACGGCTGAGGTCCTTTAAAGCATATCGCGGTGCATACAGCATAATCAGGCAACGCAGTGAAGCGCTAATGCTTCTTTGTTCCCTCACTCAGTGTTACCTACAGCAACTATCTATAGGATTGGTTATCAACTGAGATTCAGATGGTCAAAAGCCCCAAATCAATACTCATTTCTCCTGTTAAAATCAGTATAAATATACCACTCCCAGACTCACTCATTCTGATTGGGCAAGTAGCTCTTAGGATATGGTTGAAAACTTGAGGACTCCACACGCCTATTTGGCCAAATTAAATAAAAAAGACTGTCACGCAGGGACTGTATTGGCTAAGCATAATTCCCATATACTGGATTCTCTACTGCTCTGAGGTAAAAGTTCTTTTTTTTCCTATAATGAGTAAATTTGATTGAATTTGATCTGGGCAATGAAATATTTAGTTGCTCAGCAGCAAGAAATGAATATCGCATTTGTAGATGTGGTGGTTTACAGATGACTGAAAACTAAAAATTTTAAATACCTCGGTTAATATTTTAATTAAAGAAAAGCGTATAAAAAAATATTTGTGAAGGAACGAGGCCTTTTTTCATTGATTCCTATGATCTGCACCCTCGACCATCTCAAAAATTGAACAAAAAAAGTAATTGTTGAGTAGGGGGTTACTGAGTAAAAATAAAAAATTCCATCACGCAGGGCCTGCGTTAACTAAGCAGATTTCCCACGTGCGTCATGTATTTACATTTACCTCATAACGTAAAAGTTCCATGAGCAAAGTATTTGGTATTTAGGCTTCAAAAGTAACGGCTTATTGTTAATATGACATGAGTTTACTGAAATCTGAAACTAAAAAAAAGTCCGTCACGCAGGGGCTGCGTAAACTAAGCAGATTTCCCATGTGAAGTTTTACAATAGAGAAATTTCACGAGAGCCGAGCAGTTTAGGGAACGGCCAAACTAGCTTTTGGCGGGAAAGTCACTTATTCGTAAGCCTCCCAGATTTAATAAAAATGCAAATATACCGTGATTAAATACAAAGGGTAATGAGAAATCTTTCAGTTAATTAAAATAAATTCCCAACTGAAACGGCTTCTGAATTGTAAGAATAATTTATATTTTAATAACTCAAATTTTAGTTGTCCAAGAACTAAAGAAGGGGGGAGGGGCGGATGAACAGAACGTATTTGCATAAATCTCACAAAGTAACGAAGGTAAGGTAAGGTAAGGTTAGGAACGACAGGTAAGGTTAGAAGAAGCTTCCACCTTAGCCCAGTACTGGCGGAAATGGCCGACCTAATCCGAACTACACCCGACCACAGACTTAAAAGCAAATATCTCGGTTAATATTTAAGATAGAGAATAAATTTATATAACAATATTTATAGTAAATTTAATTTGCAATAAGATTGATTCTGTACAATGTTTCGATCCGACGTATAGTAACGGAGATAATTCGAATATTCGAAAATCCTCCCCTCTAAACTCCTCCCTCTCACTAGTCCGATTTCAGCCTTCCGAACTTGATCTTTCTTTTTACATAAAACGACTAAATATCGAGTTTGGTACCGATCAAACAAAAATTGCGACCGCTAGAGTGGTAACAGACAAATATATATATATATATATATATATATATATATATATATATATATATATATATATATATATATACAGTGATGAAAAAAGTATTTGCACATCATATGTTTATTAATAAATGAGTTCAAGGAAACAAAAAAACTTCGCTTTCCTTTGCAAAAATGAAAAGAACATTTATTAAAAACTGAAAAAAACCCTGAAAGGTGTTTTCTTACATTTTCGTCAAGGGTGTGCCATAAATTTTCAATTATATTTATACCTGGTGACTGAGGGGGAGTGTGGAGCTGTCTTGGAACATTATATATTAACCACTCCTTAGTTCTCCTTGCAGTATGTTTTGGATCATTGTCCTGCTGGAAATAGTACTGATCCTGGATTCCCATTTTTTCGACACTAACACGCAAATTACGCCGCAAAATGTTGACATAACCTTCCGCATTTAAATTGCCTTCGATGCTTACAAGATTTCCCACGCCATGGTAGGAAACACACCTCCAAACCATAACATGCCCTCCACCATGCTTTACAGTCGTTTAAACATTTTGCTTCTTTAGGGCTTCATTACGATGTCGCCATATCGTCCTTCGACCATCTGAACCAAACAAATTAAATTTGCTTTCGTCAGAAAAGACGACATTTTCCAAAAAGCTTAAGGGTTTTGGTACATACTCCCTAGCAAAAACAAGGCGCTTTTTGCGATTCGTTTCACTGATGTATTGCTTCTTTCTCGGAACCCTACCACGGAGCCCTTCCGAATTCAAGGCATATCTAATTCTCCTGCTACTAACCTGGACTCCAGACGTTGATTGGACCATGGCAGCCAGCTCCCGCAAACTTATCACGGGATTTTTAAAGCTTCTTTTCTTATTTTCCTCTTCAGTCTTGGAGTTAACTTTTTTGGACGCCATTTACGCTTACTGTTTTTAGTTGAACCACGTTCCTCGTACCTTTTTATAATGTATCTCACCGTAGAAAAATTCAACCCTAAGAAATCGGCAATTTGGCAATATGTTTTTTGCTGATTCCTCAGTAAAACAATGTTTTCGCGAGTCGCGATACTCAGCTCACCTGTCTTTGGCATGATAATTGTCTATTGATTGAAGAAAACTGTTTGAAAGACTAGAGAATACTGGTAATAAACGATAGAGATAAATTAGTAAACAAACCTATGGACACAGGAGGATTAATGCAAAAGTAAACAAAACTTGTGAGTCAAAGTAGACCAAGTGTGCAAATACTTTTTTCCAAGCACTTTTATTGTTTTAATTTTTTTGTTGTCATTTTTTTACAAAAGGTTTTTTCCAGTTTTTTTAATAAACTCACTTTTCATTTTTGCAAAGGAAAGCGAAGTTTTTTGTTTCCTTGAACTCATTTATTTATAAAAACATGATGTGCAAATACTTTTTTCCATCACTGTAGATATATATATATATATATACAGTTTTGAACGGACTTCATTTTCGTCATCTACTAGGTAGGATCGATGGACATTTCAAGAAAAATTTCGAAAATTCCGTCATGAGTACAACCTCAATAGCTGATTTCCCTTAAGGGAAATCTGCTAATACAAATATTTCTGTTAATAATCAAGATAGTGGGAAACCTACTTAATAGAACATTACGATTAGGATCGGTGGGCATTTGAGGAAACTTTTCAAAGTTCGCGTCTTGAGGACGATCTCAATAGCTGATTTCCCTTATGAGAAATCTGATGAAATGCAAATGTGTCATTTAATTATAATATCATGTATCATAGAAATAATTGGAAAATGTATAAAAAATAATTCGAGGAAATAAAATTTCAATAACATTGGTCATTTAAAATCTTTCAACCCGACTCATAATTATGTAGATATTTCGAATTGGTGTTTCCTTGTCTTTATTACCCACCCTCCTTCTCATTATATTTATACTATTAACAAACTTCATATATCATGTTTACATAAAATGTTTAAATATCAGGTTTAGTAACGATCAAGCAATAATAATGAGCGCTAGAGTGGTAACAGACAAATATTGATGTAGGTTGTGGCATAATACAGGCCTGATTGACTCATTGGGCAATTAATGTACGTAGACTTTTTTTAAAAAAAATATATAACCATTTACACCTGATAAGCTCTCAAAATTTTAATTTACGAGTAAGAGTTCATTGGACCGTGTCTGATTGCTGATAATGAAGAGGAATCGAAATCTAAAGGAAAAAAACATAGAATTGCAAATTGATTGATTTTATAACTTTATATAGTAATTTAAATAAAAATAAATTCAAAAATATAAATTCCTGTAACATATATTCAGAATTATGTAGGTGGAATATCGATATGACAGAAGTACTAACTGACAGCAGCCAATATATTCCACACATCTAAAACATATAAAGATTTGCCAATACATATAGAATTAAAATAGGTCTACAACATATCTACGAAGATTTAAAAGGGATAACGTTTATTATATTCTAATAGGCAAAGTACGGATATGAGGAAACCTTGGATATTTAAGGAATATTTTTCATACTATATAAATAATGTATCAAGGTTTACATGAAGGAATAAATAGATTATTTTAAACAGAGATCATGCCAATGACCTTTGATGAGGGCCATATATCAAATAAATAATATGAAAAATTACAAAAAAAAAAAAAAAAAATTAAGATTCATCAATGACTCAACAGCACTAATCTGATATCGATTGTAGGCAAAGAGGCAGAATTTATAAAAGAAAACAAACCAATTGTTACAGTGAGTCTCCTGTGTATATAGATTAGGGAATATTTTGGAAATACAGCTAAAGCCATTTATAAAAAATATAGCTGTGCAACCTGGTTACATTTTAGCATCGTTTGACGTAATTAATATTTCCAAATATATCGGTAGACTTAGCTATAAGAATAATTAAGAATAATTACGAAAATATCGAGACAGACACTAGGATAAAGAGAAGGATATGTTTCTTGGGGGTATTATTCAAAAAAGCTGGATATTTTAAATTTAATAATTGAATTTTCATGAAAACCTTTGATGTGTAAATAGATACTCATGTTTCCTCTACAATTAGTGCTATGCCTATGAACAAAATTCTTGAAGAGATATTTAAGGAATTTCGAATACACATTCCATTTTTATTCAAACTGATATGGGTTCATTAGTAAAATTTCCAAAGGAGAATTCAATAAAATAATACTTTTGTGCTGTAATATACCTAGGTACTGTAATACCAGGTTATAAATTACGTTTTAAATGACAAACAAAAGAAACATTTTCTGGACGCTAAATAATTTTTTTCTCCTGTCACACTCTAAAACTGAAGAAGAATCTTATTTACAATACAATATAATAGTCACCGCACTGGGGGAACAACTTCAATTTATTTTAGTGTAATTTGAAATAGATTACAGACATTTTTCAAAGAAAAGGGTTATCCTCTTGTAATGATCAAAAAATAAGTTTGAAAGGCACAGAAAAAAACGTACGATAGTAAGAAGAATTATGATCACCAAAATGACAATACTGTGAAATTTGGCCCAGAATTGTTTGGATTTCTACTAGAGTTTTTCGGGGAAGACAAAATTAGGCGAGTGAAGAGAAAAAAAATGGTTTGATAAATTAACAACGTTAATGAAATATGTAAAAGAGAGAATGAGACAAGCAAGATTGACAGGGTAGGAATTGGACATATGGATTATACTATGCAAATGGAATGGGAATCGGCAAATAGCAATAAAAGGAATTATTATTAGGAAGAGACAGAAAATGAAGCTTGGACCTACAATGATAAAATAATAATAGTTTTTTCACCTAAAAGACAATCGTATTAGGAATCCCAAATAAAATATATACAAAATTAAATGTTTAGTTTGCCAAAAGGTTTACACAGAGGAGAGTAAACTTTTAAAGAAGAGACCTAAGCAGTCTTCTAAAAATATTGACAGGGCATGCTCTTAAGATCTGCCATTTAAATGTGGCTTGACAACACACAGATTTTACAAAAAGAACGGACTACACCTAACCTTGAAAAAGACGACTTGCACTTATAAAACCCAAAAAACTGGAGTTAGGCCCTTAAACAATACTTTTTCATAATCCTTCTCCAAACAATGTGTGAACCTTTTTCATATAAAAATTAAGATACATAGTTGAATTAGTTTTAAATATTGACGCTATTTCATAGGGTAAGCTTTAACGTCAATCGTAAAGGTATATTTTAAAAATATCGATTGTAAGCATGTATCGATTTATGGTAGCATTTGGTTCCACGTTGTGTCTCCTTATCAGTATGGACGACGCTTGTCAAGAGAAAGGATGTCACTATTGGCCATGGACTGACTCCGTTTTTAGCAGCAAAGATATTGTACTCCAGATAAGTTGAAGTAAAGAACGTGAAACATGTAGAGTCATATTAAAGTAAAAAATCATGGTGACTGAAAAATGGTGGTATTTTTCTAACAAGGCACAACAAGGTATTTTTCAATACGCACAATTACACTTCCTGGACATATAGAATTGTTCGTAGTAACTGTAAGGGACTTATATAACAAAAATGTTAGTTTCGAAGAATAAATGAAAATTAGTTCATAATCATTCCCTCTCCACTGTTTGACACATCGTGAATAATTCATATAATAATCATGGGATAGCATTTACTATAATTAAATGTCATATTAGCCTTAGTTGTAAAAAGCGGACGTTAATAAATAACAATGACAACAAATGTCATCTGTTTAAGCATAGTTATATTCACTAAATTATATACATTATCGTAAATGTCAGTAGAAAGTAATTCCAATAAAGCCAACATTTCACTGGAGATCAGTTAACACAATTAAGTGTTCGCCTTTACAACTCCCCCTCCTGCTTGACATTGTTTTATTAGAATTGTTTAACTTAGTTATTTATTAATAAATTAAACAATTGCAATGTTTATATTTATATACCAGGTGGAATTAAATATCAGTGGTAGCGTAAAAATAATTTAATGTATATAGAAAATGCGAGGTAAGGGATAGAGATGCCTCTCTGCGAACTGAATGACACAGAGCAATCATATTGAGTATAAATGCATAATGTCTTTGTCATAATGACATTCCCTTAGATTACAGAAAGATGAATTTAAATTATCGCCACATGAATGGGTAACCTCATTGAAAAAGTACTAGTCAATATTGCAGTTAATTGACTTTTCTTGATACCAGTGAGTAAATTTGGAGGTTATGACATACATAGAAAGAAGATGAAACTAGTTGCAACACGAATCATTAGAAGAGCGCTGCTCTAGATGGACAAGAGTCCAAGCCGAATTAAATTCTTAAAAATATAGAAAATCAATTATTTTCATGTTTTTTTTTAGACTGTGATATCTTGAATGTTTTCTTTTTGTTAAATTGGAAACCTGTGGTTGGTTTTATGGTAAACGTTCAATAAATATTTGAAAAAGGTAGAAAGTAGTATGGTAGAAGTTGCGTTCAGGATGCCTGTAAAACCACCGACTGACGTGCTAAATGTGTTATGAGGAGAGAAGGAGAGGGTTCCCGAATAATGAAGAAGCGGGGATATGTTCATCTCGCCCCTATTTCCCAGGGGAGTCGGGGCAAATGGCTGTGTGGGATAGCTCTCTATTTCCGACCCACTTTGGCAACAACATGAATGAGAAAAGCCATAGGTGCCCGCTATTGGCGCAATCAAACTGTGTAACGAAGAAAAAATTGAAATTTAATAATGTTAGTCCGATTTCTGAGTAGACTTAGCCTTTGGTAAGGAACTATGCCTCCCACGATTACAACCGCATTTGGATAAGACATGTTTTAATTTTATAAACAAGAAATAACTATTAAAGCATTTGTTTAGGTATATTTAATAGTGTTGTAATTGTCATTTTCTCAAGCAATATCGTTATTTTCTTTTATTGTTTCACAATGTGAGTAAATTATGTTACTATTGTGTACATTTAATTTGACAGCTGAGATGGGTGCAATTATCTTATTTCTATACTGTGAACCATTTTTGACTCGCGTCACTCATTGAGTGCAAGGTTGTATACATGTATGTATGTTAGATATAAATATAAACTCTTAATGAGGATTCATGTTAAAGGAAATAAGTAGAAATAGGTCATATATGAGTCAAAGTTAGTGTTTCTACGAATTGTCCGATCTGCTCACAACTGATTGTGAAAGGTTTGCAAGTTTTATAGTAAGAGTTCTCGGTGTGTGGAGAAAATCAATGAGAGAGGAAATTTGTAATAGTTAAATTAGAAATAATGAATCGAATAGCAGCGTGTAAAGTAATGACGAAAATAGCGGACATTCAGCAATGAAGTTACAAATACACTGTAACTGATTAGTGTTGGATAGATGCATAGGAATAATGACAGCTTCAATAACGCATAAATTAGACGATATATGGAAAGGAGTAGGGAGTTAAGGAACTTTGCCTTGTATGACAGTCAGGAACAAAACCAAGAAGGGTCAAACGTGCAACCCAGGCTCACTTATATTTGTGTAATGACTAGAATTGGCGGATGACCACAAAATATGAATTCATTTTGAAGTTTAAAAATTCACATTTACTCACACTTTCGGATCAGAGTAATTGAGACATAAATTATATTGTCTGTGTTTAGTTTTAATCATTATTTCTACTTTAATACGAATGAAACTTTTCTTATCATTTTGGACAGCACAAATTTAGAAAATTAGTCAACAAGATCATAATTCATAAATAACATTTTCCGAATTTAGGTCAATTTAAATTATAAGTTAATGTTAGAAGATAAGAATACATAAAATTTAATGTCATTTTTTCTATTTTGACAATTCAATTTATTAAGTGTGAATGGATTGGCAGTTCAGGGTCTGGAAATCCATTGGCTACATATAACTTCTTATCAGTTTTACACATACATATAATCTCTTCAGTTTATTTTTTATAAAAGTCCATTTTTTTGTATGAATATTTATCAAGAATTGGTATTGGCCCATACCCTAATTTTTCCTACTAAGAACTATGTATTTGATTATCACTATTCTTTCAACTCAATTTAATCTGTCAATTCGGAAAATTCAAACAACTATAATAAACCTATTAATATATTTATGTATGAAAAAAAAAATATGTTTGAAAGAAAAGCGAATGTTTGAACGAAATAAAAGATCATTAAGATCCTGAAAGCTTTACGCGTATGTCACTTTGTGTTATAGTAATCTCGAAAAAATAAATAGAAAATATTTTAAAGAGGAAAATACTTTAATCCGTTTAAGAATGTAATATTGGGTCTACGATGTGGGCTGGGGTATTTATGAGAATTTCTAAGGAGTAAAAATGTCATTAATTATTTTATTTATTTATCAGACCAACAAAGTATAGCCGTCAATTGTAATTTCAACAAGTTCTAAAGGGGTTGTAAGAGTGGTAAAATGTTAAAATCTTATATCTCCTTATTTTCCCGCCGTTTAAAAACAAATCCATTCTCAAAGCATTCTATTGAAAATTTATTTTCTTTAAGAGCTTGTTGAGCAGTAAACAAAGGAGGCCACCTGAAATCTCCTCAATAGATTATTATCTTGTAATGAAGTTCATCGTCTGGCTCCTTTTTTCCTTGATAATTTATTGTTTCATAAACATAGTAGAAAAATTTAAAATAGATAATTATTCAATAATGAAGTTTCATTCAATTTACCTCTTAGATGAATGTAGATTCATTCACAAGTCGTAATGTCTGCAATATTTAAATACATAAAGCATTAGAAAACGTACTATATCCAGTTTTCTGGGTGTTTTTTTTTTTTTTCCATTGGCGATGTAAACCATGGACCTTCCCCGTGGATCATTAGAAGCGTTTCATGCAGAGAGTGATCACTTTGACATACATCTCCTTTTAAGCAAGGATAAAATGGAATGAGTTCTCCCCAGTAAATGTTTAGGCCTTAGGTTTTCAAACATGCATACTCACCGTACTCCCACTAATCCACAAGCGCAGCGACACTAGTGCGATCCGGTACCGGTTCTGTGAACTAAACTTTTCCATTAGCGAAATCGCGAAATTTTTCCACACCAATCAGCTTACTGAGGGCAGTAATAAATTCATACTAAACAAAACAGCTTCCAATTCTTGCGTACGTGTATCTTAGTTCTGCCTTTATAAAAAAAGGTCTAGTTAGAAAAAGGTAACCTGTAATTTAGTTTTCTCAGTTAGCCAAAGTTGCATAACAATAGTTGATTTCCTTTTAGGAAAATTTGCAAAAATGGGCTTACTAAAGTGCCCAAAGTGTAATTTTGTGTCGTCCACTTTATGTTACTTTATAAAAAACATAAAGAAAAACAATATATATATAGGTCATTCTCTTGGAAAGTGTATTCCATATTACAGCTTTTTAAAGAAACTAAAAGTCATTATAAGATCTCCAAAAAAATCATCAAATACCTTTCACCTGTTTAGATTAAATTTCAGTTGTCCGTCGTACAAGAATATGTTTATTTATTGAAATAAAAAATAATTAATAAAACATCAAGGTGAACGAATGACGCGTTAGTGAACGAATGACATTGATGTATCTTTCTTAGTGATTTGTCATTTGTTCGTCCTCGTCATTTATTCGTACTTGTTATTTAACTTATTCAGCATCAGTTATTTCCAAACAAATCAAACTTTGGACCTTTTCTCTTTTCTTATTTTACCTTTGATTACTTGAAAATCCAGGTTGTAATCCCAATTTCGTCCAAAAAGCTTTCAATTCATCTAGTAGGTGAACTTCCCTGTTAATTATACTTTTGAAAACAGGTTGATAAATAAAACATTCTTCATTAATTTTTTTTTTTTTTATAAATTTACTAATAATTTAAAATTAACAAAGATTAATTTTTATGACTAGGATTCTTTGGTCTTGTCTGATTTAGAACTTTGAAATGAAAAATAATTTAATATCACAATTTAATTTAAAACATCTTCGCATTTCTTGCACATAAAAAATTCAAAATCACCAATATCTACTAATTGATTTTTAGCAATTCACACCTCATGATACAAATAATTTTCACACACTTCACATGAACGGCCGACTTTAGTAGACTCTATAGCGCCACCACAGTGGTAGCAAAGCCCTTTTGTAATGGTGAGTTTTTTGCTTAGCAATGGGACATTGTTATTTACAGTTAAACTGTTGTCAAGTTGCTTAGTTTCTGGAGCAAAATCTAGAGCAGATTCTGGCCCAAGATTTTCTACTGAGTGACTCACAGGTTTGTTTTCTCGCTGAGCATCCTCCTTAGTACGAAAATTTTCTTTTGGAACGCTGGTATTTTGAAGGCTTTTTCGTTCTATAGATATATTGTACTCCGATGAAAGTAAAGGACGTTGGACGGGCGAGTTTGATTTATCAGCTGCTTTTTGATTAGCTTTGGTTTTCACTTTCCTAATTGATTTGTGGCCAGGTTTGGCCAGTTTCTTCTTTTCATAGACTGTATCCTCATTCTGTACAGAATAATGAGTCCCTATCGTGTATGTTTTACCTTCAAAACAACTTAAGCTTTTCATCGAAACATATTTTTCGCCTTTCTCCCATACCACCCATGAATGTTCATGGTACCCTTGAAAGTCTTCAAATCAGTTGGAATTGACTTGACCATCTCATCAATTGCTGCACTCTCAATAACGTGAATTTGATTTTTTTTTAATTTGCTCACTTAAAATACTGACTAAAGAATTTATATCTATAATGTCTTTTCCCTGAGCAACTGCCCGATCTGCTGTTCGTTTTATTGTTGCACCGATTCCATCGGGTGCTCCTTTTCCGTGCCCTCCTTCACTAAAAATTCCAGGTTGCTTTCTTTAAGTTATAAAAAGTCTCCAGCAGTCTGTTCTGAAAAAGGTAAAACATAGTTTTGTTGCGGTATTGACTTGATGGTCCGTCGGAAAGGAAGTGAATGCCTGTGATCATGGGGTTGTTGGTCTTGATGAAATCAAAAATTAGTTGGAAATGAGCCCAGATCGCTCCCGGTCCATGATTTAAATTTGTTGTAACAGTGCAGAAATTTGACACCGAAAGTGAGCTGGAATCCATCTTGTGGAAAACCACAACAGTGTGTAAGGATAAATTTTGTCGATTTCCACCAAAGTGTATTGCATGAATTTCCCCACCATATTTCAAGGCGTAGTTTTCTGAAAAATCACAGTGAATTAGGACTTCATTCATACTCAGCATTTCTTTTAATTTCTTAGCGTGGACGAATTGGTGTTCAATTCTGCCTTCATGGGACAAAATTAAGAGAGAATCTTGTCTCTACTTGATGGACCAGTTCTAGTAAAGGCTTTGCTAAGTGCTTTTTGACTACACGGTTTGTCGTCTTATGGATTTTAGTCTTCGGATCTCAGTACTTAACTGAAGATGTACCCATTTTTGGTAATTCACAGAAAGGGAACCATCAAAAGTTCTAAATAATATGTTCTTGAGTTTGCAGATTTTGCAAGTTCTGAAAAGGCATTTTTCCGTCACAGGATTGCAACGTAATTGTTCTTTTATTCTTCCTGGGTAAGGACTTTCATTCACTTTCGCATTGTATAATCCTCGTAGGGAGAGATTGAAGTTCTTATGAATCTGGCACTGACAAGTATCTCGTTTCGCTACATTTGGTGCAATCACCCAGAATGGCTTTAGTTTACAAAAGGTTGAATAACCGATTTTGTAATTCACGGTGGACAAAAATTTCTTGTGCAAGATTTTCATATCGGCTGACAGCATTCTCTTTTGCTTTTTTAGTCCGCGTCGAGTTATGCAATCCTTCTTTCCGGGACATAATCTTGTATTATCGTCATCCTCTAAAAAAGCAGTAATTTCCGCTTGAACAGCATTGGTGATGGTCCTGGCGATGCGGTCTTGGGGAAAGTTGCGAAACCTACGTCTTATAGAAAATTTAAGGATTTTGGGGGATATATAAGAGGAAGAACACAGGCCATATTTTTTTAGCCACTTAGCGTCTCCAACTAGAAATTTAGCAAAGGATTGCTTATCTTTACGACCCTTCAATTGTTTGAAATTATCTTCTATTTGCCTTCCCAGAGTTTCCCCAAAAAGTAACCGCCTTCTAATTGTTCCCTTCCTTTCTGTTTCTATAATGTTATTTATAACAAATCTCGGAGAAATAGTATCAATTTTTCCTTTGTTCGCCCGTTCGAACCTCTTCCGTAAACGATCGTTTGTTCTTTTAAGGGATTCTATTTTGGTCTTCATTTGTTGAATTTCGTTTTCTAGTTTCTTATTTCTTCTATTAAGTTTCGACCGGGCCTTTAGTATTCTTTTTCTCCCCGATAATACTTGATGAGGAGGTAACGTAGGTGTTGAAAAAACGCTGGAATGTTCACAGTGATTTATTGATTCTTCATCAAAACTTTGTTCGGTGCCCCATTGTTCATTGCTGCTTCTTCCTTCTTTCGCTGCTTGTAAGCACGGGTATTTATTCGCCATTGCTTCCTCTTTGCTCTCTTCTCTCTATTTGACATCTGACTAGCACTTTTCACCAGTCCCATTTCTTTCCGTTTTCTGTAAGACTTCTGTGCAATGATCTTTCTTTCTTGAGCTTTCATTGGATCGCTTAAGATCTGTTCGTACCACTTTCTGGATTTTCTTGTCCAACTTTTTCTCCATCAGTGTTTTCTTTTTGGCGGGTGCCATAATTCCTTCTCCAAAACCTGTAGAAAATATCAGTTTAAATACCTAATTTAATATTGACTGCATCGCCTGAATTCCAATCTAATAGTTTAAATTTTTAATTGATAAATTGACAGCACAGCAAGAAAAAATTTATGTCACTCATGCTGCCAGATATATAATAGTAAATATAAGAAAGTAAATATATAATAGAGAAAAATTGTCAGAAATTAAATTGCGTGACAGGATTGTTACAGATCTAAGGAAATGAATTTTCTTGAATTTCCCCAGATCAAGTTTGCTGGTTTTTCTAGTTTGCCAAATTCCTGAATGTTTGTGATTCGTTAATTGTACAACTTTTTGGAATAAAAATAAATTGAAAATTACTTTTTTGCTCAACATGTTAATTTTATCACTTCCTATTATTTTTAATTCTTATAGTTTACTTTGCTTTATTTTATAACTTCGTGCTTTAAAGATTGAAATGAAAAGATTTGTCAGTAGGAGAATAGTAAACATTTCTAACTTTTCCGGAAGCTATTGCTTTTTTTATTTAGCATAATTAACTAACATAAATAGAATTTAGGTAAATACCATAAAAGTGAAAAAATTAATTATCTTAAAAAGTATTTGTGTTTGTTGTAGTACCTTAACTACAATTAAGGTCTCGTAATTCTAAAAAGATAATTTTTTTTTTTCAATTTTATTTTTCCCGGATCTCCATACTGATTCTAAATTGACAACTACAATGGTGTTTTTCAAATTCCAAATCTGTGTCATTCCCATCCTCAGTCATTTAGTTCACAAACTAGGAATAAGAAGTGTGTGAATGAATGACAAGCGTATGAATGACAAATCTCACGTTTTTTTTTTTCAATTAAACGGATTGCTTTTGTATTTTTCAAGCAACTACGTATATAAACAATTTACGAACTTAGATTCTTCTAAATAAATAATATAAAGCTAAATTTTTAAATGTCTTACCTGCTTACTTCAAGGCGTATAAATGACAAACAATAAAAATACGCTTTGGATTCACGGATGTCTATGCACATTGAAACGCAACACATGACTGAATGGTTAGGAGGTTTCCGAATCTATATAACCTGTTAGTTTAGCCGGCAAATGGCGGGAAAGATAACTAAGCGAGGGTAAGTAGAACCCGTAGAATTGGAGAAAAAAGGTTAGGTGAACAAATGACACTAAACCTCTGGACACACGTAAATTCATTTTGCAATATTATCCAACTTTTTCTGCTAAAAATATAAGGTCATTTTCTCTATTTTTAACAGTTAATTAAATTGTACTGTAAGTCTCAAGCTGCCAATGGGCCTTTTTGGGTCTGTTAAGAGATCTGCAAAGTTGGGAAGTTTGAGTCCGGACAAGGTGAGCAAATGACAATGCGAGGTTTAAAAATTAATTATTATCAATTTCAAGTTATCTAATCAAGTAATTAACAAATGCCGAATGTAGAAAAAAATTAATAATTTACTGGAACATTTCTCTTGTTAATGAAATTATTAATGCAAAGTGGCAATACTCGGCGGCAAAGTGACAATTTCTAGGAGAATGGCCCATATGTATATATATATATATATATATATATATATGTATATATATATTCCCAATTTATATCCAAAAGGAATGCTCTGATAACAATTATCTATTTATAGCAGGATAGCTAAATTCGAATTTGTTAACGACATTCTTTAAAATTATTTAACTTTTATTGATTAGTGAACTTAATGACTCTTTCATCCTTAGGTTTGCTAAACTATTTACAGAACTGTAACTCCAATTACTCTTTTGCCACTCCGTATGACCCTATTAACCCTTTGAACTTACGTGACAAGCACGTTACTTTTCTTTATTTCTTTTTTTTTTTTGGACCAGGGCATGAAGACATTTTATGAGACCTTAGTACGATAGCAGACTAACTTGTAATATTAAGCAGTACATCAAACTAAACTACTAGTACTGGAATCATTGAACAAGGCCTATCCAATTTAATCAAAACAGTGATACTAATTCTTTAGCAGATAAATTAGGGTGATTTAAAAAAAAAAAAAAAAATCAAAGCCTAATCTAAAAATCTAGCCAACCAGCTTTTCCTTTTCACGACGCAAAGAATTCGTATTAATCAGACTTTGAAATGGACATTCAGTAAGAACCCATAAATACGTAATAACAAAAAACGATAACCTTAATGTAGGACTTGTAACATTCTCAAAAACATAACAATCGGACATAACCCGACTGCGTAAAACGAAGGGCACAACACATACTATTGGAATACAAAATTCCATACTTCACTGTCTTCGGCATATTGAAATATTTAATGAAATCTATAATTTAAAAAATGAAAAATAAATTGTCTTTTTTATCCCTCATTACTAATACGTTTTCCTATAAGCTGTATTTTAATTAAAATTTTATGAATTTATTTTAATTATTACAATTTTATTTGCGGTTTCTTCTCATAATATGTTATTCGTATGTACAGGATAGCACTCATTTTTAGCCAGAGTGGGACTAAAGATTTTATTTCATGAATTCGGCACAAATAAATTCACATTGCCTGGCGCGAATCAAACTAGCTACTCTTGGTTTGCCATGTGTCATTAAGGCCAATGCATTAACTCACATACCTAATCTGAGCTCCGCATAATCTTATAAGACTGAATGCGAGGCAAATCATGTAATGTTTGATTTTATATTTTTCGAAAAGCAAAATTGCATTAATTGATAAAATTCTGTTTTGGTATTCTACTATAATTCTTTAGAAGTATGAGATGGTGGAAAGGGAGCTGACATTAATCCGCTAGTCGTGTTATCGGAAGTTGACATTTTGACATAAAAATAAAAATGACATCGGATGTAAAAAGTAGAAATTTCGAAATTCCTAAATCTAAACATCGTTTTAGGACCAAAAAATATATTCTAAACACAATCAGTTCTTTATAATAAATTTATATAACCAATATAAAGGAAGATATTGAGGGATTTAATGGGATGGAAATATCACAACGAATAAAATAAAAAAGAGGAAATAAAATAAACCTGATGTGGATTAAGATTAATAACCACCACGTAATCATTCCCGAGCTATAGGAAATTTCAGGACCCAGATAAAAAAAAACATTAGGATCAAAGGGAGAAGGAAACACCATCAGCTGTATTGGGTGACCATCACCTCAGTCGCAGGGGACCCGTATATACCACAACGAATATAATGGCGATTATGATGATGATGTTGACAACGTGGTTATGATTATGATCGTAATTATCAGCTGCTCTACTAGTGTAATCATTGATTATGAGATGCCCATTCTAAGGGCAAAAGCATTCCAGTTCTGCTTAATGTTGCAGTACTAGTTTATTTAATTTTGTGTTCTTCCAGAATTGAAGCACCACATAGTAAAATAACTTCTACGTCTAAAAGACCATTTGAAAAATATTACGAAATCCATTTTTAGCTTTACTAAGTATATTGTCCAAAAACGTCCGTCACGCAGGGGCAGCGTAAACTAAGCAGATTTCCCACGTGAAGTTTTACAATAGAGAAATTTCACGAGAGCCGAACCAGTGAAGGAAACGGCCGAACTAGCTTTTGGCGGGAAAGTAACTCTCGTCCGTTAGGCGCCCCGATTTAATAAAAATGCAAATATCTCGGTTAATATTCAAGATAGAGAAAAAAATTATATGACAATATTTATACTAAATTTAATTTGCAATAAGACTGAAGATCGGTTCTGTACAATTTTTCGATCCGACGTATACTAACGGAGACATTTCGAATTTTTGAAAATCCTCCCCTCTAAACCCCCCCCTCCCACTGGTCCGATTTCAGCCGTTAACGAACTTGATCTTTCTTTTTACATGAAACGACTAAATATCGAGTTTGGTAACGATTAAACAAAAATTGCGACCGCTAGAGCGGTATCAGACATATATATATATATATATATATATATATATATATATATATAGAGATCTAGGTGTGTCTAATATCTATATTTACAGTTTTGAACGGACCTCATTTTCGTCATCTACTAGGTAGGATCGATGGACATTTCAAGAAAAATTTCGAAAATTCCGTCATGAGTACAACCTCAATAGCTGATTTCCCTTAAGGGAAATCTGCTAAAAGACAGTGTATAACATACGAGCGAATCCTGATAGACAGCTATAGGCCAGGTTAACACATGCCTTATTAGGTAAGAACTAATAATCGCGAATTGGAAAACAAACAAAATTTTGACGAGCCGAAATGTTTATTCCATTATCGAAAAACCTGTTGAAAGAAAATCAAACAAAACACGCAAAGAACAAAAATTCTTAACAAAGCTATTGCACCGTACCCAATAGAAAATATGTCAGAAAGAAAGAGAAAACGATCTCTTTATTTCCTATATCAATGTCGTGCCACCTATTGAATTTAATCAAAATACTGTGTTTTATTGAATGTAAAAATATTCCATCTTTAGTACAAAAGCGAAAGATGAAACCCCATAGGAATTAAATATTTTTAATGGCTGAGAAAAAAATTTTTTTTTTGTAAGAAGCAATTTATTCTTGCCTCCTGATGTTTATTCTTTTGTCTTTGAGTTTTTCATTAACAAAAAGGAACACTTATAATAATTGAAGGGCCTTTCATTTAAAAAAAAAAATGAATTTTGATTTTAATTATAATATTATTATTTTAATTATTAACAAACACTACAAGTACTTTAGCTCTGCTTTAATTGAAATAAAAGTGAACCATTGCTTGATATTAACTACCTACTTTGAATTAATATATTTAAAAGCCCTTTAGTCTATTCCTAAAAATAAATATCATAACCCCCAGAACTTTTGCCACCACAAAGAAACAATACAGAATATTTATGAAACAGCGCGATTTTCAGCGCGAAAAATTACGAATATCCAACTATCCTACACAGGTGATGAAAATGAGATCCGTTCAAATAAATATTTGTTTGTGTTATTTCTGTTTCGTTGTCAAACTCGATATTTACACGTTTAATGCAGAAGAAAAGATCAAGTCCCTTAAAGGCTGAAACTGGTGCTGACAGGGGAGGGGGGGGGGTTATAGGACTGAATCGAAAATTCAAAATATAAATATTTTCGATAATAATAGTTGGAGAGGAAATTTTTAAACAATCAATATTTTTTATTTTAATGTGGAATTTTAGTTTTCACTGAATTTAATTAATTACAGACACACACAAACTTTTAACTTTTACAGATCGTGAAAATAGAACTACAGCTTTACTCTCTTCAGGATGCTATTTTTTAACATAAATAAAAAGAAAATATCAAATAAATAAACATGAATTGAGATAAAACGCAATTGACTTTTATAAAATTCCGAATTTCTATTCGCGTTTATATTTTGTAAAATCAACAATACCTATCTTTTCTATTTTTAAGTTTTACTTCTTTTGAGATCCATGTTTGGGAGCCATTAATTGATTGCCTCTTGCTTAATGAATTACTACGCCAGTACTATGTGAGTAAATGAGTAAAGGCAGTGTTGCCAAATTATTTCCTAAGCATTACTAAATCATACTAGCAAAGGAAGTTGCGAGGGACTCGCGTACCACACTGAAAAATGGGGTTTTGTGTTTGGGACAGAAACAAGTTATGGTACTACGGTGCACATAGTGGTTGTAAATGTAAAAACAAAATCAGGCTGCTGTTGTGTAAGCTTAGCAGACTTCCTACAACTTCCTTGTGATTCACATTCTGTTCTCTATTTATTATGATACCTAATAAATAGTTTGAAATTTACGATAGACATGAAATGTTGATTTGAATTCTAATTATAGAATAAAACTTTGTTAATAATTAATTGTAGTTATACGACAAACAATAACCTACATATAAACGGTTTCGTATTTTATTCGTTTTCTAAACGCCTATTTTTCTTGGCTGATTACAGCATGAAACGGTTAATTATCGAGTTTGGTGGTTCGAAAATTCAAAACTGCATGCAGTATGGAATATTAATCAATGCACCATGCATTTGATTTCAGGTCCTATAAAAAAATGTGTGGTATTTTTTATTATTCATTGTTTCGCTATAAAGTCGCTGACGCACAATTAGGCATTCGCGTGGTATTAAGACGTTTTCTGATATATTGGCTTAATGTTAATATGAGATGAGTAGGTGTGAGTTTAACAGATGTTAAAACAATATAAAATAATTTAGTGAGATAAAATGTATAGAACAACTTTAGCATATTGCATGTTCAACAAGTTTGGCTACATAAATGTTTTCGATACGGCCCATTATAACGATATTACCAATTTTTATTTTACTCTTCTCTAAACTACCACTCTTCCTTTTTCAATTTCAGTTACTAATGAGCTTTGCCCTTAATTTTACTTGAAGCTATTAAATGAGGACTTTATAAACAACGAAAACAAACTTGGGGCTGCAAGAGCGTTAACAGACAAATATGTACCTATAAGAATTTTATGAAGAACAGAAGATGAAGTTTCTTAATGGCTACAATCAAACCTGAAGAATGGATAAAACAAGCAATTTGGCCAAGCCCAAATATTAATATTTTAGTGTCACCTACACCACCACTCCTGCTAGCGCAATTTTGATTTAGTGCACCTAAACTACTAAATATACCATGTCCAGTTTTAATTTTAACTCCTGTTTACATACACTTTTTATTGTTATTAAAGGAAAAATAAACAATTCAGCTCGTCAGACCTTCAGAGTATCCAACACGTGGAAAGTCAGTTTAGTTTAAGTAGCCCCTGCGTGACAGGCATTTGAACCAACTCTTCATTGCCCATCTAAAGCCATATCCTTCCTAGAACATAACAAATTTCTATATTGACAAGAATAGCATAGGTGAAAATACAATACTTATGAAGTGATAACAATGACAGGACCTACTGACAATGCAACAGTGTAAACATCCCAATCATCTGTGCTGTTAAACTACTCCCTCGAAGGGCCAGTAAAAAATTATGACTGGCCCAGGTGTCACCATTTACAACCGCTAACTATGTTAGGACACAGCTCCTTTTAGGATGGTCCTGAGATATATGAAAAAATGGCAGAATCGTTCGGAGTTCTGGAGTACTCTTTTCAACGCTATAATGTCTTCTAGAAACTTACAGGACTGGTTACATAGAAGGAAAAATAAATAAGATAAATAAATATAACCTTTATATGTTATGCATAATTTCAGATCGTGATGATACAATTTTTTTTTATTTGAAAAATCCTAGTACAAATTCAACTTAAAGTTAAGGTCTTCTGAGCTCTTTTTGATTTTTTGTGTGCGAAATATGCTAATTTATGTCAGGTTTAATCCTAGCGCAATAGTGTTCTTCTCCAAGTATCTTCTATTCTCTTCTTTGTTCAGCAACTCTATGCCATGTTGCCCCGCTACATGTAATTCTCATCTCCAAGTCCCATGGAGTAGTTGGCCTTCCTCTCTTCCTCTTGTAGTTCCGAGGGTAATAATAATATGTTTAGACCATTTATCTTTATCCTCCCTCACCAGGTGTCCTCCTGCCCATGTCCATTTTCTCTTATTTATGATCCACGCTATTCAGGGAATTTAGTTTTTTCTCCAATCCACTCCCTGGACTTTTTATCTCTCTTGGTGATGTGTAGTATGCAGCACTCCATCCCCCTCACTAGAACTTGAGTTTTCTAATCGTGGTCTTGTTGACTGGCCTTGTTTCACACCCGTAGGTCAACGTTGGTAGGACTGTGCTTTCCCATAATTTTTTTTTAGATCCGAGGCGGAATTCAGCTGCTTGTATCTGAAAAGAACGTTGAAAAAATATTTAAACATAACTCGGAATGGCAAGTGGAATCAAGAGCTTTGCACGCGATAAGTATGGGCTACGTAGACGATGATCTTTAATACATCGGTTATCTGGTCCATTGTGATATATGGCTGTAAATATGGGCTCTTGCCAACGAGAATAGTAGAACCCATTTGTTCTCTGAGAAGAACCATTAGAAAGATGTTCGGCCCGGTTAAAGGGACAGATGCACGATGAAAAGCAATGCCGACCAAACGGGGATGTATAAAAGAAAAAGGTCTACAGTTAAAGAAATATTCAAAAAGATGTTTGACAGGAAATTGAATATGGAATTAATATTAAAACAGAACATGCTACAGAAAACCAGTGTCAGAATAAATTTTATTTACTAAAAAATGTATCTCAAGTTTAAAAATTTCTTAAAATATTAAATTTATAACAAGCTGCTATTTATGTTCGTTGGAGCCTACATATTATATTACAAGAATTTCCCTAACTAACACACCCTTTATTATTATTAGAAAAGGAATAAGCTTTTTAGGTTGCACAATTGAGATGAATTAAAAAAAAATCATCGAATTTCCTTCCCCACTCTAAGATGATAAAAAAAAAAAATGTATTTAAGCAAAGGCTGCGTAAACTAAGCAAGGGCTAGAATAACACCATACCTGAAAAAGAAGCCAATGTAAACGGGAATTGAAATTTTAGCTTAGGGAATTGAAATCTTTGTGTCTCACTTCTTTAAAGTGAAATTCAAATGACTAGAACTTGGGTTTCACTGAAATCTGAAAAATAAAAAATTAATAATAATAAGACTTAACTTAATAATCCATTTATGAAAAAAATGTATAGAAAAATAATTGTAGAACATTAAATGTTTAAGGAGATTTTAGGAATTTTATATTTCTCTTTCTGTTATTATGTATCGGATCGCTAAAAATTATTTATCTACTGTTATTAAAAACCACTAAACGCCTCATTCCAAGCTAAAATACAACACGTTCTTTTACACAAACTTTAACTAATGGATAAATTGGTTAAAATGTACCGTCAGTTATAGCTCCAGAAGCCACCGTTGCCACACCTCCAGACGACACCTCAGCAGCCGACTCAGCATTCTTCAATAATTTAGTATAAATACCTCTCCTCTTCTTTCCCATTCCTCATTCCTGTCTCAGTAGCCGAATTGCTTGTATTTATGTAACTATTCTAAATTTGTACTGGTGTTACCAATAAAGTTTTTTTTGGAGATTCTGATAGCCGAGTATTTAGTTGTCCCACAAAGGCCTCATTACTATTCGATTTATTATATACGGTATTAAGATTAAATTCGTTAATAGTCTAAGCCGAGCTTGGGTTGGAGGGCATGTATGTGTCGGATAGAAGAATGTAATATAGCTAGAATTATTTAAAACGCTAATATTGTTCCACACATGTTTTTTAGCAGATTTCCCTTAAGGGAGATTTCCCCCTATTGAGGTCGTACTCATGACGCGATTTTCGAAAAATACAAGCCGAATTGCTTGTATTTATGTAACTATTCTAAATTTGTACTGGTGTTACCAATAAAGTTTTTTTTGGAGATTCTGATAGCCGAGTATTTAGTTGGCGCCCGAAGTTCAGGGACTCGTACCGTTGAAAGTAGAAGCCAGAAGCCCAGCTGAAGAAGACTGACGCCGCTTCGAAAGAAGATTCACCAGGAGAACTTCACAACGGGAGTATTTCAATACTCACTACGATTCTCACCCTCACTACAGATATTTGGCCTTCAGGACTTCAAGAGGACTTGAGGTACAACACCAGACACATTTGATATTTAATTTTAGAATTTCACAACATTTTTTTTTTCTTCTCTCATTTTTGTTTTTGTTAAGAACTAATTTTAATTTCTAATTTTAATATCAGTAAAATCCATATACTTATATTTATTATCATATTTTATTATATAAATATATCTATACACAAATGACTCATTTACAAGAAAGACTGATCCAAAACCGACACATTTCCGTTGAGGAACTCACAGAAGGACTTGAAAACATGCAACTATCAGAACAAAAACGCACAATAACATACGCACTCACAAAGGAAGATTATGATCACATTCCCCCTTATGATGGCAATCCGGAAGACTTGATTTATTTCTCAAAAGCGGTTCAAGCGGTTTTCGAAAATACATGTACAGTTGATAACACTTTAGGTCCACAAAATCACGCACGACTTCTCACTAAAGTAAAGGCACGGCTTACTGGAAACGCGCGACACTGCTTACTGACTAACGACTTTAACTCAATTCCAGACTTATTAAATTACTTGAAAAAAAGCTTTAGGGACTCCAGAACCATTGAACAATTATCAACATAGTTAATTAATATAACACCACTATTTAAGGAGCACCCCATACAATTTGTCGACAGAGTCGCCAGTAAAAGAGCACTCACTTTTTCCCGTATTAAAATGGACGACAACCCCGACACAAGGAATTACATACGCTACAAAGACACCGAAATTGTTCATCACGTCACTACACACCTTCACCCCAACCTATGCGACTTCATTAAGCACATGAAACTCGACTCTTTGGACGATATTAGAAATGCTCTTCAAAATGAGGCCTCTCACATAGTGGAGAGACTTTACGGTGAACGCCACCACAGCTACAATAAACCAAGATACCCACAAAAACGAGACGACTTCTACAGGCCACGACCTAACAACGCCCCCACAGTTCCAAACAACATACCACTTTACCAACGACCTAGACGTTACGAGCTTACGCCCAGATACAGCGATTCCTTCAGACATGACAGGCAATTTGACACAGGACCATTCAATAATGAGCCGAGAACAAGTTACGACTGGAAACCGCCCCACTGGGAAAGACCACCCCAAATGCCGACACCACACTACCCCCAGATGCCCCACAATCAGGACTGGGACGCACAGAGACAAAGTCAATTTTTTAATAGGCCGCGTTCCCCACCACGACAAGACTCACAAAACACAGTTTCCATGAGGACTGTCAGATCCAACCCCCAACGAGTTAACCACATCACGGATGATGACAGACTTACAAGACTAGAGACAAGGATGGCATCCCTAATGGACAAATTTGACCATTTTTTAGACAAAAACGGTCCCGAACCGCCCCCGAATATTTAGTAAATTTTACGGAAAGCCTCCCACACTTTACAGACAACAAACACAAGACTTGGCTTATCGACACCGGCTCGGCGAAAAATTATATAACTCCCTCTTCCGTACCCGACGGAAGTAAAATAACTTCGGAAGATAATAATAATAAAGATGAATGTAATAATATTAATATTAAAGATAAAAGTACTATTGAAAATGAAAATAAAGGTATTATTAAACAGAAAATTAGTATTAGTAAAGAATATATTGATTGTTTCAAAAATAATAAAATGTTTAATGTTGAAACGAATATAATTAATAAAGCTATTAAAGAATATAGTAATAATAATAATAAAAAGAAAATAATAATAAATGTAAGATTAATAAATAGTAATAATGTTAATAATAATAATAATGATAACTCAAGTGATTCAAATATAAATGAATCAAATAATAATAATAATAATAGAGTAAGCTCAAATACTATAAAGCAAAATATGAATTTATTAGAAATCGAAAATATTCTAAAAGATATTAGTGAACATAAAAAGAAAAAAGTTAAAATCAAAAGTAAAAAAGATAAAATCCGATTTAGAACATAAAAACACGAAAACAGATACGGCGAATGTAATGAACACTCTCTTTAAGAACCCACAGACCACTGATTTACATACTGTAGAGATGAAACAGACCTTGCCACCGTCCATTCACAAGAATCCTCCAATCAACAAATATGGATAGCAGATGACGATAGATCAATCAATGTTCAAAAATATCAAATATTCATTCAACGAGGAAGTGAACCTACGCACACTCTACGACCATTTAACAAATATCGGTACATCCTTGAAACAGCCTACATTAAAAGGTACAAAAACAAGTGTATATAAATAGAAAAAGAAGACTAACAAAGGGAATTAATTGACTCTTACCATCTAGGCAAAACGTTTCATAGAGGTGGACTTGAAACATATAATAAATTGAAAAGGTATTATTACTTCCCTAAAATGAAGGACATGATCATGGATTACGTTAACAACTGTGACACCTGCAGACGGACCAAATACGACAGAAACCCAATTAAGACCAAATACTGCGTCACACCCACACCTGACAGACCGTTCGAAGAACTGATGATGGACACACTTCACTATGAACAAAAGTATATAATAACACTTGTAGATACTTTTTCTAAACGATTTTTTGCCCGACTTACGTCAACTCTAAATGCTACAAATGTACTTCAGGTGCTAACAGACTACCTAGAATTATATCCGACGCCTACACGAATAAAAATGGACAATGGAAAGGAATTTAAAAATTCACTGGTTCAAAATTTTTTAGAAACCCAAGGGATAGAACCCTATTATACTACACCAAACCATCCCAATTCCCTAGGACTCTTAAACAGGATACACTCCACAATGATTGAAATCATGAGAAGCATAACCCTGCAGGAATCAAATATTACATTGACAAAGACACTCAAACTGACCGTATTAGCCTATAACAACACTCTACACCAACAACTAAAATTGACACCAAACGAAATCACTTTTGGACCAAACCACCGCACCCCCACCTTAACCGAAGCCAATATCAAAGAGAGATTGGTGGAACAACACCATGACAGACTGAAACTAGTTCAATCCATTATAAAGGAAAATATTGTAAAAGAGAAACAAACTAGAACGGACAAACTCAATAAAAACAGGGAAGACCCAGAAATCCCTACGGAAACGTATGCGCGAATCAGGACAAGAGTTAAAGTGGAAAATCCATACAAACCAGTGATTAAAGTACGCGACAAAAACAAAGAGATCATAGTACACAAAGACAATTTACAAAGACCAAGGAAAGTCTATAAAAAACGAAAAAAGCCAATTACCAACTCAGACAATCCCTCTGTTTTAGATGGAGATACAAATATGGCATCTGGCTCTATGGTTCCTCCAGACACTGACTCAGACACTCCAATATGATGTGACTGACATCTCAAAGACTCCTGGTATACTGCCTATCAAACTGCCCGACTCATATGCTCTCGACAAATATTATACATTGACGCATTACATTAATTATACTCACCTATACACTGAACTTCTTGATACAGAAAAAAATCTTCCGAAATTTAAAGACCTCAAAACACAGGACGTCACAAATCGACTCCTCCAATTTACGAAAAACAAACTTAAAACAATTTTTAATATAAATACTAATCCAAGGAGGAAGCGTGGTATCATTAATGGTTTAGGTTCAGCCATTAATTGGTTAACAGGAAATATGGACGCACAAGACAAACAATACTATGATAAAGTAATCAACACAATTCAGACAAACTCATACCACATAGAGCACAATATTGAACGGCAGACTATATACAACAAAAACTTAATCAATACATTAAAACATGACATAGATGCCCTAAACAGAAACAATGACAGATCATTGACGTTAATTAATTCCATGGACAATGACGAACGCTATATTCACCTCACCGAACTCTACATAATACTTAACTACATTTATATTCGGATAAATGAATTAGAAAACAGCATAGAAATGTGTAAAATGGGAATCGCCCATTCTTCGCTCATAAGTCAAATAGAAGTAAAAACTCTTTCAAAACTTCCGCTTATTTCAACCAATTTAGAACTTCTGTGGATGACCAGTAAAATACATTGTGCCATCAATCAAGGTGTTCTTCACTTCTTTGTGTCACTTCCTTTACACAGCAGACGATACACTACATACTACTTACTACAAGCTCCAATAATACACAACAACCAACAGATCTCTACAATCGCACCCTATACCACAATCTTAAGCAACAACACTAACATATTTTTAGCTAATTGTACTTTTATATTAAATAATTATTATTGTAACCAAATTAGAACGATAAGTGATTCATGTATTTCTCAACTACCTCTAGAAAATCCTCAAAAATGTGTAACAACATCCGTTCATTCGGACCCTTTTATTAAATATATAGCTGATGTAGATCTATATGCACATTTCAGACATAACAACACCCATTTTTCTCCCCACAACAGCCCTCATAAAACTGCAAAATAATGAATCTATCCTGGAATGTCCCCAACCTAGTACAGAAGTCATAGACACAGAAATACTGTACTTCGAACACAGCCCACAGCATATAAAACAATTCAATATCACATTTGACCACTTAGACACCCCTAGAATAGAAAACATTAGTATAGAACCATTAGAATTTATAAATTTAAATTATACACAATTAATCCTGTATGTAATAGTTTTATATTTATTTATTTTTAATGTCTTAATATTAGTTAAACAATGTAAATCAATGTGTATGGAACCCCAACCACCTCACCAGAACCCGTCTACAGATGACATCTCTTTGGAAGCAACTCCAGCAACCGTACCCAGAAGAATTTTTGATCCCTGGAGACTCCCTTCCTAATAAAAAAACTTCTCACCGGACTTCGAATCTTCGGCAGGGGGGAGTTATAGCTCCAGAAGCCACCGTTGCCACACCTCCAGACGACACCTCAGCAGCCGACTCAGCATTCTTCAATAATTTAGTATAAATACCTCTCCTCTTCTTTCCCATTCCTCATTCCTGTCTCAGTAGCCGAATTGCTTGTATTTATGTAACTATTCTAAATTTGTACTGGTGTTACCAATAAAGTTTTTTTTGGAGATTCTGATAGCCGAGTATTTAGTTGTCCCACAAAGGCCTCATTACTATTCGATTTATTATATACGGTATTAAGATTAAATTCGTTAATAGTCTAACCCGAGCTTGGGTTGGAGGGCATGTATGTGTCGGATAGAAGAATGTAATATAGCTAGAATTATTTAAAACGCTAATATTGTTCCACACATGTTTTTTAGCAGATTTCCCTTAAGAGAGATTTCCCCCTATTGAGGTCGTACTCATGACGCGATTTTCGAAAAATTTCTTCAAATGTCCATCGATCCTACCCAGGAGATGACGAAAATGAGGTCCGTTCAAAATTATATATATATATATATATATATATATATATATATATCTATATATATCTTTATATATATAATTCTAGCGTACGTGTGTATGTCACTGAACTCCTCCTAGACGGATGGACCGATTTGATTGAATTTTTAAATACGCGTTCGAGGGACGCCCCGGATGGTTTAGCGCCGCAGATCGGCCAGGCAGATGAAGCAGGATTGGGGGGTCGTGAGGGTGGCCTGAAATTAAAAATAGCCGTATTTCGTTTCCTATTGGTTTTTCGGCAAATATGCACAGGATAAGAGTTGTTTATGTTGTTATTTGGAGTAACTTTTGTTATATTCAATTTTGTCGTATATTAAAGTATAAGCGAGATATACACTAAAAAAGTAAAGAGGGGCCAACAATTTTATTGGGCACTAACGATTGAACCGAACTGAACAAAACTCGGTATGTGAATTAGCGTTAGTTCTACCATGGTTATAAGCTGTACTAAATTTTTTAAGTTCGAACGGGAGTGGGGGTTTACTGAAGGCCGAAAACTAAAAAACGCCGATATCTCGGTTAATATTAAAGACAGTGAAAATAGGTACATGACAACGTTTATAGATCGTTTAATTTGCAAAAAGATTGGTTCTCTACAAAATTTCGATCAGACTCAAACTTACGGAGATATTTCGAATTTTCGAAAATCCTCCCCTCTAAATCCCCCTTCCCAATGATCCGATTCCAGCCGTTGAAGAACATGATCCGTCTTTTAACGTAAAACGTTTAAATACGGAGTTTGGTAACGATCGAGCGAAAATTGCGACCGCTAGAGCGTTAACAGGCTAATACACCTCTATATCTTTATATATATAATTCTAGCGTACGTGTGTATGTCACTGAACTCCTCCTAGACGGATGGACCGATTTGATTGAATTTTTAAATACGCTTTCGGGTCTCCGGTCGAAGGGCGAAGGGCGAGGTTATTGGAAATGTAATGAAATGTTAATATGTTTATCTAATGTATGTCCTTAGAATTTATGTATGTCATCTAAATAAAGATGTTTTCAGCTGCGAGAGGTTTTCACTTTGAGACATTGTTATTTATTGTCCAAATTTATTTTCATTTGATTTGAATGTTGCTATTCTTTTCTTTTCTTTGTTTATATTTATATATTTGCATTATTATTGTTGAGGGTTTTCATTTATTTCAGTTATTGGTCTACAACTGTTTGTTTTTAAGAATGTGTAGTGCGCATTCTACCAGATAATATTAGAACTAAAACGTCTTCTTTTCCTTCTCTCAGTTTTCCTTATCTTTTTGCGTACGAAATTTTTGGCGATATTTTATTTACTATTGGTTTTTATGCAAACATGCACATAACAAATGTTGTTTTTTGCGTTATTAAAAGAAGATTTTTTTTAAACATGATATTATTAAATTTAATATCCTATTCGCTTGATATATCATGCAGGACAACGTCTGCCGGGTCCGCTAGTATATATATATATATATATATATATATATATATATATATATATATATATATATATATATGTCTGTTAACGCTCTAGCGGTCGTAATTTTTGTTTGATCGTTACGAAACTCGATATTTAACCGTTTTATGTAAAAAGACAGATCAAGTTCGTTAATGGCTGAAATCGGACTAGAGGGAGGGGGGGTTTAGAGGGGGGATTTTTGAAAATTCAAAATATCTCCGTTATTATGCATCGGATCGAAACATTGTATAGAACCAATCGTATTGCAAATTAAATTTACTATAAATATTGTTATATACATTTATTCTCTATCTTGAATATTAACCGAGATATTTGCATTTTTATGAAGTCTGTGGTCAAGTATAGTTCGGGTTAGGTCGGCCATTTCCGTCGGCTCAGGTGGGAGGCTTCTTCTAACCTTACCTTACCTTCCTTCTTTACTTTGCGAGATTTATGCAAATACGTTCTGTTCATCCGCCCCCCCCCCTTCTTTAGTTCTTGGACTACTAAAATTTGAGTTATTAAAATATAAATTATTCTTACAATTCAGAAGCCGTTTCAGTTGGAAATTTATTTTAATTAACTGAAAGATTTCTCATTACCGTTTGTATTTAATCAGGGTGGTTTTGTGTTACCAGTATGCAGATTTCTCTATTGTAAAACTTCACATGGGAAATCTGCTTAGTTTACGCAGCCCCTGCGTGACGGACTTAATCTAATTCCAGTATTAACTAAAGTATTTGTGTTTGTTTTATTTATTTTCAGCCGTCTGCTACTCCTACTCAGACGATTTTCACTTAAAGCACCTGTATGAACAAAAATCATGATTATACAACCCAGATTATATTTTATGCTTCTTATAAGGGGAGAAACGGGTCATTCCAGACTATAGTAGTCTGTTTGGTTTATAGAGCACGTCCGTAAAAGACTTTTAAAATAAAAGAAATATTATATTATCGAGATTTCAATTCATATTTAATAAGAACTGAAAAAAAAAACTGGCTTAGATAGAAGCAAAAGTTTGTAAAACATAAAATATTTAGCAATATGATGGGTTCTCCTCACTACTCTCTACTCTGAGATGAAGCTCTAAAAGTAGACAAATACGTTCGAGCTCGTAGATGACTTTCCTTTTTTTGTTTCTTTTTTAATATAGTAAATTAACTGAATACTCATTACAATTTCCAGGCAAGGGGAAACAGTTAAAATCCATTAAAAAAAATTCTATTTATACACCTTTGTTCCCTTTCCGTCGGGCTTTCCCGTAAGTAAGGCCTCTAATTGAAAAGGCTTCCTGGAAAACTAAGACATTATTTTATAATAGTATATTTCATTACAAGGGCGGAAAGTGACTGTTTCCTATGCGAGATCGTGTTTTACGGCCGGATCGGGCTTTACATCATGAGGCAAAAAATGCAAAATATAATTTAAACTCGTAATTATTAAGTATTATCACATTAAATGATTTGTTTTGCATTCTGTAATATCGATTATTTCTGAACAGCTGATTTAGAGCAGTAACCTGATGCAAGTAACATAACTTTAATAACTCTTTCAAACACAATTCTTTATTATTTGAAATAAATTTATAACAAATTCAAACATTTACAAGAATAATCATAAATAAATAAAGCTATCAAATTTTTTTAAAACAAAATTAAGAAAATCATTTATTATTCCAATCAATCAACGAAAATTTAGTAGATATGAAGTCATTCTCATATTAAATGATACCCAAAAAAATCATATATTAATAAAACACATAAATTATATATGTTAATAAAACATAGAAATAAATACGTATACATAAGAAAAATGTTTAGAGAGTCAGATTAATATTAATGGTACAATTCTTATTGTTGGTAATGACAATACCATAAACGAATTTTAAATGACATGAACGAATTTTATAATAAAACTAAGTTAAATTAGTGTAATTATATTTTCTAATGATAAGTAATCGCCCAATAATATCTTTAGTGCTTTAAAATAACTAAAATATAAATCGTTTTTCGAATAGAAATGCTAGTGTAACCTAGTGTTGGAAACTGTAACTTCAACTGATAGTATGTAAGTAAGTCACTTTCACTTAAAGGGAGGAAAAAGTTTTTCCCTCCCTAGACCGGGAAAGAGAACAGCTGTTTCAAGTTATTATAAAAAGACCCACTTTCCATACTTACATACGGTAGCGAAAGTAACTACTTTCAGATCAGAGTGATGTAAAAGTATTTAATGGCACAAAGCCTAAGAAATATTAATATTGATATATATTGATGACGAGCAACTCATGAGAATCAGAACCATCGTAAAAACTATTATTATTAACTGTTCCTAATATAATAGGCAATAATATAATTTAGTCTATTATAAAGCAATTGGCGGTACTTAAAATATAACGAAGAAATAGATTAAGTAGGACTACCTGAGCAAATGTAGTCTTAGTACACAAAAGGGGAACAAAAAATGGCAGCCGCAGTTGCAGGATAGCTAGGGAACTTGCTAAAGTTGGAGACCGACTTTAGAGGAATTTAGACAACAATGAATGGTTTAAGGTGGTGCCAGATGGTGCTCAGGTCTATCCCTGTATCCAATCTGGATGATTTTTTATTAGCCGATTTCCCCTAAGGGATATTATTAGCAATTGAGGTAATAATCTTGACACGAATTTAGAAAAGAATTCCTGAAATGCCCTCCGGTCCTACCTAGATGGCATAAATGAGGTCCGTTCCAAATTATACACACACACACACACACACACACACACACACACACACACACACACACATATAGTCGAATGGTTCCCAAACTCGATATATAAGCGTTTCGTGTAAATCAAAAGACAAGTTCGTTATCGGCTGAAATTGGGGATTTGAAAATTTGAAATACCTCCGTTATTTTAAGTCGGATCGAAATATCGTATAGCACCAATATCACTGCAAGTTTAATTACCTATAAATATTGTTATGTACGTGTCTCTACCATGAATTTAAACTGACTTATTTTGAATTTCCTGCCATATTAACAATAAGCTGTTATATCATGTAGCACTTTCTTCTAAGCTTAAATACTATATACTATTTTTCAAGAGACCTTTTTATTAAGCGAGATACATGCAAATTCGAAGTGTGACGACGTCACATGATCAATTAAGATATTTTGTTCTCAACTGGAAAATGTTTATTTGATCTACACTATACTCGAAACTTAACCGTTTCAATAATAATTTTTATTGGTTGATATCGGGGACCTGGAACGGAATGGTTTAGGGGGAGGGGGTAATTAGAAAATTCCAAACATCCGTTATAATCCGTCGGGTCGTAAAATGTTATAGGACCAATCATGTTAAAATATTGGTGGTCTACAATTGTCGTTCTACCCGAAGGTTCAGAATAGATAAATCTACATAATGGTAACACCACCGTGAATATTAAGTGAATAAATACGAATGGTAATGAGAAATCTTTCTGTCAATTTACAAGTTAATAATCTCTACAACGGAATGTGTGTGAATTGTAAACAAACAGGTCAGCCAACCTTGCAGAGCTGAATAAATAGATATTCATTTTTTCGAAACCCAAGTATTAATGGAGTTATTCGTACTTTTAGCAGATTTCCTCCTCCTACGCATCTCATATTCTTAAAAAGCTGTTATGTTATGAATCACTTCATTACATGGTTAAATACCAAATATTGTTTTCTTTGAACTTTTACTTTGTGAGGTATATGAATATACGTTCTGTTGATCCCTCCTCCTTTTGTTTTTGGATTTCTAAAATCTGAGTGATTGAGATGAAAATTATTCTGATTTATTATAAATTACAACACTAGGTATTTTAAACAGTTTTCGATAAAATTAATATGTTATATTCAGGTATATCTCATTAATTTTTTTTCTTTCCGGTCTAGAATATCTATTTATTCAGCTCTGCAAGGTTGGCTGACCTGTTTGTTTACAATTCACACACATTCCGTTGTAGAGATTATTAAGTTTTAAATTGACAGAAAGATTTCTCATTACCATTCGTATTTATTCACTTAATATTCACGGTGGTGTTACTTACATTATGTAGATTTATCTATTCTAAACCTTCGGGCGAGAAATCTGCTTAGTTTACGCAGCCCCTGCGTGACGGACTTTCTTGTACTCAGCTTTAAGTACCCCCACCCCGTCCAACTTCTACCATTGGTTTTACATAGAAATACAGAATTTATGATGACATGAGATCACAAGTGTGTTATACCAGGAGTTATAATTTGGAGTGTGTGGGAAATTTGTTTAGTTTACGCAGCCACTGCATGACTGACTTTTGTATTGACTGATTCTTGACCAATGCGGGCCAAAGTGAGCAAAAAAGCAGGAATAAAAATAAATAGGTAATACCTAAAAATTAATAATAATAAAAAATATGAATTATTTTTAAATCGCCTCTTTTTCTATCCTAATAGTTGGCACAAAGTAATTCTGAATAGTGAAGGATTAATAAAGATTTGATTTAAATAAAAGGCTTTGAAAATGGATTATTTAAACTATAAAACAGCCTAAAGCTACCTACAGGAATTTATCTGTGGCAAACTTAATAAATAATATTCTTAGTCTCACCCTGGCTAGAAAGGGCAAATAACCAATTGATAACCCCTACCCTAGCAATAGGTTACCATAGACATTATGAGTAACGTTTATGAGCTCAAAAGGTCTGGTATTTTGTCAAGCATAGTTCATTATAGAGAGATGTATGACTCCATGCATGACAACCCAACAAAACAAACAGCTATAAATAAATCTGTGTGGGAATATACAAAAGAAAGATGTATTTGATTACTATATATTTAGTAGCATCACTTCATTATAAACCAACAGCGTTTCATCGATCTTTTTTCAATAGTAGAATTTCTCGCTCAGTAAAAGGTAAATTGCCGTTAAATATCTTTTACGGTGCCTAAAACATAGGACACGCTACACTATTATGACAAGTACTGATATCATCTGTTTGAAAGCTTAAGACGTAATTGATAAATAACGTGACTTGTGTTTATTACATGGCATGCAAGCCATAGAGTACACCTTCCAATCTTGTTTTGAGTATTTGAAAGTCACCAAGGTCATTGCCACTTCATAAATTCATCACTAAGATAACGTATTCCACAAACACACACACACACACACACACAAACACAATGTACATATATATATATATATAAAATTTTAAAAAAATAAGGTTATTCAGAAACACTGTTTATATGTCACGATTTATCTAAATTGTTAGGAGCCTGAAAACCTGAATTTCATCATCCTCACCACCAGTGGAAAATAAAAATGATTAAAAAAGAATTATTACTTCAGCCTGTACGTTGATTGTTTTCCGTTTAATTCCACGATACTTTTTCGTTTCACATGGCATTGAAAGATTATCACACCTATACTGCTGAACGAAATTACGGAACGAATATTTCTTTTAACGCAAATTAGACATTAGGCTATACTAATATTCTCAGTGAAGAACTGGAGTGGCGGTTTTAATGGGGCTCTGAAATGAAAAATTGGTTTCTCTGTAAACGAGCTCATAAGAGCTGTTTATTTTCTAATTTAGACTAACCTTATTTATATAAACATTTTTCGTATAATGAAGTATAAACAAAATAAATGGTAAAAACTAAAGCTGTCACAACACATTTATTGGGTACTGGCGGCTTTTGGCGGGAAAGGGGTAGATAAAGTGTAATGACGAAGACTATCAATTATTATTATTTACATTGATGATTATCCATTATTTGTCGACATTGTTTTAAATAATGACGAAGAATTGAGTAGGAAGTGGTTTTTTTTATTATTTTTTTTTGTAAACCTAGAGTGGCGAATTCGATTCCCGCCTGGGCAGTAGGAATTTATTTAGTGACGGATTGATTAAATAAAAACCTTAGTCCCTCCCTGGTTAGACAAGGGTGGCCCCCTGTAGATAAGCCGTCCCAATTAGCCATATTAACAAAAAATGGACGTAAATAAAAAGTAATAGTAGTATTTATTGTATTTATATTTATTTGTATGATTCACGTTTTATCTCCAAGGCCCAGGGAAAGTATAGAAGCTCACCATAGTTACTAGAATGTTAGTAATATTGCTCCGTTAATATGTCATACAATAGTCCCTCACGTCACTCTTAGGGGCAGCTAATTATCGCGAAGTTATATAATGCCAAACGAAATATGTACATGCATACTTGCATGTGCTAGATTGCGTTTGAGGGTGGCTGCGCGCGTGCGTGTTTGTGTATATATATGTGTAATATATTCGTGACATTCTACGCGATCAACCCGAGGTACAACCAAAGTTACCCGAGGAGGGCCTGGAATGAGTTGCCCTATTGATCCCGGGGGATTTCATTGGCCTGTATCAGCCTGGCTGGTGACGGGATCTAAGAGAGACATATTCGTTTGCCATACCAAGGGGTTGTCAGGCGTAAATACTCGCTAGATTCCCACTAATTGAGAACCACTTCGATACTAGCAGGCTCAGGTAGTGGACTCGTGAACTAATGTTCTCCCTTCTTAGGAATCGACCCTTCACCTATTTTTACTTTCATCTTACTGAAGTTGTGGTAAATGTAATCACTTTTTAGTCCGCATGTCCTCTGGTGCCCCATTTCATAGTATATAATGAATGAGGGTTACGTCTAACCCATAAGTGGTTACTAGTGTGTTATACCAGCATGTGGAATGTGCTAGTATTTTATGCCGCCCCAGCGTGACAGACCATGGCTTTTTATGTAATACTGATGGTGAGGTGTGTGCAGTGACCTCTGCAGTTTTCTCGTGGTGGAATCTGGTAGATGGCAAGCCTTGATATTACACCTGTTACAGTACCTTTCCAGCACTGACGATAGTTGCGTGGTTGGAGACAATTTTAAACATATTCATCGACCTAATGAGAAATGTAAGCTTGTTCACATTCAATGACGCAAAGCCTTCTATCTTAAGAAGTTGTTACTGGGTAGGAGGTTATACTCAAGACATGCCTTGTAAAGCCCTAGGGAGGGTCTAAACCACGGGCCCCATTGAAGAAGATTGATAACGCTGTTGACCTTCATCATTGTGGAATTTATGTTCCGTTCAATATCTGTTTACTCCAAAGCTTATTCCCAAATATTCCACCACCTCCTGCCATTGGACCCTTGTACCTGCAATCATGACTCGTGACGGTTGCTCGTCTTCAGTTTATCGTCTCAGATATTAGTTGTTAGCACATATAACTCGACTTCAGTAAAGGCGCCACCATCTAATTTGCATCCCCTATAACGTTTGTGAGAAAAATTATATTAGAAAAATTTGTAAGGTAATGGTAAGCTATGAAAGGAATTCCGGTGGATGTACGTTAGTAGCTTTAGAAAATTCGAATCACATTTTACATATATGGACTGCTGATATTTTCATGACCATCCGGCTTGACGGTTACCAATTTGAAATGTTTCAATAGAACATATTTGGAATAGAACTAAGGGTTAATAATTTTCTAGTAGTCCAGCTGCCTGAAAATGACAGTACAGTAACAAGTCTACCAAGAAATCATTGCACCGAGTGGGGAAGGCGTCAATTAAACAGAGTTCGAAGTGGTTATTCATGTAAAGGTGTCATGTTCATGAATAATGGAATAGTGGCACTTGAGAAATAGAAAGTAATGGCTACGAGTCACAGATCGTACTTGTTTACACAGGAGATAAATTGAAACGGAAGATATCAAGAACTGAATTAGATTATTTCCGTAATGATAAAATTCATCTTGAGGACATTTTGGATAATAATTTATGCTGAAATCTGTATACAAATAAAACTCTAGTGTTGGTCTGATTATCCAATTTAAAATCAACCAGGATTCTTGTAAAGTTTCAAATAATTCAAAGAACAATGGCATCAAGAGTGAAATATTGTCGGCCTATCTGTCGTTTGCCAATGAGTTCCATCATTTCGTTCGGAAGATTTAATTTAAGTATTCTGAACGTTCTAGGATTTTGATAATTTCATAATAATCAAGTAATTGATGATATTTGACAAATTTTTCAAGTTTAAAGATATTGAAAAATGTAAAAATATGAGAGGCAGAAGCCATAAATTCCGAATTTTTAAATGTAATTAACGTTTTAGGGCCACATTCGTTATTCTAAATTCAATTTGTTTTTCCATTTTTTCGATAAAACCAATACTACCGAAGGTATTGACAAATATGTGTTTTCACTTCAATGTTACCCCCCTCCCCTCACTAGCTGAAAATTCAAATTACCATATACTATGTTGTATCTTGGCACAATAATATAGAAATCCATAGACATTTCCTGAGCCGTTTTTGCCTGACCATTTATGGACAGAGTGGCAGCCAAGATTTTCATGTCGGGTACCTTTATTCTTAGAATGGTCTACAACGTAAAAAAAAAATGAATCTTCTCCGAATTTAAATAGAAAATGAGTCAAATCTTAGATTTTGATTTATACAGGTTATTTCTATCTTGATTTTCTTCTTTTCAGTGGGTAGGTAAGTGTTGTTTTACTGCTGTCACAGATCACTGAGAATGCAGAACTGCCTTTGAAAGAGGATATGTTCTTTTGGTGAATATTTGTTGAGAATATTAGGAATAGTCTTCCTGTTTTCTGATATACTGACCGTACTGTCCAGTACCCGCATATAACAGTCATTATTGTTTAAAACAAAAAGGATAAAAAATTAGTATTATTATTAAGAATATTTGGAGAACTACACTATACTTCTTAGCATATAGTTTCTTCAATTTTCTTGTGAAAGAATCTTTGTTATTATTGTTTGATTAAAAGTGGATTTCTTTTTCAGTTACGGCTACAGCGCTCTCGTACATCGGTGCTAAATTGTTCTTCTCAAAACGTAAGTGTTCTATGAGAGTTTATTCAGTTGATAAGTAGAAACGAATGCATGAAACTAGTATTCATCTTTTAGCGAATTTCCCGTAAGGGAAATCAGCTATTAAGGTCGTACTCATAACGCGATTTTCGGAATTTTCCTTCAAATATCCATCGATCCTATGGAGATGACGAAAATAAGGTCCATTCAAAACTGTGTGTATATATGTATATATATATATATATATATATATATATATATATATATATATATATATATATATATATATATATGTTACCGCTCTAGCGGTAGCAATTATTGTTTAATCGTTACCAAACTCGATATTAGTCGTTTTTTGTAAAAACAAAGATCAAGTTCGCTAACGGCTAAAATCGGACCAGAGAGGGGGGGGGGTTAGAGGGGAGGTATTTTGAAAATTCGAAATATCTCTGTTACTATACGTCTGATCGAAAAATTGTTTAGAAACATTCTTATTGTAAATTAAATTTACTATAAATATTGTTAAATTCATATTATACTTAATGTGTATTAACTGAAACATTTGGATTTTATAGTTTTACGTTTTTAGTAATCCACTCCTACTAGTTCATATTAATAATAAGCTGTTGTATCGTGAACCACTTCATTACAGGGTTAAATACCAAATATTGTTTTCATCAAAGCTTTATTATACGAGATACAAACAAATACGTTCTGTTGACTCCCCCCCCCTCTTTTGTTATTAGATTACTAAAATTTGATTGATTGAGATAGAAATCATTCTGATTAGTTTCAAATACCTCCACTATCTATAGTTAATAATTTTCAATAAACTTAATAAGTTATATTCAGATATATTTCATTAATTGTTCATCTTTCCGGTGGAAAAATTCTATATATTAAGAGCTGCGATGTTGGCTGCCCTGTTTGTTTACAATTCAGGATTTCCGTTGTAGGAATATTTCCGTTGTATATATAATTAACTTGTATCAGGTCTTAATGATTTCTTATTGCTGTTTGAGTATATTCCCTTAACATTCACGATGGTGTTACCAAAAAACAGATTTAACTGTTATAAACCTTCGCGTGTCAAATCTGCTTAGTTTACGCAGCCCTTGCGGCATGGACTTTTTATTTCTTAGCCACAGATACGAAATAAATTAGAGAGTTCTAATATAATGAGAATATTATCTTTTAGTAATATATTTCTTCACGAAGACTAAAACTAAATGTTTTTTGAATACACACTACCTGTCGTAAAAGGCAACTACATGGTCCTACCGAGTAATAAAGTTTTGAGAGTATATTATAACTATGGTTTATTTGTGTTTATAATATTTAACTATTGCATTTGGCCCTTATTTCTATTGTTATGATTAATAAAATCGTATGGTTAAATAATAATTAGGATAAATATTTTTTTTATGGAAAAATGCTCTACATATTGCTTTATTTCCCCTTGTTCAAAATTGGGATCGTCATTTTAGTCCGGGAAATCGTGTTTCTCAAAAATTTCATGATCCCTAATTAACTATTTAAAATTTTTGAAACTAAATGTCGCTGAATTTAACGCTCAAGATATATAAACAAATGAAAAAAAACACATTATTATTATATCTCGAGTAAATATAAACCCACATGATTTGAAAACATATTTCGGTGGAATGCTTTACTACTCTTAGTGGGGACCCGTTTGAATGGCTACATTTTATCACAGCCTTTAGGGCTACATGAGAATGATGTATGTGTTTTTTTTCTGAAACTGAAGATTTATACCGGTATAGGAAATTGAGAGATTCTGTTAGATCATTATTATTAGTTCTTAATTCACTAGAGCAAACAATTCGTACGCTAGAATTATAATTTGGCCACCATGTTATAATCAATAATATAATCGAGAACCTTGAAATTTCAAATTTTCAAACATAATGTACATAATAGTCTGTAAAGGTAAAGAAAAAAAAAGTGAGAAAAGTCATTGTTAGAGAGCATGAAGCACGTGTGCCCTTGAGGTCCACGTGAGATGACTTAAGTTTTATGTTTAGAGTCATTAATAACAACCCACATGGAGAGTAAAATAAAGGGAAGAGAGGAAAATAAGTGAACCAATTGACAGTGAAAAGAGCTCCCTTGTGATTTCTATTTTCTATTCCCTTGTATGGCAGTGTAAATGATAAGAAATCGTTAAAATAAGCAGATGACATACACGCACGAGTCCATATTTTATTCTAACCAAAAATTGCATAACATATGCTCATATCACAGGATGATGTGACCATGGCATCATCAACCGTAACGAATTGATATTCCTATTTTTGATGATAGAACATGAAATTTCCGACGGAATAGAATCTTCTACAATAAATCTGCTTCATTTTCTTCCAAGGGACAGAATTCGTGATTCTTTATATGACCTTTCCTAATAAGAAGATCCTGAATGAAACACCTCCGGACGTCTGGGTACTTGATTCTAGCACTAGCTTTCTCATTTTCGATAAATTTCATGGAAATCTGGTTGTCTTCAAATATTGTTGTTCCTGACAGTATACCAAATACTTGAGAAGTAGTCAAATCCATAATGCTTCCATTCCAAATTTCTCCTTTTGTCGGTGATTCCAAAAACGGAGTGAGGAGGCTATCGTCTCTTGATAATAGTACAGAACATTTATTTTCTACACAACCTCAGCCAAACTCATGCCGGGAGATTTGTCCGGCGAGACATACTGTTTTGTTAATAGTACTAAGCCAGTCCTTACAGAGTGGCAGTCCTAATCGCGACCGGTCGATAAAGTGTTACGCGCACAACGCCGACGATGATATGCTTTGTCCCCAGTAAGCAGACATCATACCCGCAGTCAGAGTTGCAAGGGAGCACTGATTGACACCATCCAGGGTGCAGAAAGATTTTTTAGAGTAGTAGCAATGCACGTGAATTAAGGCAACCCGATAGGGCTGTCAGAATTCGGCACTCACAAAACTCTGCTACAGACCACATTAGTGTTTCCTAGTACATAGCTAGTAAACTAAGAATTTGAGGTGGCGGGGATCGAACCTTTGCCTATTTTTAGCCCCTCCTTACTGAGGGTAGTGGTTGATGTAACCGCTCCTTAGCACGCACTGCCATCGACGTATCTAGGTATACTCTTGAGTAGCAAGGTATAGCCTGCATCCTGCCCCATCTTCTCACAAAACGACGATGTAACAAATAAAAGTAAACAGTTACCTGATCTTTATATTCTCCTAACACTGTACAAATTTTATACAAAGTTGCTTATTACTTTTTAAGCTGAATTGCCTTTTCGATTCGCACCTGGGAAATAGGAATTTATTTAGTAACGAACTCATTCTATAAAAATCTGTAATCCCATCCTGGCTAGAAAAAGGTGGTAACCTGCAGATAACCCGTCCCAATTAGCCTTATCACAAAGTGGACGATAATAAATAACAACTGTCGTATTTTAAGTAGTTGGAGCTAAAATGATAGCTTAGTTTCAAGTGCTCTTTTAAGAAGTACACTTACTTTAATAGCTGCTTTGTTAATAATGATCGCCTTTTATTATATAAATTTGCTTTGTTTTCTGAATTGAAATAGCTTCGTCTTCTGTATATTTAATAGTTTATTCATTTTTGCCACTAAATTATTATAAAAAAACCATCAGCAAGGTTTAATATTTGTTCAAATAAAATTTTTATTTCATTAAATTCAGATCCCGTACATATTTCAATAAAGAAATTATTGTCTATGCAGTATTATATTTACTAAATCAGAATTTATTTTACTTAAATTGAATTTTAAAAAATGTTTAGAGCACCGAAAAAGCGTCATCATGTCTGGAGTAGGAGCTGCTTTAGGTTTTGCTTGGTACACTTGTGAAAAAGAGATACAGATGTCGTTGAGAATCTGCAAAGATGGTGTCGGTGAGTACAGCACATAACCATTAATTTGTAATATTCGTAACAAACGGGCAGTTCATGACAGAAAGGACCTTTGCAACCATAAATACTTCAAGAGTATGGCGGGATATAAGGAGAGGCATTGTCTTTAAGTCACGTTTCCTTATAGAGTTATTGATGATCTATTTTATGTAACTATAAATGGCAGTCATCGTACATATTTTTTACCTGAAAATATGCCCAAACGTTGTGTAATTAATTATAGAAATAACTTTAGATGTCATAAAAATATAAATGAATGGCATAGAAGAAAAACGTGCGTGCCTAGTAGTAGGTAGATGTAATAAGTTAATTTTTTTCAATATTTAACTCTTTTGTCTGTACCTTTGCCCTTCTATGCTTCTTATGTACGACCTATTTTAATAACATGAACGAGGTCATTTGACAACTCTTATTTGATATCATTGACTCTACAACTATCAAAACAACATTATTGTAACCATCATCGAGGTTAGATTTGCGTGTGGATCATAACAATTTATTTAGTAACAAACGCCATATACTGTAAAAAAAAAAAAAAAACCTTAGTCCCAGTCGGGCTAGTAAATAGTAGCACATGTAGATAACAGAGAAGAAGTAGTTTTAACGAGGTTGAGAATTGGCCATTCACGACTAACTCACACTTACCTACTTACTGGAGAAGACGAACCCTACTGCCAACACTGTAACTGTAGACTTACTATAAAACATATACTTACTGACTGCTATCTAAGGACTCACATAGACCTACCATACACTTTGACTGAATTACTACATGACTGTAGCCCGTATATAGACCGCGTATTACAATACTTGAAACAAAACAACATTTTCAAAAAATTATAATGTAGGGCAATACTGAAAATATTTGGAGAAATGAGGATACTTACGTAAATATAATAATTATATGTTATAGGTTTAATATGTTATATGTGTTGAATATGTTATATATTAAATATGTTATGTGTTAAATATGTTGCAAGTTATATGTTAAATATGTTATAGGTTATATGTTGATTATGTTATAGGTTAAATATGTTATAGGTTATAGGTTATATGTTAAATATGTTATAGGTTATATGTTAAATATGTTATAGGTTATATGTTAAATAGGTAATAGGTTATTTGTTAAATAGGTTATATATTAATTATTATGCTGTATATTATCTAACTGATTCGTCGCTAAATCGCCCCTGTTGCGAAATGCGATTATTATATGAATAAAAAAAAAAAAAAAAAAAAAGATAACAGATCTCGATCAGGTGGAGTTGATATACAAGATTTCATTTCATCATAACAAGTTTTAGTACACTTCGCAGTTCATAATTTTATTATTGATTAACGTCCACGTCTATGACCAATTGTGACGGATTATCTACAGGTTACCACCCTTTTCTAGCTAGGGAGGGACTAGTTCATAACTTGATCAATCTATTGAAATGAAGTGTGAAAAGATTCAACAGTGCAAACGAGAATATTGATTTTTTTAATATATAATTGGAAGGAATAAAAAGTCTATCGGCCTTTTGGTTTGTGTAAAGTGCGTCTCTTAAAGTATTGGGTGGATTCAGAGGAGCATAAGAATTAACAAATAGATAACAAATTTGTAATCCAGGTTTTGTTATGGTACAATATAAATTTTCAGGTAACATTTGAATTTATAAGAATACCTCTATGATACTCTATATAATTTTGAAACAAATGTTAATAATAGTTACTTATTAAATAAAAAAGTATTAATACAAGGTTTGTCCACCAGTGCTGACTTTTTCGAATTGTTTTAGCGATAATTAACAACAGAAATCAGTTTATTTAGACATCACAATGTAGTGTATAGATATAAGAAAATTCACATCAACAAAACTGCTTCGTTAATTCATTATTATGGCAAATATTCATCATTGGGAATAAATTTAGATCAATGTAGGAAGAGTGAAGAATATCTACAAGAGTCAGTAAATTCATAAATAAATCAGTATTATGCATTGCACATATATTATATTTTCCCCGTTGCAATAATAATCTGCAAGTGATTGTTCATGTATTGTATCATGTACTCAACACTATCTGTGAAATAAATCAAATTCGTTTCGTATTTTGGTTTCAGAGAATGTATTGCCTTGTGAAGAATGCCAAAAGAATATGGAGGAAAGAAGGAAGAAAAGAGAAGCTCGAATGAAGGAACAAGAAGAACGAAAGAGCAGACTAGAGCAAGAGAGACAGAAAGAAATGGAAGAAGGTGGATAAGTGTTGTCAATAAAATTTGAATTCCACAAATTTTTAGGTAGTGCTTAATATTTAACTGATTAATTTAAATAAGAATCAGGAAACATTGAAGGGAAGTAATAAGTTTGACATAAGATTATTACGTCAGGCGATTAGTTATCATTATTATTTACGTTTTCATTTGAATTAAACACCAAAAGAAATTTCGAAAACAAAAAATCATTTGTGAATATTCATTGTGTGATGATACTATGCTGTGAAGCAGCTAATCCGTTATTGAGCAAAGTTGCATATGTAATTTGACTGGGTAATTACCTGTAAATTATAAAATTAAACGACCCCCTCCTTACCCGTGTAGAATGCTATCCCTTCGGGATCCCCATGTGACGGCTCGCACTTTGGCCTCGCGAACACTGATTTTTAGTTATACAGGTATTTGGCAGATTCGCTATTCTTATCGTTACATATGTGAAGTTTATCGGCAAAAAATGAAAATGCTCCTCATTAGGTTAGAAAAGAATTTATTTCGTATGTTATATCATTCAAAAAGAAAAGAAAAGATAACAATGTTGAAAACAAAATTAAACAATCTTTCTGACAAAAATGAATGACCTATATTCACAAAAACGTTTATAAAAAAAAACGATATTGACATAAAATTGAATGAAAAAAATTAACCAATTCTGAAATCGTTATCATGTAATATACCATGAATGATATACATTATAATAAACAGTTTAAATTCAATTTTATAAGCAGAGGAAATAGGTTATCGACTTTTAAAATTATATTTAAATTACCACAATTTCAATAAGTAAAAATAAAATAAATTATTTATTAAGTCCACTTTTTGCAACTAATTGGGACGGGTTATCTACTGGTTACCACCCTTTTCTAGCCAGGGTGGGACTAAGGAGTTTATTTAATGAGTTCCCTCACTTAAAAAATTCTTTGGTCCAGACGGGAATCGAACTCACCACTCTCGGTTTACCAAAAATATAATATATAAAATAATAAGGAATTAAAAGTTTTTGCATATAGAACACATTGAAAAAAGAGAGAAGGAAAAGAAGTAGTACTAGTCCTGAGATTAACAGGAAGAATGCTCAATTCACGCGTTCTAAAACAAACGCTTCTAAACCAATAATATAAAATACTCAGCAATAATAATGAAAATAAATAACTATAAAATACCTAATTAAACAATTGACATTCAATTGGATTGAAGAAAATTTGGGTAATGAATAAGAGTGGCTGAACTCTTAAAGTAGGCTGTAAAACTCTTGCCACTGGTAACGGTTTTATTTAGACGATATATGCTTATACTCCAAAGAGACATACATTGGGTAAAGATATTAACATCTCCATTAACCTCGCCCTTCGACCTCCGGGGTCTTTGGGTGCTGGAGAAGAGGCCGAAAACGCCGCTAGCATAGGCCAATCGGTAAAACAGGGAGGAAAGAAGGGAGTTTAAGGAGAGTCGATTTTGAAAGGTCGTCTAGGGCAGCGGTCGGCAAAGCGCGGTTCCAGAGCTGTATGTGGCTCTTTGCTCCTTATGGGTGGCTCTGGCACAAATATCCACGGAAGGGGCAATAATATTTTCATTTAAAATTTTCAAGCATGAACAATATCAAGATTGACTGAGAAGTCGTCTTATTGAAGAGAACTTGGAATCATGCCTAAAATTAAAAACAACAACATACAAACTTGACTTACTCAAACTTTCCAAGGAGGTAAAAGCACATTGTTCACATTAATAAACATTTATTAAGTATGAAATTTAGTTTAATTAGTGTACGACTTATTTAGTGTAATAAAAGTTTACTAAACAAGCAGATTTGGCTCCCAAAATTTTTTGAAATTGTTGTAATACACATATTATATGGCTCTTTGGCTAAAACGTTTGCCAACCACTGGTCTAGGGCATTGGGTTGGTAAACAGGAATTTGACTCGGGGCCCATAAAAAGTATACTTTCGAGTAAGATCATTACTTGTAGAAACAACAGACGGTGGTTATTCCAGTTTAAGGTACCGAACGAACAGGGGTGAATTCGAGAGTTTTCTCCCAAATTCGTATAGCGATACTTGAAAACACCAGAGAAATACCTAATTTAATGTTTAGTGGTGGAAAGTCGGAATAAAAAATTTCATAGGACCTTACCTCGCCGGGTGTGTATTATATTCCAACATTCGGGCCGTTCCTATCCAAGGCATCTCCCAGCCAGCTGCTGTTGTCAGATTATGATGGCAGCCCTAACAGAGGAACTCGATCACCAGACTCCTGCCACACTATAAACTATAAATTGTAATAGATACTACAGCGCACTGGTGAACAAATATTCTCATTTGACATAGATAGAGCATGTGTTAATTTTGCCCAAACATTAGTAAGAGATGCGGCAGAGGTACCCTAACCTTCTGTGTTTGCGTGTGTGCCTAGTTCTACGTTTTAGACCACAAAAAAAATAATTTAATAATTTTTGTTCAACCCTCACAAAATATTAAAACCAGATGATTTTTTAATTCTAGCTTGATTCATTTATTCCTCCAGATTGATCATATTTGTCATTTAAATTTAACAAATGGTGGCCATGCCTACATACGTTCTGAAGGTCGCCTGAATACCGGCTTTCCTGTCCAAGTTATTATTATGGGGTGGTTTATCCTCAGAAAAAAAAACTGGAGTAAAATCTACATTTGGGGGAAAAACCAACCAATATGAAGTTAGTGATTGTAACATATGTTAAGGGTAATTTAAATATTTTCGTACAATTTTTACAGTACCAGTGCTTCTTTTATAATTTCTAATGGAAGATTTAAATTCTTGATGCCTGCTATAGTGGTTTTTGGCACTAGTTATTACTATTATTATGAGCGCAGTAATTACGTTCGAAAAAGCTTCATAATGTTTTCACCAAAAATTATAAACTCCTGTAAGAGTTGCAATATCCAAGAACATTTAGGTATTGAGTACAAGAGAGTGATTCCATTGTCAATCCAGTACTTATTAGGGTAGGGATTTATTGTATTCGTGAAGCACTTGGGAAGAAAGACATCCTTCATTCGAGGTCACCATTTTGAAAGAACTACACCCGCATTATAATTGGCAGTAAAAGAATATTCCATTCATTTCTCCCTCTATTTTTTCGAGAGGGAGAGAATGCCTTATTACTTCCACCAAAGTATTGTGCAAACCATTATCCTAGTACATTCAACTCTCATTCTTTGTCGAATTAACATTAAAAATCCTGGGTATTGAGGGTTTTTTTTTAATATTGCAGAAAATTTATAAATGTGAACTTTGTGAGTTATTGCACTAGGTAAACCTAGGGTCTCGGGTTCGACTCCCTCGTTGTGTATAGGAATTTACTTAGTTATGACCTCACTAAAAAATATCCGTAGTCCTAACCTGGCTAGGTGTTAATTGTAGATAACCCCCCGATTAGGCATAGTGTCATAAAGGTTTTATTAATACATTTCTTCTTTAATGTACTCATTAATTTCCATATTTTGCTTAAGAAGAGGCATTTTAATTAATATGTTTGAAGTTTTCATTAAATGAGAGAATAATTGATGGTACCTTCAAGAGATGGCGTGACGGGTGGAGATAGGAAAAGTGTCATTTTAATTCCTTAATTGGAAGAAATATTCAGTCATGTTAACTGAAGCCACCCTTTACTTGTCAATTGACTGGTAATTAGTTCTTTCTAAATGAAGTTTTATGTCAAAGACACAGTGACATATTAAAACCAATAAAATTGATAATCTCTCTCCAATTTTCCTTCATTTCTCATTCGTGAAGCACTGAAGATTGAATGCTATCAAGGAAAATGGTTCAAAAAATGAACCAATTACACCAATTTACCTTAGAGTTGAAGTGTTAATTCCTGATCAGCTTTTATATAATATCACGTGGCTATATTCTAGCTTCACTGTAACCCTTATAACAGACTTGAACGAATTCACCCTCACCCATTTCGATTCATTAGGCCGGAAAACTTCGAATCACAGCTTCACTCCAGTTGGCACCAATATTATTTCTTTTTATATTCAAACGCCACAAAGAATCACTGATAGAATATTTCTTATTTAAATAACAACCTTAAACCCAAAATCCCCAATTTGCCATTAATTAAAATAAATTAAACTATTAATAAATAAATAAATATTTTTTTGTTATCCATAGACAACTACCCATGTTGTTCTTATACATTACTGGTCATTATAAAAAGTTAATTTACACAATAGCGATTTACCCATGAAGCAATAATCAGGATGTGCTTCAATTTAATGTTTTGTTATATTTGTTGTTCCTATGGAAAACATTGGTTGGTTTTAATTTTTAGGCGCCCAATTTGAAAATATTAAATTGTCAAATTCGTGTCAGTTCTGAACTGGAACAATTTAAATAAACGTAGTGTCTGTTTATAATCGAGTTGGTAAGGAGGCATGCGCGTAAATCGCTGTAACCACCAGTGTTAGAACCAAGTGTTGGGGGTTCTTCGGTAAAGGCCTTAGGTAATGAAACACCTCAACTTATTCACTCTTCATCTCTGCGTATACACAAGCTATGCAAGTTGTGGCTAGTATATGCCAGAAATATTTTTTTTTTTAAAATTGCGTTGACAGTAAACATTTTCCGCTAAATAAGCTTTATTCCTGTTTTTAAATACTCTTCTTTGCATAAGATCAAAGCTTTCATAAATTAAACAACCTTTCTTAAAAATAGTACTGAAGCGCAGCTGCACCGTCATTAAAAGTATATGTACCGCGATAACTACTATACTTAAATGTGCCACCACTTGCAGGGCTACATCTCTCAAAAGTCTTTCGACATTATCAAATGTTAAATTACGTCTGGTCTCTCATATGTGGGCCATATGATATGAAATATCAGCAGATGCATATAATTACTTTTACCGTCCTTATCCATTTCTCAGTAACTAATCCATTTGATGAAAACGATTTGTTGTCTTTTATTTCGTTGAACTCAACACTACCATGTAGGAACTCTCGACGCCGTTGGTACTTCATAACATGAACGAATGAGACCATAACAATAAAAAAAAAAAAAAAAAAAAAAAAATAAAAATAAAAAACTTACACTCACTCACCAGACACTAGGGCAATCTCAATTTATCAAGCTCCCTAATCATATAACACAAACTATCCTAGTACAGAACAACAATTCATTTTCTGGATACACAACCAAGCTACACAATTGAAAAATCCCTTGAATCTCCATATTCCATTTTTCAAATTCCCATATCCGTACAGACCAAATAGCGTCCTTTTTCTTGAACAGCCTTACAAAGAAAACAACCTTCACCAAGGCAAGCTTGTGCATCCTATAGAATTATATAGATACCTCTGCTACTCATATGTTTACGAAAATAACTTAGGTATGAGTAGACCATTCTTGGACTTATTCTTTTAACACACGAATATTATCGCAGAATGTTTTAACGTCATCTATTTGTTGGCACAATACTTGTTGCTTTTGAGCAGAGGACTCGTGATTTTCTGGTTTTGGCTAATCTAAATCCTCTAGACAAATCTTATCGTTATTTTTACATAAACTTCTGCAATGCAAAATGGATTGCACAAATCCATAACGTTCGCACCGAGGACTCTATATTTAACTAACAAATATACACATCTATAGACAACGAAGCCATGGTGTATTGGAATGGCGGAAAATCATAATAATTTTGTTTGTATCCATTTAATATTAAGAATGTAAACGTGTAATAGAATTTAATTTTAAATATATTTAAATTGTATTCTTTTTTAGAATGGCATTATTGTTTTTCAGTTTCTACAAAGTTTCTCAATGTTTCGTTCTATGGAAACACACATATTTAAGATTTTAGCAAATTTCTTTTAGGGAAAAATGTCAAAATTGGGTCCAAGAAATCGCTACTAGATGAGATACATGAAAATACGTTCTGATGCCCCCCACCCCTGTTTTGTTAATGAAATACTAAAATTAGTGTGATTGAGATGAAAGCTATTCTTATAAATTGCTGCACTATATATAGGAAATAGCTTTCAATAAAATTCATATATTATAATCAGAAATATTTCTATTTTCTATCTTTCAGCTCTGAGTTGTGGGATGACCTGTTTCGTTTACAATTCATACTCTTTCCGTTGTAGATCTTATTAAACCGTCAACTGTCTGAAAGATTTCTCATTACCGTTTGTATTTATTCACTTAATATTCACGGTGGTGTTAAGTGTAAAAGTATGTAGATTCATCTATTTACACCACTCACCCAATAGCACTAAACATAACAGAAGAAATTCATAAACAACAAACATACCATAATACATTTACTCTATATTGGCTGCCAGGACACGAGGACCTTGGACTAGTACGACAGCAGACTACCAGGCTAAACTAATTACTCAACAAACTCAATACACCCAAACAAACTTATTATACGAAGACATAGTGAGACATAACGCCACCGAATCCTAAACAAATCACAATCAGAATGGATGGAAGTAAAGAACCACCTCCGGAGTATTAAAAGTACTATTAAGGAGTGGTCATCGAGCCATAGGAGTACTAGACGGGAGGAAGTTGTTCTTGTCAGACTCAGGATCAGTCACACATTCCAGACACTTAATGACTAGGACTGATAACCCAATATGCAAATACTGCAACAAACACCTTTCGATAAAACACATACTGACAGACTTGCATCCAACGAAAAAACCATCACACACCCTATTAACTATTAACTAACAGCAGCCAATATATTCCACAAATTCTAACATATCTAAAACACGTAAACATTTACAAAAACATATCGCACAAAATAGAATAGGTCAACAGCATACTTCAAAAGATTTAAAAGGGTTAACTTTTATTATATTCTTTAGACAAAGCACGGATATGAGAATCAATCAGATATTAAAGGAGTATTTTCCATAATATAAAAAAAAAGTACAACAAAGGTAAGTGCATGAGGGAGTAAATATATTATTCAAACTATGCCAATCACCATCACTGTGGGGCACAAACCAAATAATAAAAATAATAATCATCTATTGTAAAACTTAAAACTACTGGTCTTGGAATTTGCGGTTTATTTTTAAACTCATAAAATGTAATGTGATATTTATTGCCTGTATACTTACATAGGGAGTTGTTAATTCTATTATTTTATTTTAATTATCAGTAGATTTGCCATTTATAATAACCGTCTTCATAATATGTACATTATGCTGGAAAGAACTTAAAAAAATATATAGACTATTAATGAGAGTGCAGTAATAATTACACCAATAAATTAGCATGAGAATTTAATAAACACAAATAGAGAGAAAGCTAAGCCATAATTGCACCGCCAATAATTGTGCCTCGATCCCTAAGAGTCTTAGTCGTTTTTCTAAATTAGGTGCAATTAATATAAGGGAAGGCTGGTATTGCACCATTGAAGCCCACATCATTAAGACTGGGGGTTAACCTGCCTTGTTGAATGGGCCTACATTAGTGGTTTGGTGGTCCTCCACATTCGCTATTACCAACAGGTGAGCGTTCGCTTCGTTCCCCAGCTCATAAAAACTAAAAGCATTTCCTAACCTCTTAATTGGCCCCTTATTTCATGAAGATTTATTGTTTGCAGCATGTACTAATATATAATATATATATAATACTTGTACGTTATTTTCTCTGTATAATATAAAAGCAAATATCTATTTGTGACAATGTATGAATATTAAGTATAGTACATAGTCAAGTACTCCTGACACTTGACATTAACGTGATACGTGACCAGACCTAGGAGCCTGCAGTGCAAGGGAACCCAATGTGCAAATATCCCATTATCATAAATGTTGACCTCAAATGTGTCAAACATCTTAAGACTATACATTTATATTCAAAAATGTGGAATTTTATTTGTTTTCATCTCCACTCCTGTTCCTCTTCTTTTAAACGGTATATACCTAGCACATTGTAAACTATTAGGTATTTCTAAATTAGCTGTAACATAATTTGTTATAAAAATAAATATACTTGCTTGCTTACATTTTCTTTGATTTTAAAGATAATCTCGTTCATAATATTTAAAAACTTTCTGCTGGAATCGTTCAGCAATTCATTATTTTAATCACAATTATAAGGTATTTTAATTAATTTAGTGTTTTTTATTCGAATCTATACTTACTTTTTTGACATGACTGACTTTTATCAACTATATATTCATTTTATTTATTCCTTATTTATTTTGTATTTTCTTATTTTTTGTTCCTATTTTTGTTCTCTTATGTTGCTGGGCTCTAACATGTTGTATTCTTGGTTTCACTTCTATCATTTTAATTTTATTACTAATCTATTTCTTTGTGCTTAGAATGTGTAGGATTTTATTTGTGAGCGATACCACCTATATAGTAAATAAAGATAAATACAATTGGCCAAATATTTAAAATTCCACATTAGTTATTTTATTAACTTGCGATAAACACCACGACATGTTCTAATTATTAACATCCACTTTTTCCTAATACGCCTAATCAGGATATTGATGTATCCACAGGCTACCCGTTTCTAGCCAAAGTGGGTATAAGGCCTTTTATTTAATGAGATTGTCACTAAATAAATTCCCATTTCCACACACCAGGGTAAAAGAAGATCGTTTGATAAACTTCAATTAAAAAACGATAATTTCATTGAAGGGATACGATGACGTAATGCGAATATTTAGACAATTTTCACAGGTGGTCTTTACATTAAGAAAAGTCCGTCACGCAGGGGCTGCGTAAACTAAGCAGATTTCCCACGTGAAGTAATACAATAGAGAAATCAACATACAAGAGCCCAACACTTACGGCAAAGGGCCGAACTAGGTTTCGGCGGGAAACTCAAAAATCCGTTGCCGGCCCAAATTTAATAAAAATGCAAATATCTCGGTTAATATTCAAGATAGGAAATAAATGTATAGAACAATATTTATAGTAAATTTAATTTGTAATAAGATTGATTCTATACAATTTTTCAATCCGACGCATAATAACGGAGATATTTCGAATTTTCCGAAAATCCCCCCTCTAAACCCCCCCTCCCACTGGACCGATTTCAGCCATTAACGAACTTGATCTTTCTTTTTACATAAAACGATTAAATTCCGAGTTTGGTAACGATCAAACAAAAATTGCGACCGCTAGAGCGTTAACAGACATATATATATATATATATATATATATATATATATATATAGATATATATAGATATATATATAAAATTTTGAACGGACCTCATTTTCGTCATCTCCTGGGTAGGATCGATGGACATATGAAGAAATTTTTCGAAACTCGCGTCATGAGTACGACCTCAATAGCTGATTTCCCCTAAGGGAAATCTGCTAAAAAAGGTCCACAAATCAATAATAATTTATTTATCTTTTCCTTAATATGTGATAATAAAATAATTCCCTTGATCCTTTTTCGATTTCAAAATATCGATGAGTTATAAAAAAAATAATTAGTCCTCGCTACATGACAGAAGCATTTTCTCTTCTTAAATGAGTTACTTAGACACTTCCGAATGATTCATAGACACGCTGATCTCTGAAGAGTCATCATTTTCATATAATAAAGATCATTCATATAGCGTAAAATTGGGTTAATTTAACTCTTAGTAGAGAAAATATTGAATAAAAATAAGTAGGTATTACTCAAATTATAAAATATTATGACTAAGATAGGAAAATATTGATTGTACGTGACATGCGGTCGAAAAGGCAATAGGTTGAGCACAATGTAAATGCACGTGCATATCATGCCATGCCGGTTAGTAAGAAACTAGATTTTTGTAGTTTATAACTAAAAATAAAAGATAGTCACGCAAGGAGTGTGTAAACTAAGCAGATTTCCCACGTGCAGTTTTACAATAGATAAATCTACATACTAGTAACAAACACTTTACACCTTACTTACTTTGTGAATAAAAACAAACGGTAATGGGAAATCGTCTGAATTGTAAACAAACAGGTCTGCCAACCTCTGAGCACTGAACAGATAGATTGAAATGTTCTTCACCGGAAAGAAAAATAATCACTGAAATATACATATCTGAATAAAACATTTTAATTATAGTGAATATTTATAGTACACTTAATTTTCAATAAGAGTGGTTATATACAATTTTTCGATCCACCTTATAATAGTAAGGAGATATTTCGAATTTTCAAAATTTCTCCCCTCTAAACCCCACCCCCTACCCTTGTCCGATTTCAGTTATTACCGAACTTGATATTCCTTTTAACATAAACGATTAAATATGGAGTTTGGTAACAAACAAACAAAAATTGCGACCGCTAGAGCGTTAATAGACATATATATATATATATATATATATATATATATATATATATATATATATATATATAATTTTGAAAGGATCTCATTTTCGTCATCTCCTGGGTAGGATCGAAGGACATTTGAAGAATGTTTTTGAAAATCGCGTCATGAGTACAACCTCAATAGTTGATTTGCCTTAGGAAATCAACTAAGAAAAAAGAAAAAAAAAATCTAGCCTATGGCTGGTTTTTAGTCGCATATAAATACAGAAGTTGGGAATTATCCACATTATCCTAGTCAGGACAGTTGCCTTTTAATCCTATTGCATAGTCCAGGCAGGTAAAACATTCAGTTGTTGTTTCTGCACTTCTCTGACCGCCATGTATTTCCCCTACAGAGATGACTTTCCAAATGCACTCAATGAGACAGCGAATACATGTTTAAGATTATTTCTATGAAGTATCTCTCAATTTTATGACCATTTCTTTTCCTTTAAAGCAAAGTCACGAGTTAATGAGCGACTAATATTCTTGTCGTCACACGTAGTTATACAGGCGGTGCTAAGGTATTGAAAAACACCCATGAGCAAATGTGAGCAAAAGTCCTACCATAGAGGTAGGTAGTAATACATTATTAGTAATCAACGACCTATTTTAACTAATTAACTAAGGAACAAGGTGACATTTTTCTTTATTTAAGAAGGTAGAAATAATAAAATTACAAATACAATAGTTTCTTATCAAATAACAATCTTCAATCTCTCTCCATACCTACTTTTTCTTAGAGTTTGAATAAGCCAAGGAAGTAAGATAACGCCTTAGAAATTATCTTGGTATTTAATAACTTTAAGGCTTTAATCGCCAGTAGCAACTTATTTAACTATTAAATCCTGCCTCAAGTGATAAAATCACATCAGTGTCACTTTTAATTTTTAGTAACTTCTGTAAAACTTTCGACGAAACTTAATTACTTGATCGTGTTGATTGTTGATTCTCAGAAAATTAAAATTAATAAGCGAAATAATATTACTTAATATCTGTTTTAATTGGCAGCTGTCATTTTGTCCCAAGGAAAAGAGGAGCGTTATATTAAACTTAATGAATTTCATTTTGTGATGATGTAGCTAAAATAATAATTTAAATCCTTTTCTTTTCTTTGCTTCGTACTTTTCTCTTCCTTATTTAATGATAGTCCTTGAAGAGCTATCAACAAAAGGACTTCGTTTTTTGATTTGTTTTTTCTTGTCGGAAAAAAATTACATTTATTATACTATTCACCGCAATGTTCAATCAGAAATTATAATAAGAAAACTAAACAATTCAGGCTTATCAAAAACAATTTCGTATTTAAATATGTACAACTCCAATAGAGTTTCCTTGATTATGAAAAACCCACATGGGTTATTATTCAGATTCATAAAAACAAAATAATATTAATTCAGGGTATTTCAAAATGCAGTGAAGAATGAATAGGTAATTCCAATATTACAATATTCAGCCTATATGAATTCATTCACCAACCATCCAGAGAGCCAGAAATTGAAGCATTCTAATGGACAAGATCAGAAAAGAACAGGAACCATTTCCATGATAAATTTGACCATGACTCCCAGAAAGTGACCCATGGTTGGCACAACCAGTGGAACTACGAACATGCACCAACATTTCCTATTTTCCAAAGGGCGCTTCAGTTAATTCGAAAGAAAAATCAAACTCAACGCTGTTGATAAAATGTCCGTCACACAGGAGCTGGAAAACTAAGCAGATTTCCCTTGAGAAGTTTAGTAATAGATAAATCTATATACTGGTAACATACCGCCGTGAATATTAAGTGAATAAATACAAACAGTAATGAGAAATCATTCAGATAATTTACATTTTTACAAACTCTACAACTGCGTCTGAATTGTAAACGAAACAGGCCAGTCAACCACTCAGAGCTGAAAGATAGAAAATATAATTATATCTGATTATAATGTATGAACTTTATTGAAAATTATTTCCTTTATCTACTGCATCAATTTATAAGAATAGCTTTCATCTCAATCAGTTTTAATGACTTCCAATGAAAAGCGTCTGAATGGTAAACAGTTCTGCCAACCTCTCACAGCTGAACAGATAGAAATATTCTTCTCCAGAAAGAAAATCAATTACTAAAATATATCTGAAATATAACATATTAATTTTATTGAACATTATGTACTATATCTAGTACTATAATTTATAATGAATCAGAATAATTCTTATCTCAATCACTCAAACTTTAGTAGTCCCAGATATTACGACGGGGGAGGGGGGTGGATCAAGAGAACATATTTGCATGTATCTCGTACAATAAAGGTCTCTTGAAAACCTGAAATGAAGGTATTTAACATTCAATATTTGCTTTTTCCGTTTTCAGCCTTCAGCAAAACCCCCTCCCCTTCTACTCATGTCACATAAACAATACTCTATTAAATAATAAACCACTTTATATTACGGTTAAATTGCTATTTATTAACGTCCGCTAAGTAGCAAAAAGCGGACTTTAATAAATAACAATTTAATCTTTAAATAAAGTGGTTTATTATTTAACATGCAAATATTGAAGGTCCTTTCATTTCAGGTTTTCAAGAGACCTTTATTATACGAGATACATGCAAATATGTTCTCTTGCTAAAACTTGACTGATTGAGATAAAAAGTATTCTGATTCATTATAAATGGCAGCACTAGCTATAGTAAATAGTGTTTAATAAAATTAATGTATAATATTTCATTAATTGTTCGTGTTTTCGGTCTAGAATAATTTTATCTATTCAGCGTTGAGAAGTTTGCTGCTCCTTTTGTTTACAATTCAGGCGCGTTCCCTTGTAGATATTATTAACTTGTAAATTGACTGAATGATTTCTTATTACCGTTTGTATTTAGTCCCTTAACATTCACGGTGGTGTTACCAGTATGGAGATTTATCTGTTGTAAACCTTTCTAGTTTACGCAGCCCCTGCTTGTAGCACTTTTTTTTTAAGCTATTGTTGTTTATTGGCCTGCCGGCCCGAGAGCTGGTGAGCCGTTTTTAAGTCAAAGGCAGCGCCTTTTCATGGGTCCCCGCCAAGTCCGGGAGTTTGGGTCTCAACAAGGGAATGAAATCGTATCAAAGTATATGATGAATTATCAACGACTGTGCTCAGAAATGTTCTAAACGCCGGGTTTTGCATGTCCTTCAGTAAGCCCCATACTAAACAGTAGTATATTTAACACCGTATTTTTTTGTAGAAATATATGGGACGAGTTGGGTTCTTGAACCAAACTACTCTCAGATCAAAATCTTTCACAAGGATTGTAGTTGAACGCATTTGTCAAGGATAACCAACCGGAATTACATCTGATGCAACTGTATAATATTATAGTCTCTCATTGTGCTTTCCTGTTGGTTCCGGCAGGAGATGTCGCTATCTCAAGGTCATCGTGGACCCGGTGTTTTCTCTTAGCGGGTGACCAATAAGTCAAACGCAAGTTTAAGAAGCGTAGTGATACTTAGGTGTGTATTCTACGAAAAAAGAAGCTGAAGATCTGATTTTGATATTAGAAAAACATTGTTAAGGGTAGGATCGACTCCACTCAAGCCTCAAAGGAGGCTACTGGTTATCAGACGTCACTCGTTGTCCAAATTTGTGTAAGGTACTTGGCTTCACCTATGGCCAGTCATTATTTCTTTTTAATATATTTATTACTTTATTTCTATTTATATTTCTCTCTTAGCTTAAGTATTTTGATAGTTAAGTATATTAATGTACCAAACAGCGAATGGACGTGACTCAATGCACCACTTGAAGCCGATGTAGTTCGGGTGGGGAGAGGAGGGGGATTTCGATGAAAAACCTCTAACTACTCTTTCTTTCTGTCTGAAGTACTTTTTCTTGTAGATGGACAATAAATGGTAGACATACGAGATATAGATACCCGTATACCACAATACACGGCAAGAAGGGCCATGACTGCACCAAGGTTTCTAGCTACATGGAGTAATGAATTAATGCCTATTGTTGAACACTCATAAATACCTAACTTTTGCTATATGTCTCCAAAAAAACAAAAAAAAAAAAAACAATTTAGAATGCGTTTTTTTTTTCTCTCTTGTATTTCTCAGGCTTAAAATTATTGTAACATTGTCAACTAGCTAAAGAAATAACTACGAGCCACTTCTGTTAGAGATAATCCTTTTAATGTTTTTTTTTCGTTTGTTGTCTAAAAGAGACAGGCTCTCGTAAATAAATCTTTTCTAGGAAATGTTAGTCGTTCTTCCCCAATTATATAATCAGTCATCATATTTATTAATTCTAGGTTTTCTATTAGAAAGGATTAGTGACCAGACAGTGGCTTAGAAGAAAGTGTCTTCATTTGAAATATCTGTGCTCTGCTCAGTCGTTGTAATTCGTTATTCCCGTTATGATGGAAGTTTAATAAATTCCCATGGCTACTATTACAGCAGAAGGTGTAGAACTCATTTTACATGGACTTGTTTATTAATTTGTTGATTTCAAGGTTTTCGTGATATTTATGGAAACATCTAACAGCATTAGTTAGGTCATGTTCTAATAATGTAAAGCCCAAAGTAAGCCTCTTAGTCAAAGCAATTTGACACATGTATCATCATTATACACACCTTAGCCCTCAGTGAAATGAAATAACTAACTGAATTTCAGACCAGCTATGTATTTTTAGAACATTTTAGGTGAAATGCACTCAACATTTCATAGAGGAGCAAGGACAGGTAGGAAGTAATTAATTTAGACCAGGAATCCACTCGGGCTTTTCATATAATTGCCGGACAAATTGGAAGTTAATGAGAGCTATCCAGACAAGAATCATGTGATTGTTTCGAGCCCAAACACTAATGGAGTTGAAGCTTTTTATTCACTACATCGCTAACAAGTCAATTGAGCAAACACAACACTGAATAACGAATGACAGAATCCCATGATTAATTATAGACCACTAGGTAGATTATAACGCAAACAATCACGCCTATATTGAAGGTCGACCCAACGGATTGATTGCACATTCTCCTGTAGCAAATGAAAATAGACTCGTGATTAACAAAACAATGGCTGATACAGTCGGAATAGGTAGGAATATTTCCCATTCAAATTTCTTCCACAACAATCCAACAAATCATCGACAATAAAAAAAAAACAAATAATGAGTTTGGGGTTGGTACAATGAAGTATAAAATGTACTTTGTTATATTTAACTACTCAAAATTACATTTTCCATGGTAATTAACACACACATAAGTGAAATGTATCAAGTATGATTGAAAATTGCCGAAATTCAAAAATTACAGGTAAAAATATTAATGCATCAATGAAATAAATTGTAAAAAATATTATTTTGTCTTTAAATAACCAATAAAATTTATTTATAATTCATTCTACGACAACAATTCTCCCCCGAATTGACGCCCGAAAATGTTTTTTTTTTTTTATTATCGGGCACCATAACTTAATAATTTAGTTACGTCTCCTACCTAATAATGACTAACACTTCACACACACACACACACACACACATATATATATATATATATATATATATATATATATATAATGCTGCTAGGCCCAAAAAGAACATCAGCCTCTGTATCATCAAATATCATTACTCTTTATCCAGGATTAGGTTCGAATTTAAGTTTCTTTCAAGAGGCTTCTTATATTTCTATTAATTAGGTAAAATACTACAAAATTAAGTACAATAAAATACTAAACTTACATTACTTCGTAAAAATTCTTGATATGTACTATGAATGAAATCACATAATTTAACGATAAAACAGTGTTTATAGGCAGGAGGCAATATACTAAATCACCCTAAAAATTGAATTTGTTTTACAAAATTTAATTTCTCTCCTTTTAGACTATGACGTAGAGTGAAACTTAATATAATTTTGAACAATTTAAAATAATAAAGGTGATCTATCTAGAGGAATAACATAATTTATTTTTTTCTTAAAAAAAAAAAAACGATTTTAAATTGTAGGGTTATTATTTTGTTTTTATTTATTTTGTTTAATTTTATTTGTTCTGCTTATTTGTTCGATCTCAAATTTTGTTATTTTTCAGTCACTCTGGTTTTTATACATTGACTTTTAGCCAAACCCTAGATGTGGGTACTTCTGTATATATAAATAAATAACGTGTGAGAGTCTGACGTGTATGGGTGTTTTGTGTTTATTTACCGTTGTAAATATATACTTTTTTCACTATATATATATATATATATATATATATATATATACACATATATCTTTAACTGTAGGTGACACACTTCTTTAAATATTTGTATATTTAGCCATTTTTCACATTTATCATCATTATACATACCTTAGCACTCAGTGAAATGAAATAACTAACTGAATTTCAGACCAGCTATGTATTTTTAGAACATTTTAGGTGAAATGCACTCAACATTTGATAGAACTATTTGAATATTTAGCCATACAAGTTCAAAAACAAAAAAAAAGGTTTTCCTTCTTTTGAACATCTTATTTATTTTCATTCCCAACACGTTTCGAACTTTGTAGCTCCTTTTCAAGGGGTTCTTTTTTCTCTAATAAATATAGCATAATCCAATTTTGTTTTTCTAAAATACTAACATATATAGCAAAAACAAAACTTTCTATTTCACTAAACTCACATCACGTGTTATGGCCGTTGGCTCAATATAGGATGTATTACAAAAAATCAATGGTTAAGAAGAGTCGGATATACTTGACAACCAATATCGGTGTAACGCGAGACATAATGTCATTTGTACAGTATAATCTCTATTTCTATTTTTCTGAGAAGCGTGAATTACTAGAAATTTGAAACTTAAGCTGAACCTGAGATGCTTACTAACAAAGCAGCTTACAGAGACAATCATATTGCTAGAAGTTTACCTAAGGCCTAACTAGTACACCAATAAACATTCAGGTCTTAGAAAACTATAAAATCCATTTTAGGTACATAAATTTACAACAAATTTTAAAATATTCTTTGATCATATCAATTAAGCAGAGATACTTGGATTTGTATGTTTTAGGCCTTCTTTAAACCTCCACCTCTCGTGATACGATTTCGGGTTTGGAGGAACTGAATCCATAGTTCGACATGAAATACATAACGATCTGAGTGTGCTGAATACGATATATATATATCATATGGTCCAAGATGGAGGACAGTGTAGAGTTACTAGAAAATGTGATCAAACTTTCATTGCCTATTGGTGAATTTCCAGTACTGAAAAAGAATCTGAAAAGTGACTTATACAACGGAATAGAGATACTACAAGGATTACAGAGAAGTCTACGTGAAAAAAATGAAAATTGCATTGCTAATATTCAAGAAACAGTCACCAGACAGGTTAGTGAACAGAAAACATATGCACATGTATTGAAGAACAAAATAAAACCAAACAACACCCACAAACCTATCATAAAAAATACAAATTTAAATGCTAATCCAGACGAAACTAAAAAGGACTTTAAGAAAATTATTAAACCCAACCAATTAAAAGTTGGAATTAAACAACTTAAAACTACCCATAAAGGTTTCTTAATTGTAGAGACTGAATCAAAAACTGATGTTGATAAAATTCATGAAACCATTTTAACTTCAAACTCTAATTTACAGTCTGATTATATTAAGAAATTTAGACCAAGAATCATTATAAAAAATATTCCTGAAGAGATAAACGATGAAAATCTAATTGAAACCATTTTATTGCAAAACGAAGAGCTTGGTCTAACTAACCAAGATATTGTCAGTTATTTTGTAATAAAATCGAAGTTCAAACAAGACAGAAGACACGCAGTAGTACAAGTATCACCAATTGCAAGAAATCTTTTTGTGAAACGAAATACTAAAATTAAATTATTCTACACAATTTGCTCAGCCGATGACTTCCTGTCTGTTCGCCGCTGTAGGAATTGCCAGCGTTTGAACCACTCGGGAAGATGCACCGGGAAACTTACCTGCCCCCATTGTTCAGAAGAACATGAAGCCAAGGACTGCCCGAAGAAAGAGAAGCCTGAAGATCATGCCTGTATTAACTGCATCAGCTTTAATAAGTATTGCAAACCCCAATTAAAGGTATCAACAGCCCATTCTGCACTAAGCAAAACTTGCTCTTCTTATATAAATGCCTTCAATAGATTAATTAATAATACAGACTATCAATGAATATATATACGAACACTGAATTAACAATCCTTTATTATATTATAGCATACATCATTATCACCTTTAATATATCACACATTTACAAAAAACACAAGTCACTCTCACTGGTTGCTATGCATAATACTCGTTACTATGGAATCAACATAACCTATAGGTTGATATATATTAACTGTTTACCAAATATTTGGAGAAAAACATGTGTTTTGAACTAATTCATATAGAGTCATAACCTAAATATTATCATGTTTACGTTGCTATGGCAATGAATAGGAAAGTAACAGATGCTCACTCTAATATTAATTTTCTACAACTTAACCTAAAACATAAAATTAATTCTACAATTCTCTTATATGAATATTTACAAGAAAAAAATATCGATATTGCATTGATACAAGAACCCTATGTAGGTTCAAAAATAAATTCCTCCAAATATAAAATTTATACCACTGACAAAAGTAAATCACGTTCACAAATAGTTATTAATAACCCCCATATCGATGCTAATTTATTAATGAATTATAGTGATCCAGACACAACTGTTGTGGATGTCATAACGAATGGAAGAAAACTAATATTAATAAGTGCTTATTTTGATATAACTCATGACATTGAATCAAACACTGACAAACTGACTAAAATCTTAAAAGACTTAAAATCTCAAGATATTATCATTTCTTTAGACAGTAACTCCAGATCAAAATTTTGGTTTGATAACAGGACTAATCAAAGAGGACGCAAATTAGAAAATTTCATAATAATGAATGACTTAATCATCGTAAATGAAAATCAAAATTTACCAACTTTTGATGGTCCTAATGGAAGCAGTAACATTGATCTCACATTGACTTCCAGGAATCTTCAGAATCAATTAATCAACTGGAAAATTTCTACCATAGACAATTTTTCTGATCATTTAACCATTAAATTCTCTTTATGTATTATTCGACCAATACAAAATACAAAAGGACTTGGATTATTATATAATACTAAAAGTGTCAATTGGCAAAATTTTGAAAATAATTTAAATTATGAAATATCAAAAGAATTCAACGTAAATGAAAATATTGACCTTTATTTAGCTCAAAATATAAAATCGGATACAATAGAAAACATTATGAACAAATTTTTCAAAGCAACATATAAAGCTTGCAATAAATCTTTTAAAATTAGAAGTTTCAAATATAACAAAACTAAATCTATTCATAACCCGAAGCCATGGTGAGACGATTCATTATCTAAACTTAGAAAAGACTCAAATAAATTAAGAAGAATATATCAAAAGACTACTAAAGATGAAAGCTTACGTGAAATTAGAAAACAAGCATACTTACTGAAAAAACGTGAATTTGAAAAAACAATGAGAGCTAACAAATTAAAGACATGGAAAGAATATTGTAGTAGCATAACTCCTACAAATCCTTGGAGCTGGCCATACAAGTTTGCAAGTGGAAAGTTACGTACCCCATTTACGCTCAATTCAATAAAAAAAGAAGACGGAACATACACGATTAATACAGAGGACACATACCAATATATACTAGACAAACTTGTACAAACTGACTGTATCTCAAATGACAAAGAAATGCATACGACTATTCGTAACAACATACTAAATGATCTCAACACACTTGACGACCTACCACTAACAGACAATGAAATAGAATACATAATTAATAACTTAAAACGAAATATTTCACCAGGCATCGATGATATAACTGGTGACATTTACAAACAAATATACAGATGTTTTCCAAAATTTTTAAATACTTTGTATAAAACATGTTTTCAAACTGGTATATTTCCTAGAATATGGAAACGGTCAAAATTAGTACCCTTAAATAAACCTGGTTGGAATAAATGTGAAATCTCATCAATTAGACCAATTTCGTTGATCCCAACTGGTGGAAAAGTTTTAGAAAAAATTATAAATTCAAGATTATCATATTATTTGTATTCAAAATCATTAATGCATGAGAATCAGTTTGGATTCACACCTAAACAATCTACGATTGAAGCATTGCAACATGTAATAGATTTTATTACCACCTCAAAACACAATAATTCACACACTATTCTAATTTCACTGGATATTAAAGGTGCTTTTGATAATGCTTGGTGGCCATCAATTTTACATGCACTTCAACAAATGGACTGTCCCAATAATATTTATAAATTAATCAACAATTATTTACATGACAGAACATCATACATCATCACACCAAACATTAAATTGCATAAATCACAAACACAAGGTACACCGCAAGGGTCGGGAATCTCACCATTATTATGGAATCTCATAGTAAATGATTTACTACATAATAGATTACCAAATAATGCTGAGATACTGGCTTTTGCAGATGACATCATTATTCTGATAACATCTAAACTATTTGAACAACTACAGGTCCATATAAACATTATTACAGACATCGTAGAAAAATGGGAACATTTACATAAACTATAATTTAATATTCAAAAAACTTCATACATTATTTTTACTCATAAAAAATCACCTCCACCTTTTCATATACATATACAAGGACAAAACATAAAAAATGTAAATTCAATTAAATATCTAGGTATATTCTTTGACAGTAAACTTAATTGGAATACTCATATAGACAAACTACAAGAACGACTATTAAAACTCATCAACACATTATCTATAGCAGCAAGAAACACCTGGGGACTGAAATCAGACGCATTACACATATTATATAAAGGCGCTATCCTTCCTTCCCTCACGTATGGAATAAACATTTGGCACACTGGACTTAACAAACAACATAACTTAAAGAAATTACAAAGAGTACAAAGACTGATGGCAATCAAAATTATAAAGGGCTTTAAAACAGTTTCGTATGATGCAGCCTGCGTTCTAGCTAAAATAGTCCCCATCGATTTATTAGCAAATACTTTTGTTGATCAATATAACCTTCTTAAAAGGTCTATTAATTCAAACGATATTCTAGCTGAATTTGTCGAATCAGAATTGGAATACAAAAGATGGTATCACCCCGGCAAATTTCCAAATATATTAATACATCAAGGAAATAAAACTTTTAGAACGGAAATATATACAGATGGGAGTAAAGATGGGGAAAAATTGTAGGCTGCGCAAGTGTAATATTCATTGATCAGGAATTGACAGAGATACATAAATTTAGACTGGGACACAACTGCACAAACATTCAAGCAGAACAATACGCTATACTGAAAACTTTACAAAAAATACAAACTGAACATACAAAACATTATACACTTTGTATATACACCGACAGTAAAGTAACGATACAAAAACTACAGAACCGAACAACCTTACGACCCGTTAACCACACAAATCAGAGAACTCATAGCAAAATTAAATCATATTAACATATATTTTTCATGGGTTAAAGCACATTCGGGTAATTTTGGAAATGAATTGGCCGATAGAGCTGCTAAGTCTGCTTCAAAAGATTCCCAATTACCGGAATGTTACAATAAAATCTCCAAAGCCCACGTAAAATATATGTTAAAAGCTCATCTAACTGAAAAGTGGCAACAACAATGGACTGTAACTAATAAAGGACAACATTTAAAACTTTTCATTCCAAACATTAACACATATTTTAACAGCAAAAACATACAAACCGACTTTTATATTACACAATTAGTAACAGGACATGGTTCACTAAATTCTTACTACCAACGATTTAACATAAAAGACAACAATACTTGCCCCTGTGATTACTCAACTCCACAAACAAGTCAACACTTAATATACGATTGCAGACTACTGACTAACGAACGACAAAAACTAAAACAATACATTGAACAGAAAAAAAGGCAAATTTCCCATAGAAGAAGACAAGTTATTTTTAAAATATACTAATGCTTTTAAAATATTTGCAGAACATGCTTTTAATACTATTAATCGGTTGAATACTTATTATAGCTGATACAACTACAATATTTAAAATATTTATAGGATAATCATTATTTCTTTTCTCTTTTTCATTTAAGATTTATAATTTTCTCTTTATATTTTTTTTTTACTTTACCTTTAACGTTGTTATTGTTAATCCTTTATATATATATATATATATATGTCATACTTTTAAATTATTTATGTATAAATTAATTGTAACCCACTACAAATGCATGTGATATGCTAACTTGCATGGGACATGCAGAAACTAATAAACGGCCTTCTTATAGGATTACTATAGGAAGGAAACAAATAAAAAAAATAATAAATATATATATATATATATATATATATATATATATATATATATATATATATATATATATATATAAAATTGTAACCTCTATCTGTACTTTGATTTTCTTCGCGAATTTTCACGATAACTTTTCGTTTCACATGTCATAGACCACATAACTGCATTTTGTTTCTTTCGTGTGTGTTTGTTTGTTTATTTATTTGTTTGTTACCTTTTCACGCATAAACGGCTGAACCGAATTTTATGAAACTTGGTATGTATGTTACTACTAACCCAACTTAGACTTTAGGCTATATTAATATCCTCTGAGACGAACAGGAGTGGGGGTTATAAGAGAAGCCTGAAATTAAAAATAGCGATATTTCGTTTCCTATTGGTTTTTCGGCAAATATGAACATAACAAAAGTTGTTTATTTTGTTATTTAGAGTAACTTTTGTAATATTTATTTTTGTCTTTTAACAAAGTATAAACGAGATATACACTATAAACTAAAGCGGGAGTCAACGATTTTATTTGGCACAAAAGACTCAACCGAACTAAATAAAACACTCCGTATGTGAATTAGCTCTAATGCCTTCCTTATAATAAGCCATACTAACATTTCTAGGGACGGGCAGGAGTGGGGGTTATAAGGGAGTCCTGAAATTAAAAATAGTGATATTTCGTTTCCTATTGGGGTTTCGGCAAATATGCACATAACAAAAGTTGTTTATTTTGTTATTTAGAGAAACTTTTGTTATATACACTATCGTCGTATAACGAACTATAAAGGCGTTATACGCTAAAAATTATAGCGGGAGTCAACAATTTTATTTGGCACAAAAGACTCAATCGAACTAAATAAAACACTAGGTATGTGTATTAGCACTAACGCCTTCCTTATAATAAGTCATACTAACATTTCTATGGACGGGCAGGAGTGGGGGTTATAAGGGAGGCCTGAAATTAAAAATAGTGATATTTCGTTTCCTATTGGGGTTTCGGCAAATATGCACATAACAAAAGTTGTTTATTTTATTATTTAGAGAAATTTACTCAACAATTCTTTTCAATATGAACTACTAGGTACCTCACCTGGAAAAATTAATTCAAATTATAATATATTATTATAATATTTTATCCTTAATAATTTAAATCTATGCATAATGCACAGGAAACGGGAAATATGGCAATATGGAGGACAGTGAAGTCTTACATAAAAAATTAATTTTATTATTAACAAATCCAAAAGAAACGACGGGTGTTAACCCTAAACAATGGGAAGGGTAAATGTCAGAATATTGTGCAATGTAAAGCCTTGCCAAAAAAAATACCATCACCATCTAGTCTCAAAGGAATTCCCGGGCGAAGCCGGGTATCTGAGCTAGTATATATATATATATATATATATATAGATATATATATATATAAGTGTGTTTTTGTTTTCGACCAGGTTATATATATATATGGTGTTGTTGTTTATTGGAGTTTTGGTCACTGTTGGTGATAAAAATCTTAGTTCATTTCATATTTATTTTCTCTTCTTGAGGGCTAAAAAGTACAGGTACTACTTTATATATATATATATATATATATATATATATATATATATATATATTACACATTGTTATTAAAGAGTAATTGATAGTGTTTGTGTTAATTCTACTTATCAAGACTAAAGATAATTAAAAATTATTTTACATCACTGTAGTTTCTTTGATTACATTAGGAGTACTGAGTATAACCTCAAGTTTGTTATAAATGGCTTGGTCACTGCCTTATGTTTTGTGTTACTACGGTATATTGTCTTTTGTTTGTTGAACGATGTTATAACTTTTGACATGTGTTATTATAATTATTGTTATATTATTTTTTTATGTAGTAATAAAATTGATATAATATTGTTTATTTCACTATGTTACATTTGCTATTTCTATATGTTATCACAGTTATTCTTATATTATGTTAAAGCTATGTTCAAGTTATATTAAAGTTACAATGTTATTGTTATTTAATTTTATTATGCTATAACTAATTATTGTTGTGTTTTGTTACAATTATTGCTATTTTACTATGTTACATTTGTTATTGCTGTACAGTTGTTATTAAAAAAACAATAACATACATATACATAGACATACATTTCATCCTCTGTTTCTGTGTTCCATGGTACGACAGAAGATCTATGTAAAAAAATATTTCAAAAACTCAGGCCGTGAATGCAAGCTGAAAGTTCATTTCCCTAAAAGAGAATAGCACAATACAGTTCTCCATCATCAAACAGCTTCTCCAATGAAATATAAAATCACTCCTATAGAAAAGAATATGATTACCAATTGTAATCAAGAATAAATATAATTAATTACATATTTATAAAAACAAATTATAAAGACTAAAAAAAATCCAAAGGCTTGAGAGTTAAGGAATTTACCATTTAATTATACTCTTGTCAGAATTCTGAGCGGGAAAGTTCTCCTAGGGAAACTAATTAATCTCTATTTAAATTGAGTGAGCTAAGAACTATTCGAGAGTGGAAGTAGTGAAGACTCTTCAACTCTTATTTCCTTGTTTATATAATTGCTTATCATTATTAAAAGGTCTTGGTTCGAGTCATTATAAAATTGGTCAAAAGGACTTGTTAGGAAAACTATTTATTAAAAAAAAATACATAAAAATTCATGTGACTGAAAATTAATCAGTGTAAGTACAATGTAATCCCCATTCATCATTAGACTGTTGCCGGAATTAGTTCTGTATATCAAAGTATTATATTGTAGGATAAAGATTACTTACTAATAGTGAATTTTGTTAATTTATTTATTCTAGGTGACTCCGCCTTCTGGGTGCCAAAGAATTTATTCGTGTTTAAGAAAATGCCTGAATAGAATTGGGGAATTGTTAGTATATGTATTAAGGGACTGAGTATTGTTAATATGAGCATTTTAATACTTTACTACCACCCTCTGGAGCGAGTGTTTACTTCAACATATAAGCATATATTCGTCAATATCTTTGTTGATATTGATAAATGTAAGGAATGAATTGTTTTTATATACATACATTTTACGTTCCTAAATAGTTATATAGTTATTTATATTAATGAAATTAAACTTTTGATTTCCGACTTACAGGTGATTAAGTATAATTCATTACTGTTTCACTAGAATGTCTAGCTAGAATTATGAAAATGTTTGTCACTGAGTTGTTTATTGAAATACTTACGAGAGATTTGATGCTCTACACCTCAAATATTCTTGTTTCTTAGTAAAACAAAATTTTATCATACACTTTCTCCGGACGTTAAGATGATAAAATCGTTTCATTTGGGCGGGAAACTAGATTTATATGATCCCGTGAATGATAACAAATTCGTCACTGTTCTTGCTTTACGCTATAAATATGGCTGATTGGAAGGTATTAAATCGATTATTTAGTGCTTTCGTTTCCAATATTTATATTTCAATGGGAAACAATTATTATATAAATTAGTTACTGGCATATAAGCGTGTATAATCATAGATTTGTCTAAAAAGCTTACATCTCGGGTAAAACAAATGAATGTCAGCCCTTTTACTGTTCATATTAAATGCCATTTGTACCATTGGTGAATACGATGGGATGATTTTGCTTATCCAATTTTTATACTTCCGCAGCGTCTAGAGCAGTAGAAGAGTCTACACATACTGCAAGTGTTCTTTATGGAAGACGATCGATCACGATGATTGACACAAATGATTTTAAAAATCAGGGCTTTCAAGCTTTAAAGCAAAGTAGAAGTATTGGGGAGGTTAAAAGAAATAAAAACAATTGTATATGTAGAACCGTAACTCTCAATTTGAAAATAGATTGTTTGAGTAATATTTTATAAATTCAAATTTACAATTTCGGAAACATCGGGAAAAAAAATGTGTAAGCTGGAAGGAATATATACTGTCAGTGCTTATCTGAGGCTTTCTTTATAACTCAGTTGTAAAAGATGTATTAAATTTACCTAACCACTTATCCCTAGCCCGACTAAGGCTACAAGTGCGAATATGTTAATGAAAAAAAAAAATTGATATATTTGAGCTGTAGAGTTAATATCTACAAAAGATGTTATGTTTAAAAGCATCTCTAGCACCCTGTAAATATGGATACAGAATCACTAGTGTCACTGTCAATGTTATTTAATTACATCAACTTCATCCCACTAAGGCTAATCAGGATGGTTTATCTACAGGTTACCACCCTTTTCTAACCAGGTTGGTACTAATGATTTTATAAAATGAGTTTGTCTCTAAATAAATTCCTATTGCCCATGTGGGAATCGAACCCATGACTCTTAGTAATCACTATTGACTTCTGAGGTTCTTTGGCAGATGATGGGATATCTGTTAAAAAAAAAAAAAAAAACAATAAAACATTATTACTAAGTTAAGGCACATATTTGTTTTTTCCTTTATTTTTTTTATAACGTTTTAATAAATATCTTTATAGACGGTTCGGAAGAAAATATAATTTTTTTGAAAAGCCTTTATTAAGTAGCGATAAGGGTGATATTGCAGCGGGAGAATATTGGATAAGTGAGGTTATTTATATAAGGTTATTACGAGCGGAAGTTACATAAGGTTCGAAATTCCGGCCGGAGGACGGGGTGTTGCTATAATTAATACCATCTGCGACCCAAAGGGAATCAATAAACGTTAGTTAAGCGTCTCCAATTTCTAGCTTGACCAGTATACGATAGACTTATATACGGCATAAAGCCTACATATGTACTGATTATGGATTCGGAATAACACCACTTTATTTATTTGCAATAACAAAATAAATAATCTAGGTAGCATAAGTATTTATCACTAACCACCTTAATTAAGAAAATTCAATGAACACAACTTTTTAATGAGAGAAACCAGTACAAAATACTAGGGAATTACAAAACATTCCGTATCACCAGTAGTCATTTTTATTACTAACTGGAAATAAGTTGAGGGAAGTATTTCGTCAACATTTCAAATTCGGGCTTTATTTATTATTTTACAAATATTTATTTTCCAATTTGAAAATACGTCATTTTTGCTTTCTAGTTTGAAGGATCTGTGGACATTAGAAGAAAGTTTTGAAATGGACAATGATGAGACACCCCAATCAGTGAGAACCTAGCCCCACGAAGACATTTAATCTTGCCCAAACGGCATTTACTATGAGGTATAATGACAATTCTTTGTTTACAGTAATACCTTTTTTGAAAGGAAAAACGGGGTATAGAAGACGTAGGAAGCAAGGAATAGACACAGCGTTTGTCGCCCACAGAAGAAATATTGGACATATGATTCCAAGCATCTAGAATCAGCTCCATAGAGAATTGTCAATAGTATATATCGTACCTTATTCCTGTGACTTGTAATACTCGGTCAAGCAGGCAGGTTAATTACCACCAGGGTCATCTTACAAGTGTGAAAAAGTTCGGACTCAGCAATAGCAGAATATTTTTAACAGACCAATTTCCACAACAGATTTCATTAAAATTCAAGGTACTAGAAAGGTGAATCAATTCTAGGAATGAAGTGTACAAGAACCTATAGAGGTCGTAAAATATCCAAATAACATCAACAGAGAAGATTCCGTGAACCATGGGCGTTGACGGGCAACCTTAAAACAAGAGTTGAAAGATTTGAGTACCAGGTTTTTAGAGCCTAATAAGCCTTTATTATTATGTGGGTTGGTGCCTTAGGACTCTAATCAAGGGAGACAACAGAAGTGGTTATTTCAGACACGAAAACTAATATAGTATTTCACGCGATATCAATAGACGGGACATACTTCAAAAAGTAACACAACCTCTATATTAAACAATGAATGCGACATTGCTCTTAGCCCAGAATAGATGGAGAAGGTTGGTGGCTAACTCTTTTTACACCTTAACTGTAAGATGAGTAGCATTTAAAAAAGTTTATTTATTAACGACCACTTTGTGCTAATGCTTATAAAAGCCTGAAGATAGTTAGTTATTTGTGGAAGTCTGGATCAATGTAAGCACTAAGTGACAATAATTCACGAATGAGGTTTTTCTATAAAAACTTCAAAATTAAGACGATATTTCATAAACGTGATATGGTCACCAATTTGGGAAATGCGAATATAAGATCGCATTTAGTATGGAACAAAAGACATTCGGACGTATATGCCCTCGGATCTCCAGGGTAGAGAAATACTTGGGCGAGGCAGTATTTTTCCTGGACAGGAAATATTTAGAGAAGAAACAGGCTTCAGTTGAGACTATGCTCTTGTAATAACACTCTCTTTTTTCACCATACTCTTGCCCCTCACATGTCTAATTTTTAAATAGATGTTTCTTACTCGTCCCACACAGTTTTAACGACAAAATTACTAAAGAACAAATTTCAAGTTTTTTTTTGTGAAATGAAGTTTCAAGAAGTCATGAATATGTCAAAGCACAAACTATTTTATTATTTATTCGGTTATTAATATCGTTAGTAGCATTGTGTTAATTCCTTTCATATAAAAGTTATTTAGAATGAAATATAATGCCTGATGTTTAATTAATAATTAAATAAACGGATTGCCATTTGGAAATTATATCTACCTAAACAATCTAATTTATTCTTAATCGTGAAAATAATAAACAGGCAATAAGAAATAGTGTATCAATAACTCATTTTTCAGTAATGGAGAAACTATAAGTTTTTTTTTGTCTTTTTCTGAGAAAGTGAATGAATGTTAATATCCTGCTCTAGCTTACTGAAATGATTGGTGGAGGTAGCACTCAAATACATTATATTCTACTAGCTATAAATGGAAACTTAACAAAGACGTAGCCTTCAGTCGGAACTGTTAGTAGAAAAGTGTGCCACGAAGGGACAACAAGCGGGGTCATGGAGTGCGGGATTGGTTGCCAGAGTTACTGGGAGAGGCGAAGCAATATTCTCTGCAAGTACCAAGCCTAGTAAGAGAAGTTTAGAGTGAGTAATAAAGGGACATTCTCAACTCATACATATTTAAGCATAATTGGGTCTTAATTCCTCTTGTATTTTAATTCATACAATTTCCGACACATCTAGAGTGAAGTGACGACCAGGCGTCATATGGAATCTTTTTCACCATTAGATTAGATTAGAGTTGGGGTTAGGTGCTCACCTACTAGGTTATTTGTGCCATCTATCCTCTTCAACAGGCTTAGCAACACTTCATAGAAAAAGAAATCCTTTAGTGCAAATGACCATAAAACGTTGGTTGATGAAGAATGAATATAAGGCTATAGGGTAACATGTAATATTTATATTGTAAGATGTGAAGGAGGAGAAGCTCTGAAATACTTCTTCGTAATATTTAGGTAGCTCATGAAACCAGAAAAGTCTGGGAGGAACAGTTGAATTAAACGCAAAATAATTTCTACGCAGGGGCTGCGTAAATTTCCATGTAAGAACTTTGATGGAGTCATGTACGCAGGGACAAACTGTGACAAGACCACCAGAGAAACATTCCCATAGAAAGGGGTTCAAATCCCTCATCGTGTGTATGCGTACCTGTGTTTAGTATTGGTGGTTTGTGTGTGTGTGTGTGTGTGTGCCACTTTCAGGGACCAGTTAATTACACTCAGAATGAGTTGCCTGATAGATGTGATATAGAGAAAATAATCTAGTCACTGAAATTTAATAGGCCCTCAGGCCTAAAGCATTTGCACTCGGAATCTCTAAGATATGCGGACATGACATTTTAGTCTGGATTTATCCGCAGAATAGAAATGTGAAAAGAAAATGGTAGAATGGAGGAACGGATTATTCTTCTAAAACTTTAAAGAGGTGGAGGCAAAGCAAAATCTAAGCAACTTAATGTCAGAGAAAGAAACAATCCCAAAATTAACAACGTAGACATCCACAACCTTATTGAGAACTTGAACAGTAATGAAATTACAATTAATTTAAAAAAATAAATAAAACCAAGAAATAAATCATTTATGGCACGTGGAAAATAAGTTTTCGAGCTTTAAATCTAAAAAACTTACCAATGAACGTATGAAACCAGTGTACTCTAAAATATACTTATTTAAATGCTAACAAACATTAATAAGCAAAGCATTGGTAGTTTCCGACCTACATCACTACGCCTAAATAAATATAACTCAACTCCCAGCTCCCTTTAGATTGATCAACTCTATAAATGCTCACTGATTTTCCATAGCTCAAAGGTCTTTATTCTGGGACTTCGGAAGAACCTTATTAGCAAGAGCTGATGCCTATAAATGTGGAATATCATGCCTTTTATGAACGGAGAGGATTAAAGAATGATGAAAAAGAAATAAACTTTAGAATCAGATGAAAGAAAATGATGCACATAAATAATCTCTCGTTTTAAGAGATTATAATGAGATTAACTTGCTTTGCAATGAACTAGGGAAGCAGAAGATAATTCCAATTTTTATACTCGACGGAAATGAAATACTCTTTTGCCTATATAAATAAGCAATAAACTCGATGAAAGGGGGGGGGATATAGGAACATCCTACTAATGCATATATTCATTTCTGAAGTGATATGTTAAAACAGAATAGACTAACATGTTAATAGGCAAGTAAAGTGCGGTGAAAAGGCTCTAAGCAGACTGTTATCCATATTTGAATTTAAATGTGGACCCACAAAGATGAGTGGAATGCTGCTGAATGGAAGAGGAAGAGAACTAGAGATATTGAGGAAGCGGATAAGGGAGCAATAGGAAGTCTGTGTGATTGACGGATATTGTTGGGCTCTATTTGCATGCAGGCCCGTACTTGTGGACCCTTCTATCCCAACACTTCGTCTTGTCGACAACTCCTGTCTCCTCTCTCAAATGTCAATACTCTTCCTTTCGCTAAACCTAACCAGGCTCATCTTTCATTTAACAGTACAACAAAAAAAATCATACGGGCACAAAAAATAGTTCAGCCCGGTTGCACAAATAGATTAATTTAAACCGGTTGAAAAATTAAACCATATTTGTAAATTAGGTGAAGGGTAATTCCACTGCTAAGTAAAATTGGTGACCAATGCTAGAGAAAAGAAAATTTAAAAATAATTAATTAAAACAAATTGATCCATTTAAATCGAAAAAAGCCCCCTTACGCAGGGGCTGCGTAAACTAAGCAGATTTCCCTCGTGATGTTTAGCAATAGATAAATCTACATACTGGTAACACAACAACACCGTCAACATCAAATGAATAAATACAAACGATAATAAGAAACATCCAGACGGGAAGCACCTCAAACGTAAACAAACAGGTGTGCCAAGTTCTCACATGAAATAAAAACAATTTCGGAAATTCATCAGAATATAACATATTAATTTTATTGAAAACTATTTACTATATCTAGTACTGTAATTTATAACGGATCAGAATAATTTTTGTCTCAATCAATCAAATTATAGTAGTCCAAGAATTTAAGAGGGGGGGTGGGGGGTCACGAATCTCGTTTAATAAAGGTCTCTTGAAAACAATTTATTGTATAAGCTTCGAATAATGTGGTTTATTACATAACAGAGCATTGTTTATGTCACATGAGTAGAAGTGGGGGTTTGCTGAAGGCTGAAAACAGAAAAATATCTCGGTTAATATTCAAGATAGCGAATAAATGTATAAAGCAATATTTATAGTAAATGTAATTTTCAATAAGATTGGTTCTATACAATTTCTGATCCGACGTATGGTAACAGGGATATTTCAAGTTTTCTAAAACCCCCCTCCCACAGGTCCGATTTCAGCCATTGACGAACTTGAACTGTCTTTTTGCATAAAACGTTTAAATATCGAGTTGAGTTACGATCAAACAATAATTGCGACCGCTAGAGCGTTAACAGATTATATATATATATATATATATATATATATATATATATATAATTTTGAACGGACCTCATTTTCGTCATCTCCTAGGTAGGATTGATGGACATTTGAAGATATTTTTCGAAAATTACGTCATGAGTACGGCCTCAATAGCTAATTTCCCATAATGGAAATCTGCTAAAATAATTGTTACATTTTTTAAGGGTAGTTAAAGTTTCCTTAAGGATACTGGGAACTATATGAATACAAAAGAAACAGGTTCTTTTGGTAGATATCTCTAAAAGAAAATGATCAGTCAAAATCCGTCCTCTCTTGATTAACCATTTTATATTTAAGTATTTTTTTTGAGATCAGATTTTGACTTCTCAAAAATCCCTAGATAGTAATGTTCAGTGCCGGCTGAGGCGTAAAGCTGTATGGAATAACGCTTCAGGAACCGAAAACAATGCCCTGCAAATAAGAAAACCGTTTTCCCGTTTGGGGATATTTTAGTACTTGAGAGGGTTCTCATATAGTTGTACGTGGTTCATTTCCTGCAGATCTCTCAGTCTCTGAAAAGCTATATTAAAAAAATAAAGAAAAATAAACAATGGCTGTTTCCTCGTCAAAATTAAATTAAAGATTGGCTGTCATAGTGTTTTTAATCGTTTAGGAAAAATACGACAAAGGTAAATACTAAAGGCCTTTTTGTTTGCAATTGTTTGTTTATCAATTAACGAAAAAATACACAGACTTTTAATTCATCCTGGTAAATTGTAATAAAAAAGGTACTTTATTTACAATGAATTAAAGCGTTGACTGCGGATTTTCAGACATAATCCCACGACGATTAGCAGGATAGAATACCGTTCTTGTCATAGTAGTTGTGCTCGTGAAATATTGAAGTATGAAACCAATGTCAGGAAAACACGATTTATTATTACAAATTTTCTCCTATTTAAAGGAGGCTGGAACTTCATTTACATGGTATCTTGTTAATAACTCTGTCACTTGTAGGTGTATATACAATTTATAAAATGAAAAATGGAACGTATCGATACTAAACCGACCATACCATTATATATTTTCTTGTTTGATATCGAGCAGTTTTTTTTAATCAATTGATAATATTCCTAATGCCGATACTCTTGACTTCCTTTTTTCTATAATTGGTAAAACAAGGCCCTATGCTGACTTCTATTAATTTGAAGGGTGCTAATCTGTAGATAAACCGTCCCAATTAGCCATAGTATCACAGTATTTACACATTAATAAATAACATTTTTTGCTTTACTTATATTCTTCTGAAAAACAAAACAGGCAACCCACAACCAACTAATTCAAGGAAACTATTCAAAACTATAAAGTCATAGCAATGAATGATTCATCTTCAGTAATGGGAGGCAGAGTTAAGAGACTTCAGCTGCTCAGGCTGTACTCTTCACGTGATTTTCGAAAATTTCTTCAAATGCCAATCTTCCATACTACCAAGTAGATGACGAATATGAGGTCCATTCAATCAATATTACATACAGCCCGTACATTTAAATATTTCCGGAGCTAAGCTGTCTCAGTAACGATACTTAATAACGATGAACGAATGGTATCCTGATTATGGTTAATATTGCCCACAATATTAGAAGATTTACCTTAAGGGAGATCAGTTATGGAGGCTGTAATACTCATGATGCGATTTTCGAAAATATTCTCCAAATGTCTATCGATTCTACCTAGTAGATGATGAAAATGAAGTCCTTTCAAAATTATTTATATATATATATATATATATATATATATATATATATATATGTATGTATATATAGCGACACACACTTGTCTTTTACCAGTCTAGAGGTCGCAATTTTATATAAATATAAAATTGTAACCTCTGTCTGTACCTTCGTTATTATCGAAAACTTGTATAAAAATAATCTTATTACGATTTTAATTCTTTGTAAATCATATTGTTCATTTTTTCCCATCTTAAGTATTAACTGAGATATTTGCATTTATTAGTTTCCGACCTTTCTTAAATACTCCCTCTCACTAATGTCATATTAACAATAAGCTGTTACATCATGAACCACTTTATTCGAATTGACTCAGATATTAAAGGAGATATTTGAGTTGCCTTTTTTAAACTTCAATTTCTACTCAGTCGATTTTCACTTAAAGCACCTTAGTCACTAAATATCTCAAGTCCAATTAAAATTTTTATTTCTGTTTATTTCATTGTGTACAGCCCTCCCCTCCCTTCTACGGATAGAGAATAGATTGTGAGATGAGATGACAAGTGTATCAAAATGTGGGAATCTGCTTATTATACGCAGCCATCGAGTGATGGACCTTTTATTTCCTCTCGCCCTACCAGTTATGTAGTCTTCTAAACAAAGATCTTCTCAGCCTCAATCAATTCCCTTGTGTCACGCTATATAATGGGAATGCAATGCGAAGCATCCCACTTGAGTTCGTCAAAACTCATTAGAACCCAAGGCCATACTATTGTATATTTACAGCTCCACAACACATAAATATTCCTATACAGACTCAAGTTATTAAGTTGCCCATAATCCAGTAACTAGTCTAATACTAACCAGGGCACACCTTCATGTTAGGCGGGGATAGTATCACATTTCGTTCTCTAATTTAATTTGCTTGCTCAAATTACCTGACATCAAACAAAGAAATAAATACAGTAGACTCCCGATTAAGAAATAAATACAGTAGACTCCCGATTAACCGAAACCTTCGGGACCGAGGGGTTTCGGATAAGCGAAAATTTCGGTTAAACGGGAGTCCGAAATTTCTGCGTGAAAATGGATCAATTAGAATAAAAAACACGTTTATGTACTTGAAAAAAAGCTTATTTTATTTAACAATTAAAATAACTACGTACATATGTATTTATAAAACTACTAGCGGACCCGGCAGACGTTGTCCTGCATGATATATCAAGCGATTAGGATATTAAATTTAATAATATTATGTTTAAAAAAAATCTTTTACCACGTTTCCGCACGTCAAATCTTCTGCACGTTTGCCTAAAATCAAATAGTAAATAAAATATAGCGAAAACATGTACAGGTTTAGTAAAAAAAAAACTTCATCGTTTAAAAAAGTCGGTGATTTTTCTTTGCCGAGCTTCTGAAATTTTTTTTGTCGAAGCGTAGTCACGCCATTTCTGAAAGGTAAGTATATCAGAACGGCAGGAGGTAGGTTGTTGTTCGATGTATCGAAGCACCGTCTCCAGAGCAGCTGTCGCTTGGGTGTGTGTAATGCGGGCTTCTGTTCCAATTTCGACGGGATCATAATCTTCTTCTTCTTTGGAGACAATGTCTGCGATGTCATCGTCAGTCAATGTAATGCTAAATCCATCATCAGAATCGACCCATTGTTTCACATCAGTTTCTTCAACGTCTTCGCATCCTTGAATTTTAGTGAAAATGCTAAGAATTTCAACGGGGTTTTTAACGTAGCACGAGATGAGCCTGCCTCAGTTTTGCTACAGAACTTCCGCAACTCCTCCTTATTTTTTTTCCAGTCATGCACTGTTGCAATTCCCACCTTGTATTCATTAGCAATTTTCGTTAGTGACTCAAACTTTCTTCAGCCTATCGATCGCCTCTAACTTGGTCTCCAACGATACAACAGTACGCTTACGTTTTTCACTCATGACTTTAAAATCACTCCACTTTCAAACCAAAGAAGAACAAGAACAGCACTTCACTCTGCGTAAGTTGAAGGCAGACTGAAGGCACTCCCTTTAACTGTTTCCAACAGGAAGCTAGGTTTGATTACTAAGACCAGACCACCGAGTATAGAAGGAACTCTTCAATACTCACTGGACCCGAACCTAAGAGGTTCGGAGAAACAGATCGTCACATCCGTGGGACTGTCGACCTTCCCTCGCGCCCCCCCCTTCTCACGCCTCTTTCCGCGAAGCTAGGACGAAGTAATTTTTTTCCCCCCTCCCTAGCAACTCAAAATGTTTCGGTTAAACGAGAGAATCGGTTAATCGGGTTTCGGATAATCGGGAGTCTACTGTAATAATAATAATAATCAAAATTTTGTTCTATAGAATCCACTAATATATTTGTTTATCAGGATTGCCACATATCAGATGTGATTGGTATGAGGTAGATGGAGGTGACACTCTAAAATAAAACTCCGTCACGCAGGGGCTGCTTAAACTAAGCAGATTTCCCTCGTGAAGTTTAGTAATAGATAAATCTACATACTGCTAACACAACAACACCGTGAATAAATACAAACGGAAATAAGAAATGTTTCAACCAATTTCAATAACCTGCCGACAGAATGCGTAAGGTTAGAAATGTAAACAAACAGGTCTGCCCGCCACACACCGGAAAGAAAAACAATTACTGGAATATATCAGAATATAATATATTAATTTTATTGAGAACTATTCACTATATCTAATACTGTAATTAATAATGAGTCAGAATAATTGTTATCTCAATCAATCAAATTTTAGTAGTCCAGAACCTTAAGACGGGGGGAGGGCGGTAGTCACCAGGATATTTGCATGTATCTCGTATAATAAAGGTCTCTTGAATACAATTTTTGGTATTTAAACTTCGAATAATGTGTATTATTATGTAGCGGAGTATTGTTTATGTAACATGAGTAGAAGTGGCGGTTTCCTGATGGCTGAAAACTGAAAAATGCAAATATCTCGGTTAATATTCAAGATAGTGAATTAATGTATAGAATCATATTTATATTACATTTAATTTGCAATTAGATTGGTTTTATATAACTTTTCGATCCGACCTATATTAACGGAGATATTTTGAATTTTCGAAAATCCTCCCCTCTAAACCCCTCCCCCCTCTCCCCTACTCCTGGCCCGATTTCAGCCGTTAACGAACTTGATCTTTCTTTTTACATAAAACGACTAAATATCGAGTTTGGTAACGATTAAACAATAATTGCGACCGCTACAGCCGTGACAGACATATATATATATATATATATATATATATATATATATATATATATATATATATATATATATACAGTTTTGAACGGACCTCATTTTCGTCATCTCCTGAGTAGGAGCGATGGACATTTGAAGAAAAATTTCAAAAATCGCGTCGTGAGTACAACCTCAGTAGCTGATTTCCCTTAAGGGGAATCTGGTAAAAGACTAACAATTCTCACCATGGTGAAAGGACACATTATGTTGTATTTGGAAAACATCCTTATAAAAGATTTCCGAAGTTCTAAGTCTATTAGAGTATTATAAAAAACATGCAAGTTGTGTGATACTTTGTTAATCTCATTAAGTTTAACAATCTTAATTTAATTTGAACAATCTGTATTGTGACACCAATTGAAATAATAACTGAATATCTATTTCAATGTAATTCTTCACTTTTTTATAAATATTTATACTTATGAGATGAATTGAGATATGGATAACGCATTGGTTACCATCATTTTGCATGTAGTTTAGTCATGCCGTGGGGAGTGTCAGTAATTTTGTTGATCGCATTCTGCTGATATGTGTTTTATAGTTAAACATTTGTTGCAGTATGCGCAGTAGGAATGTCCTTCCATGGCATATGCCTTCTATTAGATGTGTGTAGCTGATCCTGGACAAACCTACTTCTTTACGTCATGCTATATAGCTGGATGGCCACTATTTGATTGTGCTTTCTTGATTTTGCGGTGGTTTTTTATGTGGTTCTTTAAATTCATCCATTAAGTTTGCAACTTATCTAGGGTTCTGTTTCGTATGTGTTTCACATCTCATCATAATTAGATTTGTTTCTGTGCATTGCATTTGATGAGTAATAAATTTAAGCCTGCATCACTGTTCGTACTAAATCCAAGGCCAAGTGTCCTGACAGTCAGTATAGAATAATTGTGTTTCCGTTTGTTCGTTACTAATGGATTTCCCCTCCTATCCTGTGTTAATGCCTTGAAGAGTTTGTAATGAACCAAGTGACTCAGTACAAATCAGTGTGTGTTTGTGCTCTGATAGTCAAGTTTTTAGTCCCAACCAAATTGGGTGGAGTTCAGCTCTAAGCATACTGCAGTGGGAAGGCAACTTCCCTGAATAAACTTCTCCTTGTGTAGATGCTGGAGGGCTGACTCTGTTATCACTTTTGGACTTGTCACTATACTACAATAGGAAGAAAAGAAGTTTTTATTTGCTAAAAACGTATTTAAGTAATTTTTGAAAAATATTTTGGATGAAAATTATGACTTCATATATGTTGTTAAAACAGGCGTATAACGTACTTAATGAGATAAGGAAGATTTTTAAGAAACCTCAAATAAAATAATTTCTCGCCAGAGATAGGAAATCATTCATTACTTCTGGTAGCCAGAGGATACCTATGTGAATGATTATTTTCGTATAATGCAATGGAAGGGGTTTGAAAAATGTCGTTATTGCAATATCCTTTAGAGATCAACTGGATTATATTTTGATATTCCGCCATTAATAAGAAGCTTCTACACTTCAAATTGGAAATCTTGTCTGTCTGTCCGCTCGTTCGTTAATCGATCACTCAAAATCGGATTGAAGGAATACTAACCCAGGGTACAACATAGGCTTTATAATCCAAATAAATAATAATAATAAATAATCCAAATTTTCAACTAGGAGGGGGTGGGGGTTTACTTCTACGTCAAAACACATATTCATCAATATGTTTGTGTTTAAAATATGACCTATTTAGCTTTACTTAACTAGTCTATGGCGGAAGCAAAAAAAAAAAAATTAACGCTTCAAATAATTATTCAAATCATTTTTATTTCTCAGCTAGTTTCTTCGTCCATATGACACCTCATCACAAGGTAATAAACGTCTGTTCCCGGATGTTGGTGAAATTCAGGTTTGTTTTGATTAACCCTTTAACAGCTCCAGACGAGATACCTCGTCGGAGGGAGGCGAACCCCACCAGCTCCAGACGAGATATCTCGTCGGAGGGAGACGAACCCCACCAGCTCCAGACGAGATAACTCGTCCCCGCTAGCACGCTACCTCCTCGCGCAGGACGAGATATCTCGTCGGAGGGAGGCGAACCCCGCCAGCTACAGACGAGATAACTCGTCCCAGCTAGCACGCTACCTCCTCGCGCAGGACGAGATATCTCGTCGGAGGGAGACGAACCCCACCAGCTCCAGACGAGATAACTCGTCCCCGCTAGCACGCTACCTCCTCGCGCAGGACGAGATATCTCGTCGGAGGGAGACGAACCCCACCAGCTCCAGACGAGATAACTCGTCCCCGCTAGCACGCTACCTCCTCGCGCAGGACGAGATATCTCGTCGGAGGGAGACGAACCCCACCAGCTCCAGACGAGATAACTCGTCCCCGCTAGCACGCTACCTCCTCGCGCAGGACGAGTTATCTCGTCGGAGGGAGACGAACCCCACCAGCTCCAGACGAGATAACTCGTCCCCGCTAGCACGCTACCTCCTCGCGCAGGACGAGATATCTCGTCGGAGGGAGGCGAACCCCGCCAGCTCCAGACGAGATAACTCGTCCCCGCTAGCACGCTACCTCCTCGCGCAGGACTAGATATCTCGTTACCAATTTCCCTCTGTTTTACCGCTCCCAGTTCTAGACGATATAACTCTTCCCGACTATGGTACATCCTAGTGGATCCTCGGAGAGTTAATAAATATTTCTAGCGGCCGCTAGGCTGCAGGGGTGTCTTTTGGGGAAATATTTGTTCCGATCCCGTAACTGTGGAATCTTTGAATTTTCCAAGGATGGAAACCCAACCCACCCCTTTTCTACCTGCTATTGTATATTGGTAAATAATTAAAATATAACTTCAAATTAAAAAAAAGGTAAAGTATTAAAATATTACTTGAAATAAAAAAATTATATAAAAGATAATAAAATCATTACAATCATGTTCATTATTTCCTTCATAAATCACGTAATCTTTCATTACAATAGCATTTTAATTTATTGAAATAATGATATAGGTATTACAGAATTATACAAAGAAAATAAAACATTAAGAAATAGTCGGAAAAAGGAGTGAGGTATTGAAGGAGGTAGTTGCGGAGAGTGGCCTGGACCCCTTAGCTTGGGAGGGTGATAGCCGGCTGGCCCTCCATAGCTACAGGCTGCAACTCTCCTCCTTTTTTTTTTTTTTTTTTCCCCCACCTCTGCCCCCGCTGTACCTTTGGGTTTCCCCATACCAGCGGTTTCCATTTAATAAGAGATATAAAATTTTGAATACATAAATTGGGCCAGGTAACTTAGCCTAACTCACCGAGCACGGCTAAGCATTAAAGCGCAACATTTGGGAGATTTAGTTTAAGTCCGAAAAGTCCTAGGGCAACTCTCCTCCGGCGTCCTTAGCTGTTAAAGGGTTAAATTATTATTCGAAAAATTAAACCATCAAAATGTTTTAATAATCCACTTACGAGTAGATAATATATATGACTCTTATCAATGATAACTAACCATGACTTAATTTAGATTAAGAAACTGAAGGGGGGCGAAGATTCATTATCTCCTCACGGACCTGAATTATACTTAGGACTATCATATAAGTTTAAAAACGTCGTCATCCGTCATATACCTCAATGAAATGAAGTTGGATGAGCATATCATGTTTATGGAGTTTTATTTGATAAAAACTCATATAACTAAAGCTATTCAAAATAAGAATATAAACAATTTTTGTTAAAAACATTTTTACAGAACACAAAAGCCGAATGAAATATGGTGATAGTTTATTTGAGTCCTAACCGACAACCCCTCTCCTGTTCTTCCCTAGAAATGTTAATACAGCTTATAATCTTGGTGGAGTTGATGCTAATTCCCAAACCGAGTGTTGATTAATTCAGTTTCCTTTTTTGCCCAATAAAATTGTTGAGATCCGATATAGTTTTTCTTTTTTTTGGTATATACCGTTTATACATTTGTTATGCGGAAAAAGTATATATAACAAACACAATAAACAACTTTTGTGATGTGCATATTGACCGAAAAATCAATAATAAACGAAATATCGCTATTTTTAATTTCAGCCCCCTTATAACCCCCACTCCAGTTCTTCTTAGAGAATACTAGTGCCTAAAGCCTAAGTTGGATTAGTATTCAACGGGCATTAACGGCGTAAGATACAAATAGTTAGATTGATGACGGCGTCAATTAAGATTTTATTGACCACCCACTTCTATTCATCGGATATTCGTTTTTTTTTTTCTAAAAAAAAAAGAAAAGAGAATATATGCTGACGAGATCAGTGTGTTATTCCTACATGTGGCAAATCTGCTTAGTTTATGTTGTCCCTGCTTGACAGACTTTTTTTTTACGTTTACAAAAATACTGTAAATCTGGTAAAAAAAAAAAAAAATAATGTTGGAGCCCTTATTTAAAAGTACTTTTCAAGCCGTTTTAATTTTTTTTTTTTGAGCTGCAGTTTTGATGCCAGTAAATCTGCAGTGAGTTGAAAAGAGGCAATGTATTTTTCTAATTTTCATTTTATGTTATTAAAAAAAAATTAAGTTTCGAATTTTTAGAGTCTACAATAGCATTTTGGAAGGTTTTTATCTGTTCTCTAGCTCAGTCGTTAGACATTTTAGGCATTGAAAAATGGTTTCCTTACAAGTTCTTCATGCAAAACAACAATAGGAAGGAATCTAATTATTCTTGAAATAAAATTGTTACGTTTTTTATTATTTGTAGGTATTAAAAATTAAAGAGGGGTAATAGGCTCAATATGGATCGAAAACATAAGGGTAGTGATAAATTTTATTGTTCATAAGCAGCCAATTTGAACTTTCAACTATCAAATCCACCTGATGATTGCCTAAAGCCAATTCAACGACAGCTTTCTAATGATTTATGACACTTATAATCAAAAAGTTCCCAACCTCACCCCGTGTAAAGTAGGAAATAAATCTGAAGTAATTCAACAATTGGCTCCACAGTGAGAGTAGTTTCTCTCTCGGTGATTAACAAATATTAGCTTCGCTACTTACTGTATGATAGCTTTTGCAAGTCAGTTTCACCAACATATTTCTTTTTTTCTTCGCTAGACTATTCTACCGATGAACTGTCAATAAAGATTTTCAGTATCCCGATAAAGATATAGCTGCTGCTCTCAAGAGCACTCTGTTGCAATAAATGCATTGTGAAGGAAAACAGGCTTTCATTGTACATCGAGATTTTTGAGCTCTATCACGTAGGTTCCCCGGAAGGATTTTCTGGGGGTTAAAACTAATTTTTTCATGGCATTCGACCTGGTTTATAAACCACTACATAAGTAACCAAAGCCTATAATTCCTGAAAATAAGAAATGAACCTTCAGAAAATATGAGTTCTGAAATTAAAAATAATAATAATAATAAAATTGAATGAACACAAAGACCATCATTAGGCAAGAAATGTTATTAATTTCTCACTATTAGAACAACTTATTTGAACCAAGAAATTATTTAAGGTTCAATTATATGTTTGTTTTTTTTTTCAACTTTAACAATGACAGACAAATTGAGATACTGGAGTTATTTATTTAAAAAAAAGGCAAATTTTGCTCTAAAACAAGTCGCTAAATAAGATTTAGAATTGACTCGACTAGACTTGTTGAGCAAAAGAAAGGGGAATCTAATAGAAGAATAGTATTGAGGAAGTTGGTGGCAGAGAGTAGAAGCAAGCAAGCCTTGTGATTCACGGATATTGTGGGTCGCCTCTTATTTGCATGGAATTCGGCAACAGACCTTATTCAAGGAATTCTCTTTTAACATTCGGTCCCTCATACATACCTTGTCTACATCACCTCTACATATATATACTCAGAAATATTATTCATTACAGAATTATGTCACATTGGTAAGAACAACAGTAAATGTGTTTTTCTACAACAGTGGCTGCGCTAACTAAGCAGATTTTCAATGTGCTACCAGTATTTGCATTCATCTCAAAACCTAAATGTTTAATAGGAAGAATATGTGGTACTTAAGCCATAAAATAAAGGGCTTCATAGCATAACAGCTCTTTAGTAGATTCCCCTTAAGGGAAAACAGCTATTGAGGTCGTACTCATGACGCGAGTTTTGAAAAATTTCCTCAAATGTCCATCGATCCTACCCAGGAGATGACGAAAATGAGGTCCGTTCAAAATTTTATATATATATATATATATATATATATATATATATATATATATAGAGAGAGAGAGAGAGAGAGAGAGAGAGAGAGAGAGAGAGACAGAGACAGAGACAGAGACAGAGAGAGAGAGAGAGAGAGAGAGAGAGAGAGAGAGAGAGAGAGAGAGAGAGAGAGAGAGAGAGAGAGAGAGAGATTTCCCTCTGGATTTGTGCTGGCTGGTGGAGGTCCATCGTCAACGGAAGGATCAAAAAGGTCAAACACCTCCACTCTTAATACTTCTTTATTACAGGCAAAGTACTTTCGGGGCGAACCGTCCCATCATCAGTGCTCTAGAGTTGGTCCCTATTGAGCCGACATCTCCGGCAAGACCTTCTCGGCGGTCTGAGATTTGTCTGTTAACTCTCTAGCGGTCGCAATTTTTGTTTGATCGTTACCAAACACCATATTTAATGTAAAAAGGAAGATCAAGTTCGTTAATGACTGAAATCGTACCAGTGGGGGGGGTGGGTTTAGAAGGGAGGAATTTTGAAAATTCGAAATATCTCTGTTACTATATTTCGAAAACTTGTATAGAACCAATATTATTAGAAATTACATTATCTATAAATATTATTCTGTGCATATTTTCTGCATCATGAATATTAACCGAGATATTTGGACTTTAGTTTTCAGCCTTCAGCAAACCCCCACTTCTACTCATGTTAAACTAACAATACTCGGTTATGTAATAAACAACATTATTCAAACCTTAAATACCAAATATTGTTTTCAAGGGACCTTAATTATAAAAAACCAACGAAATATCGATCAAGTTCGGTAACGGCTGAAATCGGACCAGGGAGACGGGGGGTTTAGAGGGTGGGAATTTTGCAATTCGAAAGATCCGTTACTATAGTCGGATCGAAGAAATGTATAAAAGCAATCTTATGGTAAATTAGATGTACTATAAATAGTGTAATATACATTTATTCTCTATCTTGAATAATAACATAACATATTAAGATATATTTGCATTTTTCAGTTTTGAGCCTTTAGCAAACTTCCAATTCTACTCATGTTTCATAAACAATACTCGGTTATGTAATAAACCACATCATTCGAAGCTTAAATACCAAATATTGTTTTCAAGAGACATTTATTATACGAGATAGACGCAAATATGTTCTGATGACCCCCCCCCCCGTCTTAAGATTTTGGACTACTTAAATTTGATTGATTGAGATAAAAATTATTCTGATTCATTATAAATTAAAGTACTTGATGTAGTATATAGTTTGCAATTAAATTAATATGTTATATTCTGATATGTTACAGTAATTGTTTTTCTTTTCGTTGAAAGTTGGGTTGGCAGACCTGTTTGTTTATATTTCAGACGCTTCCCGCCTGGAGAGGAAAGATTTCTTATTGCCGTTTGTATTTATTCATATAATATTCAAGGTGGTGTTGTATTACCAGTATGTAATTTATCTATTATCAAACTTCACGAGGTAAATCTGCTTAGTTTACGCAGCCCCTGCGTGACGAACTTTTGTCAATATGACATGAGTAGGAAATGGGGTTTACTGAAGGTCAAATACTAAAAAAATGCAAATATCTCAGTTAATTATCAAGATATTGAGAAACCGTACATAACAACATTTATAGAACATTAAATTTGCAATAAGATCTATACGATTTTTTGATCCGACGCATAATAATGGAGATATAAGGAGTTTTCAAAATTCCCCCCTAAACCGCCCCGACTCCCCCTGGTCGGATTTTCTTATCACAACATGTCCTAAGATGTCATGTCTTCCTATCCTGCTAAAACAAGTTTAAACTTGCAATATCATTTTGTTCAAAACAAAGCTGAATCAGCTGCTACTTCACATCGGTAGGGTTTGAGAATTTCGTTGCTTGCTGGAAATTGCAGATTATTACATTGTAATTGTTGTGAAGTGGCTTAGCTTTCGTTATGACGGCACCAAGGAAAGTTTAAATTTTAAAAGTGTAATAAATCCAAAGGTAGATTTTTTAAAATATGATGTGTCATATTAACATTTCCTGGTGAAGTGACCCGTATCGTCTGTAAAGTAATTTTTAATCCTTCAATAGTGAATGAGTTGTTTAAATGATGTATGAAGTCTAAATAGATTGGTACTATTGAGATTTAGGTCAGTCTTTCGAAGTTATGGAATATAGATTAATAAAAATGTGCAGCATATCCTCGACATTAAGATGAGAAATACTGAATGTTATCTTTACATTTCACGCCAACAACTCTATTAAAGCATTGTCTCTTGAAACTAATTTGGGCAGAAGTCGTTATTTTGCTAGGTATGAAACCCTAAAAGATGTATTTGACGAAAAGCACATAAGCGAGTGCGATAAATACCATCATAAACCACTTGATAACATGAAGTGCCGTCATGCTTGCTAAACCGAGTAATTAGCACAAAGCCTATTAACCTTTATGCAAGTTGCTGAAACTAAAGCAATACGAAACTTCCTAAAACAGTGAATTACTTTGTGTATATGTAGTTTAAGTCTTAAGCTTTGTCGCTATTACTTTGCGCGAATGATCCTATTGCGCAGACCGTTCAATGCGGTGGATGAGACCTTTCAACATAATGCCGGTAAGTGGCTAACGTGCGACTCATGGGAAAAGCAATAAAGTTTGATCGTAAAATCAACTGGAGATTTTTATTCCTGACTCGTAAAACATTAAGCGGATCATTTTACGATGAGTATGGAGTGTAATTCGGAACTCTCTGTCGTTTGTCTCTGGTAGTACATAGAATTTTATTTCAAAAGCACATAAGCCGGCCATAGCAGTTTTATGAGACATTCAATTCGTTAAGTGTAGTTTGACAATGAGCCTCTTTTATGTGAAAATAACTATGCACATTTCCAAATGATACTAAGCTATTCTGCCCGGCACTATAAATAACTAGAACCTTTTTTGAAAAAATCACACGACATGGCTAAGAACATGTTAAAGGCTGTTAATCGATAATTTTTAGTAACGGACGTTCCTCCTGAGCGTGTAAACAAGCATCAGTAGAGTTGTTTTTAATAGCAGCAATGAGGAGCACTTTACTCGAAGTCACCCCGATTTCTTCCAAATAAACCAGAAGTGCATGAACCCTACAGTCGGACATGTTCAAGTTCGGTTTGGGCATGTCGAAATTTTCTTCCTGAGATGGTCCTCTCGTGATTATGGGTTACTTGTGAATACAATGTCTTCATCAACTTACTCCTGAATTTATAAGTTGGAAGTTCTTTAATGTCTAAAAAAGAATAACAGAAAACCTCAAAAATTGACGTTCAGCAATCCACTTCAGATAAAATATAGACTCCATATATATTTCTGAAGATTCTGCGCCACATTCACATTTCAATGTCCTCTAATCAATTATATCCTCTTTTGATGTTTGGGTCCCATAAAGGAATAAAATCCACATAGAAGACTTCGCAAACATTTCTTTTTATAGTATCCACTCAACTTGAACATACTTCTTAATTCCTCTTCTTGTTTTTGCTTTTCATTGTCTCTTGGAAGAGATTTTTAGGCAATAGTTAGTCTTCATTCAACCTCATGTTCACAAGTCAGAAAGTATGATTCCTAGATTACAAAATCACTTTACTTTTTGTATTCAAGCAATAAATTTGTATTATTTTTTCCTATATTAGTAAAAACGTCTCTATAAAAACAATCTGAGTAAACTTTCAGGCTGCTATTCGTTTTAACTTCTAATCATACAACCATTGCAGTATAAACTCCAAACCTGGTTTCCTGTTAACTTGTAAAATCATGATTTAGAAATGTTTACTTCTTTTCCCTTGAAGCGGAATGAATTCTGCGAGTAATCCAATCAAGTTTATGTGGAGCAAATACTTCAAAGAACTAATAAAAAAGGAGACAATTCGGTCGAGGTACAGTGGTCCGGAATTCCAATCAAGCTGGCCAAAACCTTCATTGAGCTTGTTTTATCCATTGAATGTTTTCTCATAGAATGTTTGACGCAGAATGCAGTGGTATTGCCAGAATTGAGTTAGGCGAAAAGGAATTATTACAAGGGAGAGAATAAATAATAAGTAATGAAAGTTATACTCATGGGCATAATTTATTTTACCGTCTTCTTTAAGGATATTTTAACATTGACTTCGAAAAATCACAATTAACAGTAAAAAATCTAAATTATCTCCAAATCATCGTCCTCTCGATTCCTTTCATCGTTGGGATTAGCCGTATTGCCTTGACTCCATTGGGGGGTTTCGTCTTGTCCCTACAAAGAGAAAGGTGCGTGCCTTAGATGGTGATGAGAGGGTCACGAGCAGTTGCAGTTAGCTTCTCAATGGGAAGTATGTGTTTTTCAACGATGACCCAACTCAGCAGATCATGTCTTCCTACAGTACCGGCACCCAGCCGATACCAATTGTTCAAAATGTGTTGGAATGACAATAACTAAAACTCAATGCAATTAAGAATACTCAAGGGACGAGATAAAATGACAGAGACAACAGTGGTAAGTAACATGCAGCTACTTGTTGGACAAGCGTCGCACAATTGACGGAACTTGAAGCAGCTATCACATCTTGACCGCATACCGCGACAGAAATTTGTTTTCAGCTTTGGTGGTTAGTTTTGGGTTCTGAGTCACTGAACGACCTACGACCTCAACAGTTAAGCTAATAACGAATGTCATCGAGATTGCTCTGTACCAAATTCAAAAGAAATTTATGAAATAGTGAAGCCTCTTAAAAAATATGCTTCTTTTGGGACTGTTAATATTCCTTCGGATCTGCTAAAATATGCAGGTGATTCGAAATTGGGCGAGGTTTTACGAATGCAATTCGTAGAGGTTCATAGAGTGAAAGGATCATGGGAGCCGCGAGAGAGGTTTCATATTTTCGATATGTTAGAAAAAGTCCGTCACGGAGGGGCTGCGTAAACTAAGCAGATTTCCCACGTGAAGTTTTACAACAAAGAAATTTCACCGGAGCCGAACAGTTACGGAAACGGACGAACTAGCTTTTGACGGAAACTCACGACTAATACCGAAGATAGCCGATCTCATCTCACCCGTAACCGCACACAATTAATAAAAATGCAAATATCTCGGTTAATATTTAAGATTGAGAATAAATGAATATAACTTTATTTATAGTAAATTTAATTTGCAATAATATTGATTCATTACAACTTTTCGATCCAACGTATAATAACGGAGGAATTTCGAATTTTCGAAAAGCCTCCCTTCTAAATCCCAGTCGTCCGATTTCAGCCATTAACGAACTTGATCTTTATTTTTACAAAAAACGTTTAAATACCGAGTTTCGTAACGATCAAGCAATAATTGCACCCGCTAGAGCGTTAACAGACACACACACACACACACATATATATATATATATATATATATATAAAATTGTAACCTCTGTCTGTACATTGATTTTTTTCGCAAAATTTCACGATAACTTTTCGTTTCACATGTCATAGACACCATAACTGCATTTTGTTTCTTTCGTGTCTGTTTGTTTATTTGTTACCTTTTCACGCATAAAGGGCTGAACCGAATTTTATGAAACTTGGTATGTATATTACTACTAACCCAACTTAGACTTTAGGCTATAATATCCTCTGAGACGAATAGGAGTGGGGGTTATAAGGGAAGCCTGAAATTAAAAATAGCTATATTTCGTTTCCTATTGTTTTTTCGGCAAATATTAACATAATAAAAGTTGTTTATTTTGTTATTTAGAGTAGCTTTTGTTATGTAAATTTTTTTCGTATACCCAATTATAAACGAGATATGCGCTAAAACCTAAAGCAGAAGTGAACAATTTTATTTGGGACAAAAGACCCAACCGAAATAAATAAAACTCAGTATGTGTATTAGCACTAACGCATTCATTATAACAAGCCATACCAGCATTTCTAGGGACTGGTAGGAGTGGGGGTTGTAAGAGAGGCCTGAATTTAAAAATAGCGGTATTTCGTTTTCTATTCGTTTTTCGGCAAATATGAACATAACAAAAGTTGTTTATTTTGTTATTTAGAGTAACTTTTGTCATATTCATTTTTGTCTTTTAACAAAGTAGAAACGAGATATACACTATAAACTAAAGCGGGAGTCGACTATTTCATTGGGCACTTACGATAAAACCGAACTTAAAAAAACTCGGTATGTCAATTAGCGTTAATTCTTATGATTATAAGCTATATTAAAATTTTTAGGTTAGAACGGGAGTGGGGGTTATAAGGGAGGCCTGAAATAAAAATTCGCGATATTTCATTGCCTATTTGTTTTTCGACAAACATGCACATTACAAAAGTTGTTTACTTTGATATTTAGATTAACTTTTGTTTTATACATTTCTCCAGGAACAATGTATAGAGCAAGTAATTTGCGTTAGAAATATTGATATGCTCAACAATTCATTCCAATTTAAACTATGAGGTACCTCACCTGGAAAAATTAATTCAAATCTATGTTAATATTTTGTCCTTAATAACTGAAATATATGCATAATGCACAGGAGACGGGAAATATGCCAATTTGGAAGACAATGAAGACTTACATAAAAAATTAATTTTATTGTTAACAAATGCCAACAACGGGTACTAACCCTAAACACTGGGACGGGTAAATGTCATATATCAAATATTGTGCTAAGTAAAGCCTTGCCAAAAAAATACCATCACCATTCAGCCTCAAATCAATTCCCGCGCGAAGCCGGGTATCTGAGCTAGTATATATATATATATATATATATATATATATATATATATATATATATATATAATTTTGAACGGACCTCATTTTCGTCATCTCTTGGGTAGGATCGATGGACATTTGAAGAAAATGTTTGAAAATTGCAGGGTGTAGGGACGAAACCTCGGTACATGTTAGTCTCCCATTTAACTTAATTTAAATTAACCTGAAGGGAAATCTGCTAAAAGTGTATGTACATTCACAAATCAACAATTACACCTACGAGAGAGAAGGTAAATAATCATTACTATAGTAATGCCATATAGCGTTTTCGCCAGATTTCCCTTAAAGGAAATCAGCTAACTAAGATTGTACTTTTGAAGCCATTTTCGAAACAATTCTTCAAATATCCACGGAATCTATCTAATAAACAAGGGAAATAAGGTCCTTTCAAATTTATATATATATTTGTTGATTAATGTTCTATCATTTTTTTGTTTATACATTACTAAACTCGATATTAAAACTTTTCATGTAGAACTAAAAATCAAGATTATGTCTGAAATCGGACATGGGAGGGGGGCTTAGAGAATGAATTATTTATAAAATCTAAACATATCAATTATTACGATCGGATCGAGAAGCGTCAGAAATCAATCTTGTTTAAGATGAAATAGTCTACAATTGTTGTTCTATTCATTTTTCTCTAATTCAAAAATGATGGAATAACATGTATTTTTCATTCTTGCATAAACGCTCACTTTGACAAAGATTTGGAATATATTGACAAAATACGTCAGTTTACGGTAGCATACATAACTTGTAACCAAACTTTAATATATGATTAAACTATTAACACTTTAATTTTAAGTATATAATTCAGTAATACAAATAAATCTCATTTACAGAAACTATTGAATCATAGTCGGAGTTTTCACCAATTTAATTAAAACAGAAAAAAAGGAGCCATGGATACACTCCTTTCAGAATGCAAAAATATGGAATTTATTAAATAAATAAAAAAAACACCCAGTCCAATTGGAAGCAGCGAGAGCCATCCACTCTGGTATTTCCTACCCCGACCAGCATGACTATATATTAGTCTTTTTTCCCCCAATACTTCCACTGAATTCGAGCTATGCAATTCTCCAGTTGATATCAACCACTTTCTCCCAACGGCAGAAATTGCCTCTGTATATTGTTATACTGGAAATAATAGGAAATGAGCCTTTCGTTCCTCTAGATAATCGGCTACACGTTAGTTAATATCAACAAGAACTCTATTATTCAATAATTCCCCGAAGGAATAAATAACATAATGACAGTACGTTAACGGTCCGTTAAAGAACACATCGCCATGTTTCAACACTAAGCACCACATAATACACTAAAAAAGGAAGTGAAAACAGTATGTACAGCTTTCACTAAAAAAAAAGTTTCTTCGCCCATGATGACGTCACTCCGTATTCTACTTTCTTATTCTCTCATCATAAGAACCCTATGAAAACTCGACTTGAAACCCCAGCTGAACATAAGATGTTTATGGATACAGTTGCTTTAACTGTAAAAGTTAGGGTTTGCAGAAGGCTGAAAAAATGCAAAAGACAACAATTATAGAAAGATAAAAATGATTAAAATGGTTATATAAACTTCTTCCATTTAACTCATAATATCAGAAATATTTCGAATTTTCGATCCCGCTGTAACCCCCACCCCTCGCCACCTGGTCTGATTTCAGCCATTAACGAACTTGATCTTTTATTTTACATGAAACAGTTTAAAATGGAGTTTGGGAACGATAAACAACGCCTTGGCAATCATTTGAGGCTGAGTGATGATAGTATTTTATTGGGGGGGGGGGGGAGGGGGCTTTCCTTTGTACAGTATTTTTACATTTTCCAGTATCAATGCTTAGGATTTACACCCGAGTTTGGAGTGCTGGGGATATGTTTTTAATAAAAGTATTTATGTGCTTAATTCTACGAAATACACAGTATTTTTATATTACCCGTTTCCTGTGCATGTATCTTTTTTTATATATAACATACTCATAGATTATCATATTATCATTGTCAAAAATACGGAGTTTCGTTGATTTCGATTTAGTCTTTCGAGTTCCATCACATTGTTGACCCCTTCTATAGTTTTTCGTGTATACCTCATTTATACTTCGTTTTATGGAAAACGTTTATATATCAAAAGTTACTTTAAATAACAAAATAAACAACTTTTTTGGCATAATTGCCAAAAAACCAATAGGAAACAAAATATCGCTATTTTTAATTTCAGACCTACCTTATAACCCCCACTCCTGTTCATACCTCGAAATTTTAAAATAGCTTATAATCAGTGAGGTGTTAATTCCAAATCATATACGGAGTTACGCTTAATTCGGTTCAGTCTTTTGTGCCATAAAATTGTTGACTCCCACTATTGTTTTTAGCTTATAACTCATTTATACTTCGGTATACGATGAAAGGGTATATTGCAAAAGTTACTCTAAATAACAAAATAAACAACTTTTGTCATGTGCATATTTTTCGAAAAACTAATAGGAGACGAAATATCACTATTTTAAATTTCAGGTTTCCCTTATAACCCCCACTCCTGTTCGTCTCAGGGAATATTTATACAGCCAGAAACCTAACCTGTTTTAGTAGTAATATACATACCAAGTTTCATACAATTCGGTTCACCGGTTTACGATTCTATAAAAGACATACATACAAACATTCATTTTTATATATAAGATATATATATTTAACGGCTGAAATCGGACCAAGGGAGGAGGGGGGGGGGTTAGACGGAAGGAATTTCGAAATATCTCTGTTACTAAGAAAAATTGTATGTACCCAGTTTTATTGCAAATTAAATTTACTATAAATATTGTCATATACATTTATTCCCCTTTCAGTTTTCAGTCTTCAGCAAACCCCCACTTCTACTAATGTCATATTTATAATAAGCTGTTATTTCATGAACCACATCATTACAAAGTTAAATACCAAATATTGTTTTCATTGAACTTTTACTTTATGTGATATAAGCAAATACGTTTTGTTGACCCTCCCCCCCCCCCTTCTTTTGTTCTTGGAATACTAAAACATTTGAGTGATTGAGATAAAACTGATTCTGATTCGTTACAAATTACAGCACTAGCTTTAGAAAATTGGTTTCAATAAAATTAATTTGTTATATTGAGACATATTTCATTAATTGTTTGTATTTCCGGTCTATCTATTTATTCAGCGCTACGAAGTTGACTAGCCTGTTTGTTAAAATTCAGTCGTTTTCCGTTGTAGAGATTATGTTTGTATTGTAAATTGACTAAAAGATTTCTCATTACCGCTTATATTTATTCACTTAACATCTGCTTAGTTTAAGCAGCCCCTGCGTGATGGGCTTTTTTAGGTTAAGATTGCTAATTTAAAAATGTTGGTTACATGATTTCCATAAGTTTTTCTTTATGTCAAAAGGCACTAAAGATAGAGCTGTTGCTCAGAAAGTGCACTCTGTTGAAAATGAACGTATTGTTGATGAAAACAGACCTACCGTGTACATCAAGATTAACAACTTCTGTTATGTGCATGCGAAATATCGCGAATTTTCATTTCTGATCTCCCTTATAACCCCCAATCCTGTTCTTTGAGATTAGTGGTTTAGCCTGAAGTCTTATTTTTGTTTATGTATATTAACTAAGTTTCATAAAATTCTGTTCAGCAGTTTAGGCGTGAAAAGGTAACCAATAGTCACCAAAGCTGAAAATTGTTGTAATCAAGATCAATAAAGACTTTGCCCTCTACTAGTGCTTTAATTTATGTAAAGTGCACTTTCAGAGTCAGATCTCCATCATCAGTGACAAACAAACACCTTAAAACAATATAACAAACATAGCATGGTCAATAATGTAAAAGCAGTCACAAAAAAATAAAAAAACAAACATGTACAGGATAAATACCAATAGAAAATTTAAAAAAATAGTTAACCAATAAATATAAAAACCTATTAACAATCGATAAAAACAAACAAATTACTAGATAGAAAACATATTTACATATCACAATGGGGAGAAAAACCCCCTGAAAGTTTCCACCAGAGGAACTATAGTGAAAATGTCAAACTAAAAATCAAAAAAACCCAATGCTAATAATAAAGAGGAGATATAGGAGGTACCTAATTAGAGCAGTGTAGCCTGGACCAAAGTAGCCGAGCAACTGAGGCTCTGTCCCCGGTGAGTGGTGTCTTTAAGTACACTTTGGCCAATCACAGTAAATCAATGGGGATGTCTGTAAGTTATGTTAAAAAACTGACATAGTTTCTAAAAATGTAATTAAATAATTTATTAGGTAATAAAAGAAACATTTTGTGAGTAAAAAATAAGTACATTGTAAACAAATATAAATCCATGAAAAATAACATTAAACCTTCCCTTATCCATGAAATTCAAGAAAACAGGGCCTTTCACAAGTGTACAAAGTTTCACATTACAATTTCGGCATAAAACAACCATTTGATTTTGGTGACACAGTCTACACTTTCCTTTTGTAGTGAATTCTTGCCACTGGTGCATCCGATCAATTCTTGTTGCAAGTCTTGTATAAGAGCTGCACCAATTCTTGGCTGTAATTGGTGGTGTCCTGGCTCCACTAGCCCTTATAGCTCGCCAGTCCAGCAGAATATCTTCTGCAATGTGTATTCTAAATCGTTTTAAAGTCAATTTTTTTTTAGGGTTGTTCCTTTTGTACAATAGCCATGCATTATTAACCATCAAATCCAATAATTAGCTGAAAATGTTAATGTAATACTTGTAGGAGTGGTAAACTGTTCTATAAAGTTGAGAATTATATTCTTAGGCTTGGGCAGGACATTTGATATTTTCTCTTTTTCTTTTCCACCTTTACCATCTTGAACCATTTTCAACAGGCTCAGCACCTACATAAGAACTTGCTGCTATTACACCTTTGTTGTCATACCATTTAATCATACTGATACACTTAACGTATTCTTCATAACATCCTCTTCTCTCTTTCATCCTCAATATTGAAATGTTCCAATACTTCATTCATTTCAATTTGAAAATTTCCTTCATCCATTTTGGGGCATTTGTGTACATTTTCTCCTTCATTATAGATTTTTTCTTCATCAGAAGTGATCTTAAATTTTGGTAGCAAAGCCAAAATCTTTTCACCTTGACTTTTAAACTTATCTGTTAATTAAAATGGTAAAAGTAAAAAATAATATAAAATCTTGCACCTTGGGAAAATTTGTTGGCATTAGGACAGGGTGAACTTAACCACCATTAAAATCCATGCTAAAACTCTATTTCTTTCCAGAATAGAAAATGAAACACATAGGAACTTAAATACAATACTTTAAAACTAATTCACCCATTTTGGTTCATATTTAAATTGAATAGTGTATATTTTAATAAATTCGAAACTTCCCTGGGAACTAGTGTGAAATAGGATGGTAAACAATGGTGATTTACTTCAGTATATTGTTAGTAGTTAGCTCCAATAACAATAGTTCGACTTTTGCCGCATATGCTAATGCTTGGGAGGTTACAGGGGTGTGGACTGTGGCCCAAAAAGGGTATGGATAGAAGCAGTTGCTCCCTGGCTCTTTTAAATATGAACGGTGTCTTTAAAGACACCTTGGCCTGTTACGGGTTAATATTCATCTCTCTCTTCTCCATTCTATCCAGCTTTATATGCAACCCTTCAGCCATGTTCAGTCTCTTACCCTTATTTTCCTTATACAGCAGCTCATATTTAATAGTAGACATGTTGTGGCCCTCTTTCTTTTTCAAGCCTTTTTATTGATCCTGATCAATTGATTCCTCTACCGTCCAGCATCTCAAGAGAAATTGTTGTAATCATTTCAACTCCATGAGAAATGAAAAAGTATTGTGAAATTTTCAGAAAAAAGACCAATGTACCTACAGACTGAGGTTACAAATTTCTATAGAAGACACGGGTGAGAAGAGATCAGTTATGGGTCCTACCAGAATGTTGAAAATCTGTTTAGTTTACGCAGCCCTGTGTTACTGACTTTTTAGTTTTTGGGTAACATTTTTACATTAGATTTTAACAGCCGACAAACCTTTAAAATCTAAATTTACATTAATATTATAGAGTAATTGTAATTTAATTAATTTATTCCTATTAACATTATTGTTCCCATTGATGTTATTACAACTATCATGTACTGTAGCTACATTAGATGATAAATAAAATTTTATAATGTGATAAAGAGCACTTGAAATGATAAATTGTTTATTTGATTTATTTTGTGTGTGTTTTAATTTATATATTAAGTATATGTTTTTCCTAAATTCAATATTAAATATAACTAAGTTAAAATTTCATGAATAGAAATTGATGTTTTACTGGTGGCTGATAATAGAAAAATGCATAAATTATAGGCAGATTATTTTTTGAACTTAACTTTAGCTTAAACATTAATTTCTAACTAGATATCCATTCTTCCCAGGAATCTATAGAGAACAAAAAAAAAGTTTCATCTCTACAGGGTTATAGTCATTTAATTAGTCATGGTCTCATCAAATGTAGTCAACATGTCTTATCCTGGATAAGTGAACTGAAAAAAAAAATAAGAATGCTTTCTTGATCCTTTTATATCAAATGCTACTTTAGTTGATTATTTTACTTCCAAATAACATTATGTGATGAAGTGTTTTCACATTGTACAAATGGTAAGTTTGAAGCCAAGTACTTAATGAATTGCTAATTTTATTTTCATTATTATTGACAGTTAAAATTCATTAATTTATATATTCATTGACTTTACATTTTATGCTATCCATTAATTTTCAATAGAGATATTGGAGCCAGGATTCAAAACTCTGATGTATTAAATACATTAATAGCTGCACAATATTTTCAATTTTGATGCTATTGTTCATAGAATGGTCTAAAACATGAAAAAATTGTATTCCCGAAGGATAGAAAAACATCAAACCTAAGACAAAAACTAAGAATTTTACTTATATAAATAACAATAAAGAATAATTAATCTTTAAATTAATATTTTGTTTAATTCAATTATTAAATAATTCCTTAGCATCATGTAAAGTTGGACTAACCTTGTCAGTTGGTTTATTTACAAAAAACGTTTTTACACAGTTATACCGGTATACATTTGTAATTTAATAATTGAGTTATTATTAAATTGGGAAATCATTAGAGGCTGAATAATGACAGTTTTTTATTTTTTGCAAAGCTTTGCTATGCGCAATAATTTTACATTTCTCCACCTCAGTGTTTAGGGTTTATAGTGATCTTATAGAATCTTTTAGTCTTGGAGAATAAAAAGTGATTTCCTGATCAATCCATCTGCAGTATTTCAAAATATTGTGAACAATATTAATCATAATTATGGATAGCATTCATTCATATTTAGAGTATGAATCATTGCAAGATTATAACAAGCCATAACTATTTACATTTCCTGTCAGTGTATTATTGTACTCGTACTTTCATTTAATTTACCAGCTTTCTGGGAACATGGACAATTGATGTACTATTGCTGAATCTGTCTGAATAAATGTTAAGCAGTTACTATTCAATCCCAATTCATTGTTCAAAACACAATGGAACATAAATATCATAATAGCTAATAGCATTTATTAAGGAATGTATTGCTAATATTAAGCTATTATTAGTGTTGTAATGTTAATAATTTCTAAAACCAAAAGTGATCCCAAGCCCAAAAATGTATCTATTTCATTTATTCAACAACCATTATTAAAAGTATTTTATTTAAGAAAACCACTTCCCACTCAATTCCACATCACTTATTTAGAATAATGTAAATAATAATTATTAGTAGTATTCGTTATGGCTAGTATCATCAACCCCTTTCACACCAAAAGCTGTTAGTGACCAATAAAACTCCTGCTATAGTTTTTAGCTTATATCTCATTTATACTTTGTTGTATGAAAAACATGTAGATATACCAATATATATATATATATATATATATATATATATATATATATATATATATATATATATGTTATTTGCAGATTTACTGAAAAATCAATAGGTAACAAAAATATTATGATTTTTCATTTCAGGCCTTCCTTAACCCCCCCCCATTCATTCCTAGAAATGTTAAAATAGTATTACGTTTATTACAAGAATAATAATATACGTTGATTAATAGAGTTCTTTTTGGATTGCAAAATTAAACACACAAGCTTTAAAGCTTTGATCACTGTACAATTTATTTACTGTACTACACACCTGGTAAATTATTCTTAGCTACTATTCACAGTATGCACTGATAACTTTACTGCATATTGCACAGTACAATAACTCATGATCATTGATCATGCGAATCATTGAAGATCACAAAACACGGCACTGCACTGATCTTCACAAAGAACACGACACTGCACTGATCTTCACAAAGAACACGACACTGCACTGATCTTCACAAAGAACACGACACTGCACTGATCTTCACAAAGAATACGGCACTGCACTGATCTCCACAAAGAACATGACACTGCACTGATCTTCACAAAGAATACGGCACTACACTGTTTTTCACATGAACACGTTACTTCGCATTTCTTCTCATAAAACACTGTACTACACTAAAACTAAAATGCACTGTCCACAAAAGTTGCACTGAACACACTGTTATTCACTAGAATAGAACTGAGAACAGACTAAACTGTCAGGCGTTTAGCTGGGCAGCTTTTATAGACAGGCAGCGAGATCAAAGGAAAAGGGCCCAGATTGACGTTGCCTAGAACATTCCTGGCACCATTGATTCTACCATCGGTCGATTCATTTCATTTAATTCGTACTTCTTAAATACATGATTAACTTTGTGTACTTTTTCATGTATGTAGTTTTCATAACACTAGCTTATAATCATGGAAGATCTAATGCTAACGCATGTAAGGAGTTTTGGTTAGTTTGGTAAAGTCCTTACTGACCAGCTTACTAACATTGTTGACTCCTGGTATAGTTCTTAAAATTAAAAATCTTGTCTATCTGTCTTTCTCTCTGCCCGTTTGTTACTCAATCACTCAAAAATGACTAGGAAGATTTCTATGATTTTCTTTTTTTCATATTTGTGTGTCAATTATCATAGGCTATATGAAAATCTGAATTTTCATCTATGAGGGAGAGGGTTAATTCAAGGTGAAAATACATATTCATCAATATCAATGTTATTGGTTTTATAAAAAAAAGAAATTAAAGGGTAAAATATGTTTAGAATAATGGTCTAAATCGTAATTTACACATATGAATTTTAACTTCTACCTTCCGGGCCCCAAAGACTTTATTCGTCTTTCATGAAAATGGTTAAATAGATTTGGGAAATTGTCTGAATATATATATATATATATATATATATATATATATATATATATATATATATTAAGGGAATGAGTATTGTTAATATGAATGATTGATACCTTACTCCTTATACCTTCTACAATCGTTTAACAACACAATGTCAGAAAAAAATTGTATCATATGTTTTTTTCTGGATGCTAAAAAATTTAATTATTTATTAACGTCCTCTTTGTGCTACTATGGCTAATTGGGACGGGTTATCTACATGTTACCACTCTTTTCTATTCCGGGTGTGACTAAGGATTTTATTTAATGAAATAAAACCGTCATCGAACTCACCACTCTAGGCTTACAATGTGATATTAAGGCCAACGCTTTAACTCACATGGCTAACCTGAGCCCCTCTGGATGCTAAGATAATACCATTGTTTTATATTGACGGGAAACTAGATTTATTAAATTTACCTCTTTGGCTTGTTTTTTGCTTATTTCAAATCGGAATGTTGGATCAATAGTTATAACTTTGTCTTCTTTTCTTAATATTGCAAGAATATTAGCTCTTCTGATAGACTCATCAAATGAAGTACAACTGACTTCCTCATATCACCTCACTCTGGTACATTTTAATAAATTTTGCAATTTCAGAACGCACGTCATATCGGGAAATGCACATTTGCTCACCCAATTGGCAAAACCTAGCCTATACTGGTGAGCTTCAGTCTCGCTGCAATGCCAGCAGCTGATTGCTCCTAGGTTCCTTCCTGGGACACAGCGTACTGGCACTGGGTTGGTGTTCATTTTTATAGCTGTACTCAATCCAGAAGATGAAAGATCTTTTTTGTCATATATCCATGAAATTGAAGCTTTCCATTTTTCTAAAGTTTCAATGCCTTTCCCTTTAACAGGTAGGGAGCACCACTCATTGAAGGATATATGTTGCAATTCTTGGCAGAAACTCTTGACTTAGTAATTTTCATTTTTTTCAGAAAGTAAGTTAAGTGCAGACAAGCAATCTGTAATTTCACTACTGATTTTTATGGTTTTCCGTCTTGCTTGAGTGCAGAACATACATTTAAATGCTGTAAAAAAAGCCTACCAATAAGCATTGAACATTCCTAAGCCTCTAACATTGTAGGCAAAATAAAGCATGATGGCAGGAGCTCCGATGGGATATTTAATATTAACAAGGAATATAAATTGGCTACAACTCCTGACTTCTCGTGTATTTTCTTCAAGAAGGAAAGCTGGAGGTCTTTCTAGGGTGTGGATTGTAGGGGATATATTAGGATGGGCTATATCTATGTATCTATCTATCTATCTATATATATATATATATATATATATATATATATATACTAGCTCAGATACCCGGCTTCGCCCGGGAATTCATTTGAGGCTGAATGTTGATGGCATTTTTTAGGAGGCTTTACATTGCACAATATTTTGACATTTACCCGTCCCAGTGTTTAGGACTTATACATGTAAATATGGTGAAATTTATTTCAGGCCTCCCTTATAACCCCCCTCCCGTTCGAACCTAAACATTTTAATATAGCTTATAATTATGGAAGAATTAATGCTAATTGAAATACCGAGCATTGTTAAGTTCGGTTCAGCCGTTAGTGCCCAATAAAATTGATGGCTCCCGCTATCATTTTTAGCGTATAACTCATTTATACTTCCGTATACGGCAAAAGTGTATGTAACCAAAGTTACTCCAAATAACAAATTAAACAACTTTTGTTATGCTTATACTTGCGGAAAAACCAATAGGAAACGAAATATCACTATTTTTAATTTCAGGCTTCCCTTATAACCCCCACTCCTGCCCGTCCATAGAAATATTGGTATGGCTTATTATAATGAAGGCCTCACTGCTAATACACATACCGAGTTTTATTTAGTTTTGGTTGAGTCTTTTTTGGCAAATAATATTGTTGACTCCCGCTATAATTTTTTAGCGTATAACCCATTTAAACGAAAGAAACAAAATGAAATTATGGTGTCTATGGCATGTGAAACGAAAAGTTATAGTGAAAATTCGCGAAAAAAATCAATGTGCAGACAGAGGTTACAATTTTATATATATACTCGTACTAGCCAAGGTACCCGGCTTCGCTGGGGAAATCATTTTAGACGGAAATATTCTATTTTGTTTTAGGCAACGTTTCTACGTGTACAACTGCTCTTCCCGTCTGGGCTCATTTCTTCCCGTTAGGGTCCGTTGGGCAACTTACGGAAAAAAAATTTAGATTTGAAGAATAAATGAAAATAAGTCTCTAATCATTCCCTCTCCACTGTTGAACACACCGTGAATAATTCAAATCATAATCATGAATAGCATTTATTATAATTGAATATCTATAATGTACGTATTTTCTGTATACAATTTAGCTAATATACCGGCGTTGTCCGGGAAATCATCGTTGACTGATTAATGATGGTATTTTTATATTTTTATAAAATATCGCTGAAAAACCAATAAGAATCACAATACCGCGAATTTTTATTTCAGGTCTCCCTTATAACCCCCTCTCCCGTTCTAATCTAAACATTTTTAATATAGCTTATAAACAGGGAAGAATTAATGCTAATCGACATACCGAGTTTTGTTAAGTTCGGTTCAATCGTTAGCGCCTAATAAAATAGTGGACTCCCGCTTTAGTTTATAGTGTTTATCTCGTTTATACTTTGTTAAAAGACAAAAGTGTGTATAATAAAAGTTACTCTAAATATCAAAATAAATAACTTTTGTTATGTTTATATATGCCGAAAAACAAATAGAAAAACGAAATACCGCTATTTTAAATTCAGGCCTCCCATACAACCCCCACTCCTACCCGTCCCTAGAAATGTTAGTATGGCTAATTATAATAAAGGCGTTTGTGCTAACACACATACCGAGTTTTTATTTAGTTTCGGTTGAGTCTTTTGTGTCAAATATAATTGTTCACTTCCGCTATAGGTTTTTAGCGTATATCTCGTTTATAATTTCGGTATACGAAAAAAGTGTATATAACAAACGTTACTCTAAATAACAAAATAAACAACTTTTGTTATGTTCATATTTGCTGAAAAACCAATAGAAAACGAACTATCGCTATTTTCAATTTCTGGCTCTCAGAGGAAACTAATTATAGCCTAAAGTCTAAGTTGGGTTAGTAGTAATATACATACCAAGTTTCATATAATTCGGTTCAGCCGTTTATGCGTGAAAAGGTAAAAAACAAACAAACAAACAAAATAAATAAACAAATAAACAAACAAACAGACACCAAAAGAAACAAAATGCAGTTATGGTGTCTATGACATGTGAAACGAAAAGTTATCCTGAAATTTCGCGAAAAAAATCAATGTACAGACAGAGGTTACAATTTTATATATATAGATATATAGTCTATATATATATAAAAATTGTAACCTCTGTCTGTACATTGATTTTTTTTCGCGAATTTTCACGATAACTTTTCGTTTCACATGTCATAGACACCATATCTGCATTTTGTTTCTTTCGTGTATGTTTGTTTGTTTGTTTGTTACCTTTTCACGCATAAACGGCTGAACCGAATTTTATGAAACTTGGTATGTATATTACTACTAACCCAACTTAGACTTTAGGCTATATTAATTTTCTCTGAGACCAAGAGGAGTGGGGGTTATAAAGGGAAGCCTAAATTAAAAATAGCGATATTTCGTTTTCTATTGGGTTTTTCGGCAAATATCCACATAACAAAAGTTGTTTATTTTGTTTATTTAGAGTAACTTTTATTATATTCACTTTTGTCGTATACCGAAGTTTAAATGCGTTATACGCTAAAAATTATAGCGGGAGTCAACAATATTATTTGCCAAAAAAGATTCAACCGAACTAAATAAAACTCGGTATGTGTATTAGCAGTGAGGCCTTCATTATAATAAGCCATACCAACATTTCTATGGACGGGCAGGAGTGGGGGTTATAAGGAAAGCCTGAAATTAAAAATAGCGATATTTCGTTTCCTATTGGTTTTTCCGCAAATATAAACATAACAAAAGTTGTTTATTTTGTTATTTGGACTAACTTTTGTTATATACACTTTTGTCGTATACCTAAGTATAAATGAGTTATACGTTAAAACTTTAGCGAGCACTAACGGCTGAAACCGCACATAACAAAACTCGGTTGTCAATTAGCCATTAATTCTTCCATGATTATAAGTTATATTAAAATTTTTAGGTTCGAACGGGAGGGGGGTTAAAAGGGAGGCTTGAAATAAAAATTCACCATATTTACATGTATAAGAGACGGGAAATATAAAAACATCGAAGACTGTGAAGCCTTATCGAACAAATAATTCTATTATTAGCAAATCCACGGCAAAGATGGGTATTAATCCTAACAACTGGAACGGGTAAATGTCAAAAATATTGTGCAATGTATAGCCTGCTAAAAAATACCATCACCATTCAGCCTAAAATGAATTCCCGGGCGAAGCCGGGTATCTGAGCTAGTATATATATACTAGCTCAGATACCCGGCTTCGCCCGGGAATTCATTTTAGGCGGGATGGTGATGTTTTTTTTTTTTTTTGTAAGGCTTTACTTTGCACAATATTTTGACATTTCCCCGTCCCAGTGTTTAGAGTTTATTATACCTGTCGTTCCTATGGATTTGTTAATAATAAAATTAATATTTCATGTAAGACTTCACTGTCCTCCATTGTCATATTTCCCGTCTCCTGTGCATTATGCATAGATTTGAATTATTAAGGAGAAAATATTGACATATATTTGAATTAATTTTTTTTTTTTTGGCAAGGCTTTACTTTGCACAATATTTTGACATTTACCCTTCCCAGTGTTTAGGGTTAATACCCGTCGTTTCTGTGGATTTGACAATAATAAAATTAATTTTTTATGTAAGACTTCACTGTCCTCGATATTGTCATATTTCCCGTTTCCTGTGCATTATGCATAGATTTAAGTTATTAAGGACAAAATATTATAATTTGAATTACTTTTTCCAGGTGAGGTACCTGATAGTTCATATTGAAAAAAATTGTTGAGCATATTTCTCTAAATAACAAAATAAACAACTTTTGTTATGTGCATATTTGCCGAAACCCCAATAGGAAATCACTATTTTTAATTTCAGGCCTCCCTTATAACCCCCATTCTTGCCAGTCCCTAGAAATAGTATGGCTTATTATAAGGAAGGCGTTAGTGCTAATTCACATACCGAGTTTGGTTTAGTTCGGTTGAGTCTTTTGTGACAAATAAAATTGTGGACTCCCGCTATAGTTTATAGCGTATAACTCATTTATGCTTCCGTATACGGCAAAAGTGCATATAACAAAAGTTACTCTAAATAACAAAATAAACAACTTTTGTTATGTGCATATTGGCTGAAAAAAGCAATAGGAAACGAAATATCGCTATTTTTAATTTTCAGGCCTCCCTTATAACCCCCATTCTTGCCAGTCCCTAGAAATAGTATGGCTTATTATAAGGAAGGCGTTAGTGCTAATTCACATAACCGAGTTTGGTTTAGTTTCGGTTGAGTCTTTAGTGACAAATAAAATTGTGGACTCCCGCTATAGTTTATAGCGTATAACTCATTTATGCTTCCGTATACGGCAAAAGTGCATATAACAAAAGTTACTCTAAATAACAAAATAAACAACTTTTATTATGTGCATATTTGCTGAAAAAGCAATAGGAAACGAAATATCGCTATTTTTAATTTCAGGCGTCCCGTATAACCCACACTCCTGCCCGTCCCTAGAAATGTTAGTATTAGTAGTAGTATGTACTAATCCAACTTAGACTTTAGGCTATATTAATTTTCTCTGAGACGAACTGGAGTGGGGGTTATAAGGGATGCCTGAAAATTAAAAATAGCGATATTTCGTTTTATATTGGTTTTTTCGGCAAATATGCACATAACAAAAGTTGTTTATTTTGTTATTTAGAGTAACTTTTGTTATATACACTTTTTGTTGTATACCAAAGTTTAAATGCGTTCTACGCTAAAAATTATAGCGGGAGTCAACAATATTATTGGCCAAAAAAGACTCAACCGAACTAAATAAAACTCGGTATGTGTATTAGCAGTGAGGCCTTCATTATAATAAGCCATACCAACATTTCTATGGACGGGCAGGAGTGGGGGTTATAAGGGAAGCCTGAAATTAAAAATAGCGATATTTCGTTTCCTAATGGTTTTTCCGCAAATATAAACATAATAAAAGTTGTTTATTTTGTTATTTAGAGAAACATTTGTCATATATACTTTTGTCGTATACCTAATTATAAAGGCGTTATATGCCAAAAAGTGATAGCAGAAGTCAACAATTTTATTTGGCACAAAAGACTCAACCGAACTAAACCAAACTGGGTATGTGAATTAGCACTAACGTCTTCTTTATAATAAGCCATACTAACATTTCTAGGGACGGGCAGGAGTGGGGGTTATAGGGAGGCCTGAAATTAAAAATAGTGATATTTCGTCTCCTATTGGGGTTTCGGAAAATATGCACATAACGAAGTGGTTTATTTTATTATTTAGTGAAATTTGCTAAACAATTCTTTGGAACTACAAGGTACCTCACCGGGAAAAACTAATTCAAATGTATGTTCATATTTTGTGCTTAATAATTCAAATCTATGCATAATGCACAGAAAACGGGAAATATGAGAATATGTAGAACAGTGAAGTCTTACATAAACAAATAATTTTATTATTAACAAATCCACAGAAACGACGGGTATTTAAACTAAACACTGGGACGGGTAAATGTCAAAATATTGTGCAAAGTAAAGCCTTGCCAAAAAAAATAACATCACCATTAAGCCTCATATGAATTCCCGAGTGAAGCCGGGTATCTGAGCTAGTAGATATATAAAATTGTAACCTCTGTCTGTACATTGATTTTGTTCGCGAATTTTCACGATAACTTTTTGTTCCACATGTCATAGACACTATAACTGTATTTTGTTTCTTTTGTGTGTGTTTGTTTGTTACTTTTTCACGCATAAACGGCTGAACTGAATTTTATGAAACTTGGTAAGTATATTACTACTAACCCAACTTAGTCTTTAAATAGCGATATTTCGTTTCCTATTGGGGTTTCGGCAAATATGCACATAACAAAAGTTGTTTATTTTGTTATTTAGAGAAACTTTTGTTATATACACTATCGTCGTATACCGAAGTATAAAGGCGTTATACGCTAAAAATTATAGCGGAAGTGAAGGATTTTATTTGGCACAAAAGACTCAACCGAACAAAATAAAACACTCGGTATGTGTATTAGCACTAAAGCCTTCCTTATAATAAGCCATACTAACATTTCTAGGGACAGGCAGGAGTGGGGGTTATAAGGGAGGCCTGAAATTAAAAATAGTGATATTTCGTTTCCTATTGGGGTTTCGGCAAATATGCACATAACAAAAGTTGTTTATTTTGTTATTTAGAGAAATTTGCTCAACAATTCTTTTCAATATGAACTACCAGGTACCTCACCTGGAAAAATTAATTCAAATTATAATATATTGTCCTTAATAATTTAAATCTATGCATAATGCACAGGAAACGGGAAATATGACAATATGGAGGACAGTGAAGTCTTATATAAAAAATTAATTTTATTATTAACAAATCCACAGAAACAACGGGTATTAACCCTAAACACTGGGAAGGGTATATGTCAAAATATTGTGCAAAGTAAAGCCTTGCCAAAAAAATACCATACCATCCCTCAAATGAATTCCCGGGCGAAGCCAGGTATCTGAGCTAGTATATATATATATATATATATATATATATATATATATATATATATATATATATATATATATCTGTTAATCCTGTAGAAGTCATAATTTTTGTTTATGTGATATATCAATACATTGGAGATTGGATTAACAGATATATATATATATATATATATATATATATATATATATTATATATATATATATATATATATATATATATATATCTGTTAATCCTGTAGAAGTCATAATTTTTGTTTATGTGATATATCAATACATTGTATTTTTTATTATTATTATTTATTAACGTCCACTTTTTGCAACTTAGGCTAATCGGGACGGGTTATCTACAGGTTACCACCCTTTTCTAGCCAGGGTGGGATTTTAGGACGTTATTTAATGAATTTCGTCACTAAATAATTTCCTTTGCCCAGGCAAGAATCGAACTCGCCACTCTAGGTTTACCACGTGAGATAAAGGTTAACGCTTTAACTCGCATGGCTAACCTGAGCCCATGATGGCCAACCTGTATTTAACATATGATAAAAAGTCAGTGAAAAAAGAAAGAATGAATTATGCTATTGTTTGACTATGTAAAAAATGGTTTATTATATTGCATGAATATGAAAATAAAGTGGTGCATTTGAATATATTACATTGGCAACGAGGATTCAAAAATAATGGGACCTGAAAAAAAAAAAAAAAGTTGCGTAACGGTACAGTTGGGGTAAAAGAAATTAAAAAATGTGAGTAGCCAAGGTTGTATTGGTCATGTAAGTAAATTTTCATTAAAAACTGATTGGACTATTTTTAAAATGCAATTCCACTAGTATTTTTTGAGTAATAGTATTGTAGACATGGAGTGTAAAAAAGGCTATCCTCTTCAATTCATTCACAGAAGATGCTTTTAGGCCAGTGAAGAATTTATTAATATCAGTCTCACCTTATGATACACCTTTAAAATGTATTATTAATTGTCTTGATCAACATTTTATAGTAGGAAATCCAAGTTTACTAATTGATATAAATTTTACAATAGTTTTAAAAGAATGAATGAAAGAAATGATGCTATGAATCAGCTGTGCCTTACAACTTTGCCTTAATATGAAACCATCAAAGAGAAAATCAATTAAATCATCAAAAAAGTGTTATGATTATTTAATTGCTTCGCATTCTTCAGTTGTGGACAAACTTGAGCTAGCTCAGGAAGAAGTTGGTCGTATAAAGAAGCAGTGTGATGAAATAGTCACTGAAAGAAATCAGGCTATTTTAGAAAGGAATGGCTTAACACAACAGTGTACAGCAGCTATCCGGCAATGAGACATTGCACTTTGAGAGCGCAACAAATATTTCTAGATGCACTTGTTAAGGTACAACATAAGGAAGAAGGAAAAGAGATAAACCAAGCAATGGCTGTTAGGATGACAGCTAGCAAGGACTTAAAAAGGCTGACTGAGGAGTGGAATGCTGCTATGCAGGAATATTCCCTGATGTCGGAACGAGACGGTGTACACAAAGAGATGTAAAAACTCACTGAAGACCTTTCACAGGCTATGAAGAAGAACAAACCTATTGAATCTGAGAACAAAGAATTAGTGAAAGAAAAAAAAAATGATTTATTAACGTCCATTTTTTTCGCAACTAAGGATAATTGGTATGGGTTATCTACAGGTTACCACCCTTTTCTAGCTAGGGTGGCGTTAAGGATTTTATTTAATGAATTCTGTCACTAAATAAATTCCTTTGTCCAGGCAAGAATCAAACTCACCACTCTAGGTTTACCATGTGAGATTAACGGCAATGCTTTAACTCACAAGGCTAACCTGAGCCCCAAAAAAGAAAAAAACATTATTTTATAAGGTAGAAACATTGAAACGGGATAAAGCATCAGCTCTTCATGACATGAGACAAGGCTCTCAAAGAATGTAATGATTTGTGTGAAAAGTTTGGAGAGTTCACTGATAAGGAAGGCAGGCGAATTGGTAGTAACATACAACTAGAACAAAGTAACTACAGGAGGATATTAAAATTTGGCAAAGGAGATTGGCTTTGCAGTGATTTACAGTGTGGAACAATAAACTTTGCTAGAAGGAGCAAGTGTTCCTAGTGCGGGAAGATGAAAGGCGAGATAGCGCCTAGGAGCAAGAAGAAGTGGGACAAGAGGTAGGCAGAGTATTTGCTGACAAAAGTCGGGGGTCATTTAGTGCTGATGACTGGGAGTGTGTTAAATGCGCAAATGTTAACTGGGCAAGGCGGCACCAATGCAACATGTGCAATATACCTAAGTTTATATCTCTGGAATATGCTGGATGGTAGAGGAACCAATTGATCAGGATCAATAAGAAGGCCAAGTCCTCTACTGTTTTTTAATAACACAAAAAGAAACTTTTCATCGCCCAAGATACAAGATGGCGGGATTGCTTTATTTAGTGGAGAGGCTGATTAGTACCCCACTAACACAAGAAAATTATGCCAAGGAAGTGGTCTGCATTAAGCATATTGGTAAAGCAAACGGGTACGAGGAACAGTTGGTGGACAGGCTTATCCAACGCCGATTGAAGAGGAAGTTAGCCAAGGAGCTGGAGGATGCCACGGTTGAAGAGCGAGCCAAAAAGAAGAAAAATAAGTCGTTCCCTGTCTCCATCCCGTACTTGGGCCCTGTTTCCAGGGAGATAGGATCCAGGTTAAAGAAAATTGGATTGGCTACTGCCTACAGGAGCAAGCGGTCCCTGAAAAATTGTTTGCCCCGTGTTAAGGACTATGTGGACCCCCTGGATAGATCTGGCGTGTATAGGATCTCGTGCACGGGATGTGATGCTTCTTATGAGGGACAAAGTGGTAGAAAGATAAGGACGCGTCTTAAGGAGCACATCACTCGCGACACTTAGTTTTCTGCACACGCCAGAAAAGAGGGCCATGACATGTCCACCATAAAGTATCAATTACTGTATGAGGAGAAGAAGGGCAAAAGATTAAGATTAAATACGGCTGAGGGGCTGCATATAAGGCTGGACAGACAGGCGAATGGAGATCGGAATATTAATAAGAAGGAGGAGGCGGTAAGGCTGCGACATGTCGGTGACGGGGCCCTGTCTTCTCTACGGGGGCAGAGGTTTAGTCGCCCGGCGGTCGTGGTCCAGGCAACGCAGCTTTAATCAGGTACCTCCTTCATCTTCTCTCTATTATTAGTATGGGGGTTTTTGTTTATTTTTTAGATGTCTCTTACCGTTCCTCTGGGTGGTTTTTTCAGAGGTTCTCAGCCACTGTGATATGTTTTCCATATAAATCTGAAATTTAGGTAGTTTTTTAGTTTTTAATTTTTATTTATAGTTTTTGACATATGCTTATCGTTGTTTGCTTTTATTATTTGACTTGTTATTAAATTTTGTATTGTTTTGGCATTAATTTTTAGTAGTTGACTAGTGATTAGATTTTATATTTTTATTAGTTGACTAGTTTTAAGAATTAACATTGTTTTTTACTATTTATATTGTGTTTGTTTTTATGACTGTTGTTTATTTTGCCTTTGGCCATGCTGTGAATGTTAAATTAACTCGAGGTTTGTGTTTGTCAGCAGGCACTGAGGATGGAGCATTGACTCCGAAAGTGCACTCTGCATTATATTAAAAAACAGTAGAGGATTTGGCCTTCTTATTGATCCTGATACCTAAGTTTGGTAATGTTGAAGAACGTACTGGAAATACTGGGGGATATGGTGACTGTGGTCTGGTTGAAAACATGAAACGAGGCGTTGATGAGAGTGATTATGATGAATTTGGGAGAAGAAGAAAAATAAAAATTGACAAGGAGTCTGAAGACAAGTGTGGTGAATAAATTAGTGAGGAGGGATACTCTGGAAGTCTTCATGAGGAGGCAGAAGAAGAATATACAGGGTCATTAGCAAGAAGTCTTGTCATAACATCCTCCATTTTTTGGAAAAACTTCACACCAGAATTCTGTAAATTTTACGGGCAATAAATTCAAAAGTGGTTTTTCCAGTTTCTTTAAAAGGGGATGGTTGTGGTATATCAATACATTTTATTTAACATATGATAAAAAGTCACATGTGAAAAACAAGAGAATGAGTTATGGTATTGTTTGCCTATGTAAAGAATGGTTTATTTTATTGTATAAATACGAAAATAAATTAGTGTATTTGAATATATTATAGTTTGATTTTATCCAAACCCGATAATTAAGCATTACATGTGAAAATAAAGATAAAGTTCGTTAATGGCTGAAATCACCCCAGTGGGTGGATATATAAGTACGTGTGTGTGTGCTCGCAAGCATGTTTGTATGTATGAATGTGGTAAGTATCTGTGTATGTATGTGCGTGTGTGTGTGTGTGTATATATATATATATATATAAATATGGGACCTAGCCTAATATATCCCCTAGAACGGGCACCCTTGAAAAGACCTCCAGCCTTCGTTCTTGAATAAAATACTCAAAGTAGTCAGGAGTAATGCCTAACTTATAGGTTATCAGCAATACACATACCAAGTTTCATCCAAATCAGTTATCATTTAAAATGAAAAGAGGACTTACAACGAAGTCTGTTAAAACAAAGATTGCTAAAATCAATCAGTGTTGTTGATCTTGTTTCAGTTCCAAATAAAACAAAGAAGTAATGTAACAATTTCTGGGAAAGTATTGACAGAGGTTAACATATTATATGTATATAGAAGACAAATGCGGATAGGATCATCTGCATTGATTATTTAAATAGTGGGCTGCTTAACTAGTGGTTTGGTTTATATTTTTACACATTATTACTTTGAGTAAACTATTTTAAATGTAACTGAAAATCTTTGGCTCAACACCTGAAGAAGGACCACGGCCTGGCAGAGGCATTGGTGAGAGGTCAAATGGCCCTTGAATTGTAATGCATTTGCATGACGGCATTACAGCCTTATACAAGTAGCTACTCAATTTTCACATAATGCTGTGCAAGTTCAGAGGTATGGTTCATTGCTGGGTAACCACTAAGTTTTTTCATTATCTATAAGATAGAGACAAATAAGCTTCCCTTCCAAAAAGAGTTCATTTAAAAGTGATAGTGTGTTTGCTCTTAAAGCGCTCCAACGTTTTTAAATATACTTTTTTCCCCTGCTTGTATATTCTTGATATCTACCTCCCTTCACACAACAATTTTTTTGAAAAATTGGTTATATTAGATGTAGTTCACAAACAAGGCGTCTGTGCTCCTAGCTAGTTTGATTCCATTCAAAATAAAATACAGGAACATTTTTACTTCTATAACTAGAAATAATTACTGTAGAGAAAAATGGATAAACACAACATCTACTTCTATGGAGCTCCTAATACTTATAAAACTATTTTAGTTGTACTGACAATTTTCATTTATTATCCTCAAATAAAAAGGTGAATTACGATATTTGTTTTTTTATGTTATACGATATTTTATTTTTTATGTTATAAAGGAAATTATAACATTTTATCTTGGGCTTTAAGCTTTCTTCAGAGCTCCTACTGAAGACCTGGTGTTTCAATCACTTCGTAACAGATATTCAAGTTGTTGAACAACTGTCACTATGGGCCATAGAATACAGATTACTAAATTTATATGGAAAAAGGATATTAAATGGATTCTAAGCAGCAAAGGCATTATTGTCAGGGTAGAGATAGGACGACTTGCAAAGATCATCTAAAATAATTCTTTGTTATTTATGAAAAAGCTCATAAAAAATTGTAGATGGGTGTGAGAGTTTGCATGTTATTGTTCAGAGAAAGGCCAAATTACAATGTATATTATATTAATTAATTCAATATAAGTATATTGCAATAATGTATATTCCTGACTGAGTCCATTGAAAATAAAGAAGTGTAGATAGTTGCAGGTTTCTGCTTCTGTAACACAACACTTAAACAGATTTTCCTATATACTTCCTACATAGGTGTGGGATCTGCATATTTCTTCCATTGCCCTATATATGTAAGGGAAAAAAACAATTTTCAATACTCAAGGATTAGCTACATAGAGTTTCAAGAAAAAATAATTACACAATTTTTTTATAAAATAATAAGAAAAATATATTGATAATACAGCATACAACTTGATAAAAATAAACTTATTTTATTTATTTTAGTTAACAATTAATTTAGCATTTGTTTTTTTTATTATTTTTAGAAACTAATTTTCACCCTAGTTTTTGTGCTTAACACACACACACTCATATATATATATATATATATATATATATATATATATATATATATATATATATATATATATATATATATACTGCTCAAAAATGAATAGGGATATTGGTTATTTTTACTTATCCTATTAATTTTAATTAAATCGATCTTAATTAAATTTCTTTTTTATGGGGGAAAAAAGACAATAATTTCTAATAAATATTAATGATATTTATAATAAAAAAATAAAAAAAATATGCTAGGCCCCATAAATACCACAAAACAGCCAATATCCCTATTCACTTTTGAGCAGTTTATATATATATATATATATATATATATATATATATATATATATATATATATATATATATATATTTGTGTATGTGTGTGTGTATTTTTTTAATTCCAATTCAATAAAGGTCTGTATTCAACACATAAAAAATATATTACAGTATTATAAATAATTTGTTATTATGAAATTCAAAAGACCTTAACTGTGCTTAAGCAAAACAAAACTGTTTAAAAATAAATAAAAAGCAACATCAGTGACTGATTGGCAAAATTAAAAACCTCAGTAATTTACAATTTCTATAAATATAAACACAGCTGTTGCAAAGAAATTAAATATGCTTATAAATTGTAAATTAGGATTAATGTGTTTATCAAAATTAAAGTGGGGTAAATAAATAAAAGTTCATTCATCTGTTTTTGTAAGACATTCTCTGAAGAAAGAAAAGTAAAAGGTCAGCCTAGGGAGATAAGAAGTGACCTCTGGCATATGAGATTTGCTGTGATAAGGGTCAGTGATAAATGTTCTCCAGGTTAGGGTTATTTTACTCTCTAGGGTTTAAAAAGATTTAGGAGCGAGTTAGAGGTAAGAAGTTGTCAATTTTTATGAATATTGAGTAAGAAACTTTTACATTTATGCCTCCTATTATGGATTTAATTCATTTTTTTGTTCTAACACTAGAACTGGTATCATATAAATACTCATTGTTATTTAAATGTCATTACAATTTCATAAAATACCATCATTTACATCATTAAACATTTTTAGAGTTTAAAATTATTTTGAATACCTATGAGAAAAATGATTTAATGAGTTTTATTCGCCCATTTTTTGTCTTTATTTTATTTGGGAATAGTACACTTTTATTGATATTAAGAAACTAATAATAAAACATAGAAATGTATTCTTATGAATTTCCTATAATTTTTATGTAAATTTTCTATTTTATTTTATTTTAATATAAAATTTAATATTTTACAAGAGAATTACTCTTGCTTTTACTTTTAATATGCATTTTATGCCAATACTAATTTCATTAGCAAGTAAGCCTTTTCTTTTTTTTATTATTATAACCCATGTCATGGTTTTTGTGAGTAAATGATTAAAAGGAGAAGAGATAACTATTTTAATACTTTATCCCCCAAATTCATTTTCAAAAACACGCAAACTTCCAGTTACAAATACATACACAAATAAGTTGGTACATCAAATTTTCACATCGTAAATTCTAAAGATGTATATAATACAAAATGAATAATATAAACATGTAAGTGTAATGATATGATTGAGACATACATATATTCTCTGAATAAAGATGTTGGACCAACCCCCCCCCCACTCTCAGGGGCCATGGACCCCCACCCTATGTTTGCCTCTTTTATGTGGATGGAAACTAATACGCATTAAAGGAGCATCATGCCTGATTAATAAAAAGTGATAAATCAAATCACCAATGCAGTTATATAGGCAGAGATTTGATTTTATATATATGTTAATGCTTTAGTCGCCCCATTTTTTTTTATCTTGAAGAAACCCGATGTTTGGACTTTTCATGTAAATTCTGTTAATGGGTAAAGCCTGCAGGAAAAGAGAAAGAAAGGGAAAAATACAAAATTATAACATCTCTGTTATAAGTTGTATAAAAGTATGCAACTAATGTTATTGAAAATGCAGTACTCTACTATTATTATTCTATATATTTCTAACTCAAAATCTAATGGAGTTATTTACAGTTTTCAGCATCAGATAAACCCCCACTCCCAACTCATCTGGCACTAACACTAAGCTAAAATATCAAGAAATGTTTTATTGAAATCCTAAATTATCATATATTATTTCATCAGACCTTTCCTGTGTGAGATACCAAATGAATCTATAATGCGGCATTAGCACTGAATATCCTATGGTGTAGAGCTCACAATTTTTATTTGACTTTTGGGACTCAATATTTAACCATTTCAAAATAGAACCAATTTTGTGCATATTAATGATGAAAATGGGGCCAGGAGGTGTGACCTGGTTAAAGAAAAATTAAAAATCCTGTTTGCCTCAATTATTATGTATCGGATCGAAAAGGTGCATAATGAAACCTATCAAGAAAGTAATGTACTATAATCATTGTTCTACATGTTTTTCTCTTACTTGACCTCAGCTACAATTATACATTTCTAAGCAGAAAGATATGCATGAGGTACTAAATAATATACCGAGTTTTAAATGTACTTATAAAGTTACTTGAAAGAAGTGTGATATTATCAACATAGAATTCAGAACAATTCTTGTTAGATTATTGAATATTTTTAATTTAATGGGTAAATGATGGAGGTTCAGGTTAGCAGTAAGGGCCAAGGTGTTGGTCTGAATATATATATATATATATATTATTTTTTTTATTTTGTTATTAAGACTCAGAACTTAAGAGTATCCTCTAATGTAGTAGGTTATTCGAATGTTGCATACTCCATCCTTTGGATGATACAAACATTTCTGTTATTTTGCAAAAGTAATAATTAATAATTTAACAATCAACAATAACTATTATATAATAATAATTTTATACAAATGTTGTAGAGAACACGTCTTAATTCATTGTCAAATCTGGTGCAATGTGTTCAATTTCAATTGGACAATAGAAATTTAGTTATCTACATAGGGAATAGGAATTTATTTAGTGATGATGAACTCACTTCCACCTGTACATAAATAATAACATTTTTTTTAATAATAGATAAACAATCAAAAGTAAACCTGTATTTATTTATGTAAATATTTTGCAATTTTACCTTTCGACTATATTTTGGTTTCGGTTTTAAATGAAGTTTTATGTTACTGCGAGTTAATCATGAAGGGTTGGTTCTCTGTAGGTTACCACCCTATTCTAGCAAGGATGAAACTTCAGTTTTTATGGTGTGTCAATGATATTATACAATCAACAATGATTTATATGTGGAATGTGCTCCTTATCATTTATTAATCTATGCAAGACCAGCTGATTTTAATTTGCATCTGACTTGAAGAGCCTTTCTGAGCTCAACATATTAGACTCCTGTGATTTTAATAAATTGTACTGAGAAAAAGGAATTTGTTAAACATGTAGAGTATTCAATCAAGGAAGTGAGAAGAAGAAATGAGTTTGTTTTTTATTATTTAACTTTCTGGTTGCACATTTTTCATATTTAATGGAGTTGCCTCACATTTTAGTTGGCCCTTCAGATTAAAGATATAAAGTAAGGAAACTCAATTCATTTGATAAACCTAAATTTTCATATTTGAAGCAAATGACAAAGGGACTTTATAGAAAATTACAAATGAACCAAATAAAATTAATTCCAAGACAGGAATTCCACATTTGCTGGGCTAAATAAAACCATTGCAAAATTGTGCGATTTCATAGAAACAACTATGAGAAATAAAATAAGGTTTCAGACACAAAAGGAAGATTCAATAAACAAGGAAAGAACACCACTAATATATGATAAACTTTATGGGCTGAAGTAAAATTTAATCAGTCTTACTAGATCTTGTTATTCTGGATGAGAGAATTAAATATGTAAAAACTAAATCAATAAAATGGACGATAAAGATGATAAAGCCTTCTTAGTTTATCTTTGAATTTAAAATAACCACAGCTGAAAAAGGTTTATCAGTATTTGTACAGTACAATGATGCACATTGTATTTGAAAAATAAAAACGTACACCTCAATCCTTAAACTATAAATCCGTGTGTTGGACTGACTTTGTTACTCTGCTAATATTTAGACCCAGAGGCCACACTGACACTAATTTCAACTTCCTCCTGGATATTAAACTTTCTTTCCTGAAAAAATGAGCTATTGAACATAACAAGTAACGGAGGAGATGAGGTCATGGCTCTATGCAGGGTATGAAGAAGTTCTAGATAATTAATTCTATCTAGTGTTACGAGGCATAAGGATTAGCATTATCATGTAGAATAGCATTGCCCGATTAACTAGGGCAGGATAATGTATGTAGGATGAAAAAATTGTTGGCTACGCTTCCACTATAATATTTATTGAAACGTCAAAGCGCTTTCGATGCTGTGCATCATCGTCAGTGCCCTGTTGACACACAAAATGATAGTTACACTTTTAGGGCAGGATATTTCTGATATAGAACTACATACACCCCCACTAGTTTCAGAAAATAAATTTCTGCATTTATAGTTTAAGCATCAGGAACCAGCTTCAAGTATATCAAACCCTCGAAATCCCACCAAACAACGTAAATTTAAGTGCAAACTTATCATGTTTAACAAACAGATTCTGTAACTGGCCTGTTGTTTTTAGGTTTAGTGAGCAGTTGTGTACCTGATGTTAAGATTCAGTGGCCATCAAATCATGGGGTATGAACGGGCATCTCCTAAAAATTTTTCTAAGTTATGACAGAGTTCATACCTTAGAAGAAAGGTAGCCCAAGGGGGCTCATGAGTTGTTGACAGTTAAAAGTTACACTCAGAAGGGTGCCCAGAATGTTGTTCATATTAAAAGGCAGTGACCCTGCTGTTGAAATGTCCTAGCCAAGGCTGCACTGTCCATTCACTCACACCTTACCTTCCACTCCAGAAAAAAAACATGAAATTCATCATTTTCTGAATTCCTATTATAATAGTTGAACTGGTATTGGTTTAAAAGAGATACAATAAATGAGTGAAAACTTTTCACAGGACAGAAGAGCTGCATCCACCTCCCTCTCAGCCATGAATTTTATTGATGATTGTAGAGAGATTAACTGGCTCACAAATTTGTACAATGCTTCCGTTCTTCCTTCAAACATAATAAAATGAATATTTTCAGTAGATGTCTTGAACGTTTTTGAGTAAGACATAGTTCACTAAATGGAAGCAAAGTGGTAGTGTTAGGTATGTTTGACATTACTGGTCTGGCGGCTCTGGGTGTAGATTTTGCAAGTAGATAATAAACCAAAATCTATATGTAGGTGAATGAGCAACAGTACCGAACAGGCAGGATAAATCCTGTGCCCTCACCCTCAGCGTGCTCATAAAAAGAACAATTAAGAGTTAGAGATTAACTTTCATGAGAGCTCACATAGGAATGGGGACAATCAACAGAATCATCACAGCTAGAATAAAATGCATGTGTGTGAAAGAGGCACTAAAATAAATCCAGATTAACCTAAAAATCCAGATTCAATAATTGATTTTAGACCAGCTAGAGGGACGAAAGAAATTATACACATTAACCATGTTAGTTATTAGTTGAAGCAACTAATAATAATGTAATTAATATGCATAATATTAGTTTGGCTGTGTTAGGAGAAAGAAAATATATGTTAAGAAAGTGTCATGTACTTGGTGTAATCACACCTTGGATTAGGTCCCTGTCTTCGACCAGTCAATAGTGCCAACACCCCCCCCCATGATTTTTTTTCTTGGGTAATAATTTTAAATTCAACACCTGAAAATTAAACATTTTTAAATTTGTTTTTTTGGTTTGGATTTGAGGTAGTGTTACAGCTTAGATTCTAGTACATTCGATGAATTTTAGCATAGTTCATGGTTTTCATTGTTGCATAATTAGGAAAGATAATTAATGATGGACTTGCTAGATAAAAGTTTTTAGTCTTAAAATTAGGTGAATGTTGATGGGCCATTTTCAGGATTTCCAAAAAAGAAATCATCTCCAATTTCAAATAGTTTATTATCTGCAACGAGTTTTAAACCCTGAACACTTCATTGTCCATATTCTGCCTTTTCTGGGGTCATAGTACTGTACTTGTACCTTAAGTAGTAAGTTTGTAGTGCTGCAAATTTTGTGAAAGCAGAGTTCTGAAGAATAGATTTTAACTTCCTCAGATAATTGCAATGAATGTTAAAATAGCTTCTAATTGGGGAATTCTGAAAATCCTTAGTCCTTTCTTGACTACAAAAGGGTAGACCTTTAGATAACCTAAAGTGGAAACAGATTAGATAATAGAGAAAATGTTATGTTTTGTATAAAACTGTGGTATATTTTCCTGAAGAATTTATTTATTCTGAATTACTATAGTATAATTTGTATTCTAACATCATGAATTTGATTACCCTCCCTATTTAAATATCTGTATTTTAATCTATAATATTTTTATTATTTCAGCTCAGCTTCATAAACTAAATTTCAAGACTAGCTGCTTAAGTGGATCACAAAATGAGAAGTATCCTAGCACTTTTTTTTGTTTTAACTTGTGTCTTCGCTGTACCAAAGAATGTTTTCTCTGATGATTTCATCAACTATATTAATTCTTTGAATACAACATGGAAGGTATTGCCACTTAAAAATGCAGTCAATTAATATGATTTTTTTTTCTTGGGGAGGGGGAGAAAGGAGGAGAATTAAGATAATGATCATAACACATAACATTTTGTGTACGCTTATTATTGTCAAAAACCATTTATAGTTTAGGTGTTAAAATCATTTATTCTACATTTACTAAAAAAAATGTATTCACCTCAATAGGCTAAACATTAAAAATAAATATAAAGAATGAAGTATCGAGCCTGCGACCTTGTATTCATACTGTACATGATGATGACAGTCATATGCTTTACTTTTCAGAATCTTCAGTTTAAGAAAAATCAATGGGAATAGAGAAAAGTAGCAAATTAAATTGTTTTTAACAACTTAGAAAGACCACTTAACCTTAAGCAGGTCTTTTCAGCTGTTAAAATCAGTTTAATGTGATGCTTTTTTCTTTTTCTTGTGGAGCCTGAAAGTAGCAACACAGTTGGCAAAATGTGATAGCTAAACAAAATAAATGCCCATGTATGAATATTTTGCACACTTTTAAGAGTGTACGATCTTCACTTTTACAGTCTGTTCAGTGGTACTGAAAAGTAATTTGCTTTTGTTATGTCTAGCAGATCCTTGGACAAAAACTTAATAAATTATTGACTCCAAACATTTTTTTTTTCTCTGAAATGTCTTAATTCTATTGAAAGGCAATTTCAAATATTGCTTATAACGAGTCTGTTACAGGAAAAAACTAAAATATTTAAAGGTTTATTATAGATATCTGTGAAAAATATGGCTCATCTTCCATGGACCTAACTTTGGCTAAACTACTGATAAATGAGAATTTACCTAGACAATTTTTTTCAAATTACTTTAAAGACCCCCAAATTTGGGGAGATTCATATTTAATGTGCTTTCCTGTTCAACCACGAACTTGATTTCAGGCAAATAAATAGTTTTCTAAAAACAATGTAATATTCTAAATAGTATTTAAAAGTTTTAAATTTTCCAGATGAATAGTAAATCTATTGGTTACCCCAAGGTCATTTTTAAAAAATAGGTACATTATATCTTTCAAAATTATAGTTGTTATTCTGATTTTTTTTTTTTTTTTTTTTTTTTTTTAATGCTGGGAAGAACTTTCACCCAAATACCTCTCAAACTTTTTTGAAGAAACTAATGGGTGTTCACGTAAATGCTTCAGCTCATGCCTTACCTAAGCTCATTTCTAGAGGAGTCTCAAATGAACCTATCCCTGAAACTTTTGATTCTCGGGAAGCTTGGCCTGACTGTCCTACAATTTCTGAAATAAGAGACCAAGGTGCATGTGGAAGTTGTTGGGTAAGTTATTTACCTGAGTCATTCTCTACCATAAGTCTCCAGTAATATTAAATTATTTGCAGTATCCTCATCAGTGTAATATAAAAGGATATGGTGGTGACTGAATCTTTATGTTAAAGTTTTATTTATTATAGTGTTTTTCAATAATGAAAATAGTGTTTTTTTTATAATGGAAAAAAATAAATCAACACATTATTATTATCTAACTCAATTTTTCAAAATTAACTGACACTACATTAATAAATAATGCTACTTTGAATATATTTTTACCACAATCTCTTACTTACTAATTAACACATCACATGCTGAGGAGTTGAGGGCCTCTACCTCATATAATGGAAGCGTTATAGTCGGTCACACAGGGGCTGCGTAAACTAAGCAGATTTCCCACATGCTAGTATAACATGTGATCTCATTTCACCACATATTGTCTATTTATATCTAAAAAAATGATGAATAGAAGAGCGGGTGGGGGTGACTAAAGGCATAAAACAAGAGTATGTAAAAATAAATAATATTTAAAAGAATTTAAAGCCCTTCAAAATGGCGTAGCCAGAAAACATCCTCAGCAATAATGTATCTGTTGCAGCTAAATTTACTTAATAAAATACATTGAAAAATAAGAATTTATTTTTCTCCAATACTCTCAAGATTAGGAAAATTTATCATTGAACAATTTTGTTCCTCTTCAAGAGTAGAAATACCTTTAGAAGCCTGTCTACTTACTATATGTATATATTTGCTGGATGCTGCTGTACTTCATTGAGTTTTTTTTAAGTGGAAAATTTTTACACATTTATTTCAAATATTTGATTTGGTAGACATCAGTAATGTTTAATGATCTTTTCCTTTTAATTCTGTCAACAATTATTAAGAAAATATGTATAACTAATAGTATTATAAAAAAATAAATAATTTATTTGTGCACAATCTTATTATTTTTTTGATGTATTAAAATTGATTATATTCTGAAAGAAATGAAGATTACTTAACAGCAATAATATAATAAATAAAAGATTAAATACGTTTTCCAAAACTATTATTTGGGGCTCAGGTTAGCAATGTGAGTTAAAGCGTTGGCTTTAATCCCACATGGTAAACCTAGAGTGGTGAGTTCGATTCCCGCCAGGGCAAATAGGAATTTATTTAGTGACAAACTCATTAAATAAAATCCTTAGTCCCACCCTGGCTAGAAAAGGGTGGTAACCTGTAGATAACCTATCCCAATTAATCATAGTTGTAAAAAGTGGATGTAAATAAATAAATATTATTTAAATAGGTAAAGAAAAATATACGATTACTCTCCTTAACAATTATTTATTTATTATTAATTATTTTATTGTTTTTATATTATATTATTATATATGTTTGTGTTAAACTTACAGACTAAAGGTACACAAGTGATTTGTTTAACTTAATCATACTTAACAACTTAGCTAAGGAGGAGATTGTCATCTTTAAGTTACATGTAGACTGTTAACTCTCTTAAGATAAGGGCTTGTGTGAGATAGTGCATTTGAATAAATTATTATCAGCAGAGTAATACATAATTATATTAATATTTTACAAAATTATATTATTTAATTCTGTGTTTTCGGTAAAAAAAATAATGAAAAAAAAGAGGGAAAATGAAATTATTAATTATAAAATATCTTGCTGAATAAAGGTTGCTTATGTTTTATCATATTATTGTATTTTAGGCTTTTGGTGCTGTTGAAGCCATGTCAGACAGGATTTGCATTCATTCAGATGGAAAAGTCCATGCAAGACTTTCTTCTCAAAACCTTGTTTCTTGTTGCCACACTTGTGGTTTCGGATGTAGTGGAGGATTTCCTGGAGCAGCATGGCACTATTGGGTCAAGCATGGTATTGTTACAGGTGGAGCCTATGGGACAAATCAGGTAAATGTTTCAAGGGATTTTATATATATTTTATTCTCATTGCTGTTCCCTTGTATTCTCACTAATTCATTCCTCCATGTCTCTCTGATGTCTCCATCCTATAATTGATTCATACAATAGATTTATTTTTCTCTGGTTTCCTTTCTACCTACATTGACTACGTAACTCTTTGATTCATTCACTATCTTCTTTTTCCATTATTCAAATATCTGTATACCTTTCTATTCATAATTTGCACTACTTAATTCTTTGTCTTCAATTGATTCAAAAAAGGGAATGATTCAGTATGTAAGGAGGGCTTAGTAAGAGTCTTCACTAGCAATTTTGTAATTTTTACTAATACGAGTAGATTAATGTAAATATGAGAAGATGCGATGAGATTGTCAATTTTCATGATGGAATTGAATACCTGAAACATATTGTTACGTTTTTATTACCAAAACCAGTAATAAACGTTTTTAATAAGAGTTCTTTTGGATTGCAAAATTAAATACTCGTAAGTTTCACAGTTTTTATCACTGACTTCGCGGCACTTCACTGTCCTTTACTTCACGGCACTGCACTGTCTTAAACACGGCACTAAGCTGTTACAGTCACGGCACTAAACTGTTACTTACAGTCACGGCACAACACTGTTCTTCTTCTAAAAACACTTTACCGCACTGCACTAAGTCGCACTGTAGCACTGATGTGACCATCAAGATCGCTGAGCATAAAACTGACTCGCTCGCGGCTGGCCGCTCCTTATATAGCTTGTCGGCATACATCAAAGGGGAATTGTCTGGACTCTTCGACGTCTGGCTGGAAGGTACTGGTAGGACCTAGGACATTCTGTCGGCTTCTTTGATCTACGTCACACTTTCCAAATACGCGACTCTCTCTCTCTCTCTCTCTCTCTCTGAAGGATTATCATGTATTTAATTTTCGCAACAATATCTTAAGACTTTGATAATTCTATGTCTACAAAAAATATATTTCCAAATTAGTTTGGTCTCATTTGAGACCGTTCTTCAAAGTCTTCAAATTTCAAAATAATGGAAGTATTTACCATAATGGTTAAAAACTATTAGCTCACTCTTTGAACAACACTAAATTCGTATTTATGTATTTACTTCTTCATTTCTGCTATAGACAATTCATTCTTCATTTTTCAGGGTTGTGTTCCATATGAGATACAACCATGTGAGCACCATGTTGTTGGAGACAGGCCTTCCTGTGAAGGAGAAAGTCCGAAAACACCAAAATGTGTCAAACAGTGTGTAAAATCTTACAAGCTCGCCTATCAAAAGGATCTTCACTTTGGTAAGAAATTAAAAAAGAAGAATATATTGTCTATCTCAGGAATATGCTGGATGGTAGAGGAACCAATTGATAAGGATCAATAAGAAGGCCTTGTCCTCTACTGTTTTTTAATATTATGCAGAGTGCACTTTGGGAATCAGCGCTCCATCCTCAGTGCCTGCTGATTACAGCTGTGTAGTCTGCCACAGTCGCCCGGCGGTTGTGGTCCAGGCTACGCAGCTTTAATCAGGCACTGAGGATGGAGCGTTGACTCCTAAAGTGCACTCTGCATAATATTAAAAAACAGTAGAGGACTTGGCCTTCTTATTGATTCTTATTAATATATTGTCTATCAATTTTATGGCTGGAAGGTGGAGGTACAAATTGATGCTCAGATTTAAATAAAATCTCCACTTGATCATTTGGATTTAATAATTACCCTAAAGGACACAGTTTTAAAACTTTGAGTTGTGATCCTATGTAATATAGCAGATTAATATGAACATTGAATGTGTAGAAGTGAATGTTTATCGAAGGCTCAAATAGAAAAAAAAATACAAATAACTCCTTTTAGAGAACTTTGATGAATGGAAATTCATTAAGATGTCTTCTACTTACAATTGTCCCTTAGAATATTGAATATATATATATATATATACACTCCCCGACAAAATTATAGACCACCCCAAATTTTGCCAATTTTTGACAATATTGAATGTCATAATTCCTCGAAAGCAAATAAATACTGTTCTAATCCCACTGCCTTCCAAAATGGAATATCAGTAATAAGGCCTGATCCTTCTTACCTTAGCATTAGCTAAAATGTAAATATTGACATGCAACAAAAGTATAGGCCAGCCTCTCAGTTCTTATCTAAATCTTGCTATTGGAACACTGTTAGTGACTAGTGCTACTGGGAAGTGTTAGTTGTTTTGATCAGTGAGTCTAATTAAATTTTATTATGTATGCCTAGGGGAAAAGTGTTATCTGCGAGTGAAAAGGATGTGATTAAAACATTACGCGATAACAACTTGACAATATCGAAAATCGCTCGAACTTTAAATAGAAGCAGGCATTTAATAAGAAATTTCATTAGGCTGGGCAACGATTATGGCAAGAAGAAAAGCACAGGTAGGCCCATGGCAATGACTGTTCGAGAACAGCGAGCCATTTTACGCCATGCATCCAACTCTTCAGCCACAGCGAGAGAAATTTGTGAACAAGCTGGGGTCCAAACAAACGTCAGGAATGTTCAACGCCTTTTGCAAAAGACCAGTCGTTTAAAGCGCCTTAAACTGAAGTCAAAGCCCCCTCTTTCAAAAGCACACAAAGCCAACAGAAAGAAGTTTGCTTCGGAACACATTACTTGGGGAAGGAGATGGAAGAAAGTTATCTTCAGCGATGAAAAGAAGTTTAATTTGGATGGGCCTGATGGTTATCGATATTATTTTCATGATTTGCGGAAGGAAAAATTATTTTTAAGTAAACGTCAAATGGGAGGAGGAGCTGTTATGGTTTGGGCTGCGATAGGATACTATGGAAAGACAGATTTAGTGTTTTGTTCGGCAACATTAAATGCAAAAAAGTACATAGACATCATCCGGGAGCATATTGGTGGGAGAGGAGAAGAACTGACTCGAGGGCGGTTCATCTTTCAGCAAGACAATTCACCTGTCCACACTGCTCGCATAGTAAAAAATTTGTTTGCTGCCAAAAATATTCCCGTTTTACCCTGGCCAGCCCGATCACCTGACCTTAACATCATTGAGAACTGCTGGGGAGAACTTTCTCGTGCAGTTTATGCCCGAGGGAGACAGTTTAGCACCGTAGAAGAACTGAAATCTTGCATCGAAGAAAAGTGGTCCACTATTCGTATAAAGTATATAAAAAAACTTTTTAAATCTCTCCCAAAGCGATTGGCTGAAGTCTTAGAAAGAAATGGTGGCTCAACGCATTATTAAAGCGGCAAATAATCAAAGGTAACAGAAATTAAATAAACTGGCCTATAATTTTGTCGCGGTCATTCAATGTGTTTTTGTTTGTTTTTTCGATTATAAATATACTTATTTCATAAAATTTACTATTTTTTATTTGTCCTTGCAACATCATATAAAATAAGCTAAATTATATAACAATTGATCAACTAAAATTAATTTTTAACAGAAAAATTGAGGTGGCCTATAATTTTGTCGGGGAGTGTATATATATATATATATATATATATATATATATATATATATATATATTCTGACTTGTGACACAAAAAAGTATTGTGAAAAATTTTAAAGAAATCAATGTACAGACATTAGAATTTTATATATATATATAATAAAATTCTAACGCCTGTCTGTACATTGATTTTTTTTTTTTTTTAAATGTTCACAACACTTTTTAATTTCACATATCATAGACATGCTATCTGTAATTTCTGGCTTTGGTGTCGGTTTGTTTTTTCTTTCTGGCTGAACCAAATTTTATGAAACTTTGTACATATATATTATTAACCCAACTTAATCTATAGGCTATACTAATATTCTCTGAGACAAACAGGAGTGGGGCTTATAAGGGAAGCCTGGAATTAAAAAAACAAAACAAATGTTTTTGTTTACTATTGGTTTATCATAACAAAATTTATTTATTTTGTTATTTAGAGTAACTTTTGTTGTATACACTTTTGTCATGTAACAAAGTTTAAACGAGATATAACTAAAACTCAAGCAGGAGTCAACAATTTTAAACGGCAGACAGACTGAACCGAACTCAACTAAACTCCTTATGTAATTTAGTATTAACTCTTCTCTGATTATAAGCTATATTAAAATTTCTAGGTACGAACAGGAGTGGGGGTTATAAGGGAGGCCTGAAATGAAAAATAGTGCCATTTCATGTTCTATTGGTTTTTTTGCAAATGTTCACATAACAAAAGTTTTTTATTTTGATATTTAAAGCAACATTTCTTGAATACACTTTTGCCATATAAAGAAGTATAAATGAGATATACGCTAAAAATTAAAACAGGAGCCAAAAATGTGGCTACCCTTTTCCCGCCAAAAGCACTAAGAATGTGAAACATTATAAACACTAAGTTTCTTCATCGAGTATACAACAGAGTAGAAATGTAGAAAGTGATAAAGCTGCCTCAGTAATGGTTCTTAATAACTATGAATGAAAGCAATCCGTGATTATGATTAATATTGTCCACGATATTTTCAACTCTCCTTCTCTAGGTCCTCACTGGCCTATGTCAATTTAGTTGTAATTTGAATTTATGCTATCTTATTTCTTAAATTACATAGTGTGTGTTGGCTTCTCAGACATGGAGCAATTTTGGACCTTAGCAACTGCACACTTTAATGCTGACTACTTCTAGATGTTTCATTAGTTAGTCTCATGCTGAAGTGTAGAGGAAACAATTATTTTATTTAAAAGGCAGAGCCCTTGAAATTTGTTTTTTACTCTCATATGCCATTAAAATTGTGTCAAATATTTTACTCATGTTATATTGCATGGAAAAATAACAATAAGAGAAAGAGTATATTTTGGATTATGGAAACAAGTCTGATTTATTATATAATAATGGATGATATATCAGGGCCGAAATAATCAGGGTAAAAAAATGGTTTTTTTCCCCTGCTTTATATTTTTGCCAGGAATGGAATTAAAAGGTCTTTTACATGATACAATAAATGGAAAAAAAAGTGAAAACTTTTAATAATTCACACTCTTCTCTGCTATGTAAGTTGTTACATAGTATGTGACAGAAATATTAGATTGACTGAGTTGTGGAGTAGGCATACGTTCGCTGAGATGTTTGCTTCTCCACATTCAATCTTTAGTACTTCCCTTTCTATTCATACATTATAATACTTTAGGGTCGGGATACCACTCTGCTTGTAGAGTTATTTATCTAATCATTATGCTATAAGAATACCTACATTTTTAACAGATTTCCCTTAAGGGAAATCAGCTATTGAGGTCGTACTCATGACGCAATTTTCAAAAAATTTCTTCAAAAATGAAGTCCGTTCAAAATTATATATATATATATATATATATATATATATATATATATATATATATAAACAGATCAAAAATGAATAGGGATATTGGCTGTTTTGTGGTATTTTTGGGGACTAGCATTTTTGTATTTTTTTAATTATAAATATCATTAATATTTGTTAGAAATTATTGTCTTTTTCCCCCATAAAAAAGTAATTTAATAAAAATTAATAGAATAAGAAAAGATAACCAATATCCCAATTCATTTTTGAGCAGTTTATATATATATAAAAATATATATATTACGCCATGCAGAAATCATCTTTTACGGAAACCATCTCTTATGCACTAGCCCAGGAGACTGCTAAAGTCATTTCAAAGCCGCAAGTCTACAATGTGAGATGTCTTGTTGCTGAAACACGAAGTGGCGGTGACGAAAGGAGTGACATAGAAGCAGTGGTCATGCAGATACTGGAGGAGCAAAGGAATAGATCACGCGCCGAATGCTTCAACTGCGGTATGGTCGGCCATTTTCAGCGTAACTGTAAATCACCAAAGAAAGGGTTGAGATCTTTTACACCATGGAGGGACCACTATCGGATGAGTAACGTCCAAATCTCAAGGAGTGACATAGAAGACGTAGTCAAGCAAGTACTGGAGGAGCAAATGAATAGATCGCGCGCCAAATGCTTCAACTGTGGTGAGGTCAGCCACTTTCAGCGTAATTGTAAAGTGCCAAGGAAAAGGTCGAGATCTATTTCGCCATGGAAGGACAACAAGGAATGCGACTAACGTCGAAATCTCAAGAGCCAATGTTAAGCCAGAACGAGCTCATACTGAGGGGCAAGAACTAGCTCCTAAAACCGATGGGTCCACCATCTCCATTTCCATTATACGACAGAAGAACAGCAACCTGACTGCTCATGGACTGATCAACGGGAGGAAGCAGGTCCTCACCATGGACACGGGAGCGACACACTCCATCATTCGGCCCGATTTGGTAAAAGGGGCAGTGGAACCGTTGGAGAACGTACAACTGCGAACTGCTACAGGGGAGTCAGCCACAGTCTACGGAAGAGCCAAGATGAGAGTGGCTATTGCCAACATCAGCACTGAACATGTCTTTGTTGTTGCTGACATAATGGATGAAGTGATCATCGGTGTAGACTTCATGATAGCCCACGGTATTGACCTGCACATGGGTAAGCAAATTATGATCTGGCGAAACACCGAAATACCTTTGGATTTCGGACATGAGAGCAAGACCACAAAGGAGCTACGTACCGACGGACGCCAGAAATTGTCACGTCGAGCAGAATCCTCTTCTATTGTTCATAGGAAAGGCGGAAAACACGATGACGCTCCAGTCCTCTCAAGGCGGCCATGCAATGTAGAGTACAAGGATTGTACAAAAGCCGAGGAAGAGGAGTGTATCATTGATGTACGACTTAGCCATGTTAACTCAGGAGGAGCCAGGTCGACGGCGCAGAAGGGTGACACTATTCTGGCTAAGGAGGGCAATGGAAGGTCGACCCGTCATGAAATATTGGACAGCATTAAAGTGACCAGTAACCAGATGGGTGGCGTGTGTGGTCGAGCAGTGAATACGGAGGAATTTACGGAAGGACGAATGGGTCTATTCAACCCACAACGCAAGAGGGGACTATCGCCTAAATTGTGGACCTTGCAGCATGATCGAGAGATTGGGCGACGTTGTCTGCGGGATGCAGGGATACCACAGCCCGGGGTCTGGAAGGAAAGTGGTACACCTGGAGCGACAGGGCAAGTATGGCAACGGCGATATTGAGCCTATTCGGGACGAAAAGGCTTAAGTGGGCGGCAGTGTTGCGAAAATTAAATACATGAATAATCTTTCAGAAAGAGAGAGAGTCGCGTATTTGGAAAGTGTGACGTAGATCAAAGAAACCGACAGAATGTTCTAGGTCCTACCAGTACCTTCCAGCCAGACGTCGAAGAGTCCAGACAAATCCCCTTTGATGTATGCCGCAGCCCTATATAAAGAAGGGCCAGCCACGAGCGAGTCAGTTTTATTCTCACCTGTCTTGATGTTCACATCAGTGCTACAGTGCGACTTAGTGCAGTGCGGTAAAGTGTTTTTATAAGAAGAACAGTGTTGTGCCGTGACTGTAAGTAACAGTTTAGTGTCGTTTAAGACAGTGCAGTACCGCAAAGTAAAGGACAGTGCAGTGCCGCGAAGTAAAGGACAGTGCAGTGCCGTCTTGTTGTGAATTTCAGTGACCGTGAGTGAATTATTGGACTGTGTAATCTGAAGAACAGTGACGCTATCAGTGTATACTGTGAGTAGTAATTAAGAATAATTACCAAGTTTATTGTGCATTGTGAAATAAATTGTGCAGTGATAAAAACTGTGAAACTTGCGAGTATTTAATTTTGCAATCCAAAAGAACTCTTATTAAAAACGTTTATTACTGGTTTCGGTAATAAAAAAACGTAACAATATATATATATATATATATATATATATATATATATATATATATATATATATATATATATGTATATATAAACTGCTCAAAAATGAATTACCGAGTTTGGTGACGATTAAACAAAAATTGCGACCGCTAGAGTGTTAACAGACAAATATATATATATATATATATATATTGTTTAATCGTCACCAAACTCGGTATTTAATCATTTAGGTAAAAAGGAAGATCAAGTTCGTTAACGGCTGAAATCGGACCAGTGGGAGGGGGGATTTTCGAAAATTAGAAATATCTCCGTTACTATACGTCGGATTGAAAAATTATATAGAATTAATCTTATTGCAAATTACATTTACTATAAATATTGTTATATACATTTATTTTCTATCTTGAATATTAACCGAGAAATTTGCATTTTTCAGTTTTCAGCCATCAGCAAACCACTTCTATTCATGTTACATAAACAATACTCTGCTACATAATAAATCACATTATTCGAAGTTTAAATACCAAAAATTGTATTCAAGAGACCTTTATTATACGAGATACATGCAAATATGTCCCGGTGACTTACTCCCCCCCCCTTAAGTATTAAGGTTTTGGACTACTAAAATTTGATTGATGTAGATAACAATTATTCTGACTCATTATTAATTCCAGTACTAGGTATAGTAAATAGTTCTCAATAAAATTAATATGTTATATTCTGATATGTGTCAGTAATTGTTTTTCTTTCCGGTGTGAAGCGGGCAGACCGTTTTGTTTACATTTCTAACCTAACGCTTCCTGTCGGCAGGTTATTGAAATTGGATGAAACATTTCTTATTTCCGTTTGTATTTATTCACAGTGCTGTTGTGTTACTAGTATGTAGATTTATCTATTACTAAATTTCACGAGAGAAATCTGCTTAGTTTACGTAGCCCCTGCGTGACGGACTTTTATCATTTTACTCAAGATATTCTTTGTTGAACAAATATCACCTTGATAGGGATCAGCGTAATTGATTTTTCCTAGAATTGAGTAGTAATATAATTATAATTCACAGGGCAATCTGCTTACTCAATTGAAAATGACGAACAAGCTATTCAAGCTGAAATAATGAAAAATGGCCCTGTTGAAGCCACATTAGAAGTTTATGAAGATCTTTTGCAATATAAGTCAGGTCAGTATTTTTAATATTATTTTTCTTCAATAATTTCTAGATTAAGGTTAAGCCAAATTCTCTTCCTTGAAGCCTACATCTTGGATTAAAGTTAATCACTAGGAATGTGCTCAAACACAATTGTAACCTAATTATGTTAAATCAGATATTTTGTTAGCAATAATTGTTACACATTTTTGACCTAGTGTTATTTAAAGAAAAAAAAATGGAACAAATCAGTCAGTTTTGATATTAAACCTTAATAAAGTGCCCCATCCCCACTGATATCAAATAATAAATAAATATTAATTCCATTATATTATTATTATTATTATTTATTAACGTCCACTTTTTGCAACTTAGGCTAATCGGGACGGGTTATCTACAGGTTACCACCCTTTTCAAGCCAGGGTGGGATTTTAGGACGTTATTTAATGAATTTCGTCACTAAATAATTTCCTTTGCCCAGGCAAGAATCGAACTCGCCACTCTAGGTTTACCATGTGAGATAAAGGTTAACGCTTTAACTCGCATGGCTAACCTGAGCCCCCTAATTCCATTATAAATAAAATAAAGATATTGAAAATATGATAAACTAGATTTGCTATAAATATTAATTTAATTCTATTGACAGGACTCATGTTAGCCTTGTGAGTAATGGTATTGGTCTTAAAACACTTAGTAAACCTAGAGTTGTGCATCTGATTCCCTTTTAGGCAATAGAAATTTATTTAGTGACACAAAATAAAATCGTTTTTGGACCTGTAGATAGCCCATTCTGATTAGCCTTAGTAGAATAAAGTTAATGTAAATAAATAGCATTTTATTTCAGTTGTTGGTATTTTAGGATTTCTTCAATGGGGAAAATAAATACAACTATTCAGTCAATATAGCAATGTGGATATTACTACATTTAAATTAGATTCTAGATAAATTGAGTTTAGACAACCTTGTGTGATTTCAATTTCTAATGAAAATTTATATTTTAACGCTACGTCTTTTATGGTTCTCTTTCATCACTAGATCGTTTGAACTTGATGAAAACAAATTCTGTAAGTTAGGAGCTGTATAAATATAAACTCATCAGGAGTTTTACTACACGAGGGAACTAAGCTAAAAGCTACATCTTTCTCTATGACCTTCCACTAGCCGTACCAGTCGCAGAATGACTTTCAAAGTATGACAGGTCTACAGGCCTGTAGTCAGCTGATTTTTTATCAATACGTCACAAAATAAAAATGTATTGATTATCTTTAATGAAGTGTATTATATATATACATGCATACATTTTTGGGTATTAAGGAAACCAACGACAGGGTGCTTAAAATCTATTTTTCATTTAAAATAAATGTGTTATATTCATTTTGAAGGAAATTGAATCTTTCAACTTTTGCACCTCTAATTATGTACATAGTTAGTTTTATTTTTTACTTTTGTTTAATGTTTATATTTTTTAGGTGTATATAAACATGTAGCTGGTAAAGCTTTAGGTGGCCATGCCATCCGCATGTTGGGTTGGGGAACTGAAAGTGGTACCCCATACTGGCTCATAGCCAACTCATGGAATACAGATTGGGGTGACAATGGTTTTTTCAAGATAGCAAGAGGCAATGATGAATGTGGAATTGAATCTCAAATCAGTGCTGGTATTCCTAAATGAACTTAAAAGTTTTTTATTAATATTATTTTATTGATGTTTAATTTTGATTATAATTTACCAGTCTTTTTATTGTTTATTATTATAATTTAATTTTAATGACTTTTAAACATCCGTGACAAATATAATATGAATCTTCTAAACGGTACCACATTTGCTTGTATGCATTTTGATTTGTATTCCTTAGATATTATTAAAGTCTGTACTTTCTGTTATATAAACCATACAGTATCCTTCAAAGGTCAAATTTTAATGTCAATCCAATAATTATTAACTGAATTTATATTTAAATATTATATGGGTTTTATGTAGACTGAAATATTTGTATGTTGACGGATATATCTGTATTTTGATTAATGCTCATTAGATTGTAATAAATGGTATATTTTTCTTTGAATTCTTTTTTATTTGCCTGAGTTTTTTTTAAAACAATCCTATCTGTGTGAAAGCATCCAGTGGAAATTAGTTTGGAATTTTCAAAATTACCAAAGTTTCCTTAAAGTATTATTATAATGATAAATCACTGGTGGCACAACTGTAATTGGCTTCGAGAAGCATTAAAAAAGGTTTACCATTTTCTTAGTTCTTTTTTTGTACTCCTACTATGACAGTAAATGACCTGGCAAAACATTAAAAAATCAATTTTTTTTTCTGAATCACTTCACATGGATTGACCACAGAAATGATTATTTTATTTCTAAGACCTCACAATTTAATTTTCTATTTTGTTTCCTGTAACAGTCTAATTGTGTTAGTATGCCATAGTTAATTCTTGTAAGTATTTCGATCTCAATGCAGAGATATTACAAATTTAAACTGAACAATGTGAAAGTGTCAACTGATGGCGTACTTCTCCCCTCCATAAAGCTATGACATTGTATATGGAGTTACAATTTATTAAGTATAATTGAAGAGATTATAAAAGAAAATTAAAAGTAAATAGTATAATCAATTAAAAACATATAAAGCTCTTATGTAAAGGTGCAGTGTATAAGTAGATTTCCCAGGTTTTCAATTACTCGCTGGCATGCCGTTTGACAAACTAATTTATACTGTAATAAAATGCCTATTTAAGGAAAAAAAGCTCTTGAAGGGTCAAGATCTTTGCCTGGGAGTCAAGTGATCAGTTTGACCAGTCTTTGGTGATGCAATTGTATTCCAAAGATTGTTGCTTCTTTATTCAGGTAGCTACGCATTCGTTTCAAGATGCTGTCTGGAGATAGATGACAGAAGTCCAACCTCAAAACTTGGTGAATGCACAGCTAAATAAAATTTAGAGTATGATCCTAGTCTTTGAGCTTTTAACCTCTAGTGCTTCACCCCACTGGGCCAACTCTGCACTCCTCCCCCCCCCACTTTGTAAATGGGACTTAAAATTTAATATAGGCATGCAGTTGCTTTAAGAGAAAATTGCATGAGTAGAAGTAGGGATTAACTGAAGACAAATAAATGCATATAACTCAGATAATATTTGACTTATGTGGCCACAAGACAACAATTTTATTACATTACTTGGCTAATACTGTTGGTATTTTTCAATTAAGAGAGTATAATAACAGAGATAAACATGATTTTGTATTTTAATCCATCTCTTCCTGGTCCAGGTTAAATTATTAACGAGTCCAATCTTCATTTATACATAAAGTTGTTAAGTGCCAAATTATTTACTGAACAAATAAAACTTAAGTGCTCTAGAGCTTTAATCATTGATGACACCAAGCCATAAATTATCCCTGCAACGAACATAGTTAAGGTCAGATAAAAAAAATTACATATTTATAAATGAAATGAGACATTTCATTATGTATTGGCTTATTTTTTTTGTTATGGCTAAGGTAAAGGGTTTATTTAATGCTTAAAAACTAAAAAAGTAATATGTTAATACTTGAGTAAGAGAAAAAATGTATAAAGCAACAACAATTGTAAGATATTATGTTTTTAAGAATATTAGTTTTATACAATTTTTCAATCCAACTATTAATAAGAGATATATTTAATTTTTTTTTTATTTTATCCTTCTCTAAACCCTACTCCTGGTTCAGCCATCAGTCAACTCAGTTGTTAGTTTCAAACGAAACACTTTAATATTGAGCATGGTAATGATCAAACACAAATTATAACTACAAAAACATTAACATATAGATAGATTAATGGTATAAATTTGAATGTCCCTTATTTTTGTCATCACCTAGGTAGAATCAATGGGTATTTGAAGGTATTTTTAAAATGATAACCTCAATACCTGAATTCCCTTAAGGGAAATCTGCTATTATAAAAATCAGCAAATTTCTGAAAATTAAACTTGGGCCATCTCCAGGTTAAATGATTTTATAATTACTTGAAAATTAATTAACACTGTGGTAATGGGTTTAAATAAAATAAGTAAAAAAATATATTTTAAATTAAACAGTTTTACTGAAAAAGTACAGTTAAAAATTATGAACAAAATTATCTAAAAGTTAAAAAATAATCCTAGGTCCTAGTACAAGTCATTGCTCCATACTCCTCATCAATCTAGGGTATTGATCAGGTAAATAAATAATATTGTGGGGCGTGTGAAATTTCGATCAATAATCAACCATTCATATGATTATAAATCCTATTTATGTACTTATTCCAATATGAACTACTCGGTACCTCACCTGGATAAGTTCATTCAAATCCATGTTAGAATTTTATCCTTAATAATTCAAAACTATGTTATTTTTAACGCCAGTAACAGTTTGCACCAAATAAAGTATACTGCCCCCCCCCCTTCCCTTCTCTTATCCTAAACATTAATTCATGAGAAACGCCGGTTTTCTCTAAGTGTATTTAATACATTATTTAATTAGAACATGAAAAATATTGGAACAAACAGTTTTCATATTGTGAAGATAATGTAATCTGATTTGTTAATATAATTTAATGTATTACAGACTTGATATCCTAAAGGAGTTGGTAGCACTGAGGCTAGGGATGTGTCGAGCTACTTCCTTTGTCCTATCAGTTCTGCCGCTTCCCTGCTTACCTCAAATTGGTCTATGTTTACAGGATAATTGATGCTTACACTTTTAGCAATGTAGTGTTATTCTCAGGAATGTGAATTTGTTTAATAATCATAAATAAATAATTTAAAAGGATGAATGCTGGGGATGTGCACCCAGTTATTTCTGGAATTTATTAACTCTGCTCCGTTAATGTATGATATACTTTACTAAATACCAATATAAATATACAGTTTACAATCGAGACTTACAAAAGAGTATTTTTCATAGCGGTAATGACTTGCCTAAAACAGCTTAAGCTGTTAAAGTATTAAGATTTGTACCACATCAAGGGACAGGAACTTTTACTCATACATGCTTTGGAAGATAGAATACTTTCTACGATTATGAATTATACTGTTCAAAACATTATTAAAAAAAAACAACATGCACAGGAAACGGGAAATATAAAAAATATTGAGGAGAGGGAAGTCTTAAATAACAAATAATTTTATTATGAACAAATCCACAGCAACGACGGGTATGAACCCTAAAGACTGTGACAGAGAAATGTCAAAATATTGTGGAAAGTGGAAAGACTTGCCAAAAAAATACCATCTTCATTCAAGCTCAAATGAATTCCCGGGCGAAGCCGGGTACCTTAACTAGTATATATATATATATATATATATATATATATGTGTGTGTGTGTGTGTGTGTCCGTGTGTGTGTATGTGTTTTATCATGAATATTAATCGAGATATTTGAATTTTATTGTTTTTGGCTTTTAGTAAACCCTCTCTCCTACTCATGTCATATTAATAATAAACAGTTATATCATGAACCACTTCATTACAAGGTCAATTACCAAATATTGTTTTCATTGAACTTTTACTTTGTGAGATATATGCAAATACATTCTGTTGACCTCTCCCCCCCCTTCTTTTGTTTTTGGATTACTAAAATTTGAGTGATTGAGATAAAAATTATTCTTATTCATTATAAATTACAGAACTAGCTATAGTAAATAGCTTTCAATGAAATTAATATGTAATATTCAGATATATTTCATTAATTGTTTTTCTTTCTGGTCTAAAATATTTCTATATATATCTATTCAACTCTGAATGGTTGGCTGGCCTGCTTGTTTACAATTCAGATGCTTTCTGTTGTAGAGATTATTAACTTGTAAATTCACTGAAAGATTTCTCATTACCGTTTGTATTTATTCTTTTAATATTCGCAGAGGTGTTACCAGCGTGTAGATTTATCTATTGTAAACCTTCATGAGGGAAATCTGCTTAGTTTATACAGCCACTGTGTGATGGACTTTTATACTCATATTGGTTTATTAGGGATGGCTCTGTAACAATTCTGGTATAGAATGGACTTCCCTCCACAGTTCCTAATGACTGGAGGGCCTGACGCCTTCTGCATCAGGAAACCATTACTTGTCTCCATGACCTTCTTCCCTTCCGCTTGTGTCCATGGTAATATGGACTTTCTGTTCATGGGTACAATCACCAGACAGCCTGTAAACACTAAAACAACGTCACCATTCAATATCTCTGAGTCTTTATTCATTTCAGAACTAGAAAAATGTATGAATGTATTATCTTTAATCCTGTGTTTTTTCTTGCTCTTATCTGTTAGAATTGTAATGAAATTTCTAAATTTAAATTTCACTAAACACCAGTAGATACTAGTCATTCATAATATTGCTTAAGATTAAGGTTAAAAAAGGACAACAAAACAAAATTTTCATAAACAAACTTTGTTTATGAACAATCTAGATGCATATTCAGAGTGTGTTTATATTTATGTACTTATTCATACGCCTCACGATTTCATTTATTAGTCTGATCAATACCTTAGATGGATGAGAGTGGTGTGACAACTGGTATTTAGGAACAAGGATTATTTTTTAGCTTTTAGTGCATATACTTCATCATTTTTATCTGTACTGTTTTTTTTTAATATAACCTTTTTATTTTTACTTATTTTATTTCAAGTTTTTAATTTTAATTCTCATCCTATTTAGTTAATTTATTGCATCATTGATACAAGGTTATTTCTGGACAATTCTTAGCAATGTAACTCTAAATATTTGTTATTTTGGAATAAAACATTTCATGATATATCACCTTATTTTTAAGATGAGATAAGTAATAGAGTGGTTAACTGAAGACTAAATACTAAAAAATGCAATTATTTCCGTTAATATAAGAGATAGACAACATTTATAGGAAATTAAATTTGCAACAAGATTGGTTGTACTGAACGTTTCAATCCATCTCATAATAACTAAGATAGTTTGAATTTTTGATCCCTCTTCCTTCTAAAGAGGGACCCCTAATCCTATTTCAGTCATTAGAGAACTTGATCTTTTCTTTAACATGAAACGTCTAAATTCGACTTTGGTAATGGCCAAACGAAAACTGAGACAGCTAGAGCCCCCCCCCCCCCCGTATTAACTTAACAAATATGAAATCTGACATGTTGTGCCATCGGCCATCTTAGATTTGAAATTTCTCATATGTGTATAGTATTTTACTTGTCAAGCCCTTTCATTTCATACCCATAATGAGGGGGGGCGTGAAGAAAAAAGTATGACCACCATTTTAGGGCAGCAGCTATCTTGGATTAAAAAAATTCTGAATATATTAAATTGCATTGTCATCAGAAATAAAGGAGTGTACTATATATCAGATCGGTCAGTCGACAGGAAAGGAGTCAAATTTCAAGTACTAAATTTGACCAAAATAAATAAATAAACAAACATGCCAAGCTAAATAAAACTGTTTAAAAAGGGAAAGCAGCCGACCTTCCCTCTTCAGCCAAAATGTGTCTGACTGTATGGTTGGGTGGACACCAGGAAAGTGTTAATTCACTTTGAAATTTCTAAAGTGAAGAAATCGATTTTATTTTATGTAAAACCTGTTAGGTGATTTTACATAGAGTTGCTTGCTTTGGATTATCAAAACTTCCGACTATACTATTTGGCAATAAATTATGTCACTTAGTTTTATACTGTTTCTTTAAAGATGAGTTTGGTTTTTAATCAAATTGCTGCAGGATACTTTCTAAAGGATATGAGTTTTTAATTTTAAAAATGGATTATAAAAACAAAAATGATTTCTTCTCTTCGTTGTAAAGTATACAACAAACTATCTTGAGCCATGGTAAAGGATCTTCAAAATAATGAAATTCACCTAACAACATTGTGGCTTTTCTGATCTTGGGATTGGAAATAATGGGATAGGAATAAATTTTGAAGTGTGTTTTCACCAGAGAACAGTAGAATCAGAACTAAGGACTAAGTATTTTACTTAAGAGTGAACACTAAATTTCCTTTTCAAATAAGAGAAAATATATTCCTTGATGAACATCACTGTTTTATACCACTCATTGTATTTCTTAGCTAGGCTCTTCCTACGGCAGAAATTAGCTTCTGCAAGCCTCCAACCTGTCACTAAATTTGCCAGACTAATATCACTTTCTACATTTATATAATAGGGTATATGACTGTTTCACTGGTAGGCTATATGCTTTCATTTATTTTACATATCTCTGCCACCACATATTACTCTTTTATTTATTTTTAGCACAACCAATGGTAAGTATAGCATACAATTTATTTACCCTGGTTTCCTATGTCCCAAAAAATAAGTCCAAAATTAGAAATTTATTGGCTATATCAAGTATGCATTTTGATGGAGAAATAAATGAGAGAACAGGAGAAAAGAAAAGGCCTTCCAATATAATCAAACTAAAGTAGGTGTGGACATATTGGATAAAATGTGTTCTCTTTATAATGTATCGAGGAATACCAGAAGGTGGCCTATGGTAGTATTTTTTTCTCTTCTGAATATTTCTGGGTCAATTCTCAAGTAATTTATTTAGGAAATAACCATATTTCATTTTATAAACCTACCTAACTATTTTAATTTATTTTATAAACTTGACTATGTAATGTGTATGGATAACATATGTATATATCAATTTTATATTGTGTAAGCCAAGATAATGTGTAAAATATTTTTTTTTTCATATTATATAATCATAAATCATGTATATTCTTCTCCATATAATGTGTCAATTATAACTTTTATACAAATATTAGTACAGGCTTAATTAAAACTAACCTTCTTACTTTAATACTTAGGGAAAGGTGGTAAGTCATCTGAGAGATGACATACGCCCACTCTTGTACTGATGAGGGGCGCGACTACTGTAGTGTTAACTCTCTGTTTTCACATTCGAATAGTACTTTCCTGTTATCCATTGTTAAGCCATTTTGTGTGTTTCTTACTAAACTATAGATCTAATCATTTTATAAGTCTGGTATAGACTTTATGTGATTTAATGTCTAACTTAAATAAAATCTGTCGCAAAGCCCATGGTGTAAACGAAGTAGATTTCTCACATGCTGGAATATGACACACTGATCCTCTCATGTCACCATTTATTCCATATTTTTGCCATAGTTTCTTCTTTTCTCCTCATAGTAACCTTATGAAGAGTTATTTAGTTGAATACATGTTCCATTGCCACATGGCATATTACATGTATGATGGTGTTTAATACATTTTTATTTTATAATATATATATACGTTAATCAACTATCTACTGTCATGAGCAGTCATAAAGTATATGTAAAAACGTTTGTGTTGTCTGTAAGTCACAAGTACATTTGTCATTGTCTTGAATTTTAAATCATGATAAATAATGTCTGCCATAGTTTGAAGGCTATGTAAGCAGGAATTAAAATTATCTAGACATGAGATGTTTAGTGATTGAGGTACTCTGAAATTCAGGTAAGTAGAAATTGGGGTTTACAAAAGGCTGAAAAACAAAAAATACAAATAATTAGGTTAATAATAGAGTTAAAAGGAAACTATAATTGTAGAAATTTCAACAAGACTGGTTATATAAAATCTTCTGATCTAATTAATAGTAAGGGAGATATTTTCAATTTTTAATTGTTCATCAGATGCAGTGAATAAGAAAATGGCTTACAGGGTCATTTGTGACACAGTTACATGCACTGCTTACTTTGTTGGATTTAATAGTGATGGCCGATCTTAGATAAAAACTATTAAATCATTGTCTTGAGACTTTCAGAAGACTAATAGCTAATTTATTTAAATGAGGCTGGAACTGCTGGTAACCTTCTGGCATTATAACATTAAAGGTGCAGATTTTTCTGTGACATGGATAACATAGCTTGTTAATAAGGTGGTTGAGAAGGTACCCATAATTATGTAATGGTGTCTCATAAAAGACAGTCTTTTACTTGTCTCTTTGAAAATTTGAATTTAGGTTTCTTTTAAAACATTTATTTATCATGAGAGAAGGGTAGTTGCAAGGAATACATCGTTGGAATGGTTGGAACACTATGGATTTTTATAATGCATTGAGGGATCGACTTGATGAAGTCCCATGCTTGAGTTTGACATGCACGTTTCTGGTCACTTGATATTAGAAAAATGTCTTGATGAATGACTTGTTGGCAGCAAAGTTGGTCTGTTGGATGCATTGGTAGTCTTCTACTTAATCATTTTTATTTGGTCTGATTTTTTATTTAGTAAATTGATTGTAGGGAATAGAAAATGCCCAGTTAATATGCTTTTATTATTATTTATAAAATCCCATGTTTTCTTACTATGGCTAATTGGGTTGTGTTATACCCTATATATATATAACAGGTTACCACCCTTTTCTAGCGAGGGAAGGACTAAGGATTTTATTTAATGAGTTTGTCACTAAATAAATTCCTATTGCCCAGGCGAGAATCGAATATATATATAATTTTGAACAGACCTAATTTTTGTCATCTTCTGAGTAGGATCGATGGACAATTGAAGACATTTTTTGAAAATCGTGTCATGAGTAAGACCTCAATAGCTGATTTCCCTTAGAGGAAATCTGCTAAAATGTCATAAGTCTTATAACATACATGAAGATAGTGTAGCTACCATCACCATACCTACATTGGTCTGATGATTAGTACTTCAAAAGTGTAATACAATGGCTTAAAATACATTTGATATTCCTATTCAGTAGTTGGAATTTTGCTGACATGTCCCCAAATATCTCACCGAAGTAATGATGACAAATTTCAGTAAAGAAAATAATAAAGGCGATTAATATTAAAAACAGAATGATAAATTAGATGACCTAATGCCATTTGAAAAAGTCTACAAAAATCGACAATACAAGATGAGAAGGAATAATCATGAAACAAGAAATTTTAAAAATATTGAAATGTTTCTATTGGTCTATCTGAAAAGATGGTAGTTATAATACTTATCTCAGAAGAACATTGAAATGGTAACGAGAGAAATTGGAGTTGAACACATTTGTGGTGGCATTAGTAAATTCACAAAAACAACTCGATAAAAAATAACCATTTCTGATTTTCAAACAGCAGTCACAAAGTCACTACTTATAAAAGTATTTCCCTTATACAGAAACTGCATAACCTTAGCAGATTTCCCACATCCTCGCAGACGAAACCATCTCACATTTTATTTCTCCCTCAATGAGTATCGAGATTTGAAATTTGACTGCACATGGAATGTTTAGTGCCATAATGGTTTAAAAAGAAAGCACAAACTGAAGGTCTGAAGAGTGAAAATGCGAAAATACAAATAAGTGCTTTATAAATGAAGAAAATGTATAGAATAGCAATTGTAGAATTTGTATTATAAGAATGTTTTGTATGTAGATGTAGTCCCCAAATTAAATGTAAACATCCTGTTGAATAAAGACACATTTGTTACTTGCTGGAGAAACAACTGATCTGGCACCTATATTCTCCATTTTTCTTTCCCTTTCTTGAATGTTAACACAGATATTTGCATTTTTCACTTTTCAGCCTTCAGCAAACTCCCACTTCTACGCATTTTACATAAACAGAACTCGGTTATGTAATAAACCACATTATTCGAAGCATAAATACCACATATTGTTTTCAAGAGGCATTTATTATACAAGATACATGCAAATATGTTCTGGTGACCCCCCCCCCCTCTTCTAAAGTTTTTGAACTAATTAAATTTGATTGATTGAGATAAAAATTATTGATTCATTATAAATCACAGTACTAGATATAGTAAGTAGTTTTAAATCAAATTAATAAGTTATATTCAGATATATTACAGTAATTGTTTATCTTTCCGGTAAGAAGTTGGCAGAACTGTTTGTATAGATTTCAGATTCTTTCGTCGGAGGTTTCTTATTATCATTTGTATTTATTCTCAGTGGTGTTGTGTTACCAGTATGTACATTTATCGTCAAACTTCACGCGGGAAATTGCTTAGTTTACGCAGCCCCTACGTGACGGACGTTTTATTCTATAATGTGTTTATGGCAAGTGTTAAAGAATCCAATGGGAAGTAAACCAAAAAAAAAATCATTCTGTAGGAGCCATAAGTAATGCTTCCAGAAGATATTAAGAATAGAAATACATTATTATTATTTATTAACGTCTACATTTTGCTACTATGGCTAATTTGGACAGGTTACCAATATCTCCATAAAAATATTTCATACTATCTAAGGTACCCGGCTTTGCCCGGGAAATCATTTGAGGCTGAATGATGATGGTATTTTTTTGGCAAGGCTTTACTTTGTACAATATTTTTACACTTTTCCGTCTCAATGCTTAGGATTTACAGCCGAGTCAGATGAGCTGGGGATATGTTAATAATAAAAGTATTTTTTTATGTGCTTAATTCTACAAAATACACAATATTTTTATATTACCCATTTACTGTGCATGTAATTATTTTTACATATAACATAATAATATATTATTGTATCAACAATATTATCCATATGGTTAATACGATAATTATTAAAATAATTAATCGATAGATTAAAATAATTAATTAATTAATTAAATAGTTTAAACAACTCACTGAAATATAAGGTTAGCATCGAGAGGACAGAAAGGAAGTGTCCCACCTCTCCTCCCTAAACTTACTGTTGCCAACAAACATCCCACTTTTTTAAGATATCAGTTTTGTTTACATTAATTTATGTTAATAATTCTTAGTACATTTTCTTCACAATACAAAAGCGTTTGCTGTATTATTTTTTCTATATTAATTAAATAAAATATTAAATACATTTAAGGAAAAACTGACATTTCTGATTAATTAATGTGTGGGAAAGAGTGGAGGTGGGGGGCATGACAATATATTCTAGTCTTCATTTAAACTGACAATGGCTGTTAAGTTAATCCATCGGGATACTAAGTTGAATAAATTAATACATGGATACGAATTGATGACTATAACAAAACGTCTATGCAAAATTCCTTGCTTTATCAATTACTATAAAGATGTATATAACAAAAGTCACTCTAAATATCTAATTAAACGTATTTTGTCATGTGCACGTTCCCCCCCTCCCCCCCCCCAAAAAATAGGAAACGAAATATGACAATTTTTCATTTCATGCCTCCCTAACAACCCCCACTCCTGTTCGTTCCTAAAAATGATAATAATGCTTATTGTCAAAAATACGTAGTTTCGTAGATTTCTTTAGTCTTTCGAGTCCCATAACATTGTTGACCCCTTCTATAGTTTTTTTGTGTATACATCATTTATACTTCGTTGTACGGAAAAAGTGCATATATCAAATGTTACTTTAAATAACAAAATAAACAACTTTTGTTATGTGCGAAAAACCAATAGGAAACGAAATATCGCGATTTTTAATTTAAGACCTCCCTTACAACCCCACTCCCTTCGTACCTCCAAATGTTAATATAGCTTATAATCAGGGACGTGTTAATGCCATATCACATACGGAGTTTCGTTTAATTCGGTTGAGTCTTTTGTGCCATATAAAATAGTTGACTCCCACTATTGTTTTTAGCGTATAACTCATTAATAGTTCGGTATACGACAAAAGAAAATATTACAAAATTTACTCTAAATAACAAAATAAACAACTTTTGTTATGTGCATATTTGCCGAAAAACCAATAAGAGACGAAATATAGCTGTTTTTAATTTCAGGCCTCCTTTATAACCCCCACTCCTGTTCGTCTCAGAGAATACTAATATAGCCAGAAACCTAGCCTGAGTTAGTAGTAATATACATACCAAGTTTCATACAATTCGGATCAGGCGTTTACGAGTCTTTAAAGGACATACAGACAAAGATTCATTTTTATATATAAGAAGAAGATTATGACAAAAATTCCAAATAACTCCGTTAGAGTCGCATCGAAAAATGTTATAGGACTTATCTTTGTTGCACTATTGAAACTCTACAATTGTTTTTCTTCACGTTTTCGTAATTCAAATATTAAGCGATTAACTCGCTATAATATATTAATGTTAATCGTACTTTCTGTTGACAGACATATACTTTCTTGAAAATTAATATTCAAATTAGAGAAAAAGAATATAGGGTAAAAATTGAAGCACAATAAAGGATTCACAAGATGATTGTATGACATTTAAAAAATTAAAATTACATAAATATTTTTATTTCACCCCTCCCCTACCACAGCCTCCTGGTCTAAACTGCTCAAAAATGAATAGGGATATTGGCTGTTTTGTGGTATGTATGGGGCCTAGCATATTATTTTCTTTTTTTATTATAAATATCATTAATATTTATTAGAAATTATTGTATTTTTTCCCCCATAAAAATAAATTTAATTAAGATCGATTTAATTAAAATTAATGGGATAAGAAAAAATAACCAATATCCCTATTCATTTTTGAGCAGTATAGTTACGACCATTTAAAAATTTCATCTCGATTAAATGCTGAATTTGTGATCGAAGAAGTAAATTTTTAGCTATTTAGAATATATATTCATTATTGATGACCTACAACGAACTCATTTGCGTCACGGACTTTTTAATTTATGTGTATCTCTTATAGAAAAGGTTCCATAAGAAGTATATTTTGATTTTTAAGCTAGGAATTAGATATCTCATGGTATATCAGCTTATTGATACTATGAGATGTGTAGGCATGGGGGTTTACTAAAACTAAACAAATGAATCTGGGTAATATTTGAGGTAGATAATAAACTATTATAACTAATCTATAGCGTAAGGCCAACAAAAGAACGAAAACTCCAAATGATTATTAAATAATTTTTATTTCTCTACTAGTATCGCATCCATATGACGCCTCATTAGGAGAAAGTCTACTACACAAAGGCAACTAAACTAACGGCTACATCTTTCTTCCACTAGCCATGCTAGTCAGAGGATAGCTTACGAAGTACACAAGTCAAGTAGATTTATGTCGATACGGCACGAAATAAAAATATATCGATTACTCCTAATGAAGTGTAGTCTAAATCGTAAATGAGAAATTTATAATTTATTAGCTATCACTTTAAAATTTCTAGTAAATTGGTGTGATAAATAAAGCACTAATGGACTTCGAGATAGATCGACATGTCAGTAGATGGGTAGGGGTATCCTGGGTGGAAGAAGAGTGCAGGGCAAGAAGGGGGACTGCACAATCAGATCAAGGACAGTGAAGGGATGTTCATAGGAGTACTATCTCCATTGCTGTAGGGCCTTGTGGTGAACCCCCTACTGGAGGATCTAAACACACTAGGGTTTAGAGCAGTAGGATAGGCCGATGATGTGGTAATAACTATCAGAGGATAAGTGCAATCGGTGACATCAGATCTGATGAATAGAGCCTTGAGATTAGACCTTTTACGAGGAGGAGGAAAAGTTACTGAATTGGAAGGTCCCAGATTAAAAGGGGAGACAGTAGAATTTAAAGATAAGATTCAGTTCTTGGGACTAATGCTTGACAAAAGACTAAACGGGAAGGAGTATATGAATTATGCTACCAACAAGGCTGTTAGAGCCATTTTGATCTGTAGGAGCTCATTTGGAAAGGCAAGGGGAGTGAAGCCTTACATGACCCATTGGATGTATACAACAATAATCAGGCCGATACTTGGATACGGATGTGTGGCGTGGGGGACAACAAATGGAATGTTAAAGGGAACATCGGAATGATCACACGAAAGTGCAGAGATTGTGCTGTCTGCTAATCTGTGGAGCAATAATGATAATGATGAGGGGGGGGGGGTCGACGCCCACTATAACATTGGAGATAATCTTGGATCCCATGTCAATAGAAATTTTCATTGAGAGAGGCAATGATCAGGATGGTAAGAATGCAGGTTATTTAAAACTCAGCCGGATGGAATAGCTTCCTGAGGATGTTGAAAAACTTTGGGAAGATGCTGGAACTTGCCATCAGATATAATGGCAAAGTATCTCGTATTTAAGAAAATATTTAAGGTGCGCATATATGGGCTCTGTCAATTTAAAACGGACAGATTTAAACAGCCAAAGGGACTGAATGTTTACACTGGTGGCTCCAAGACGGAAGAACTGACCGGGACAGGAGTGCAAGGCGGGTAGAAATAGCAATAACAAATGGATTGCCTTGGGACCCCAAAACCAACTGTTTTTCAAGCCGAAATCTTTCCAATTTTCGCAGCAGCTTATCAATTAGCTGAGCTTAAAGTGGTAGGAAGGGTTATTAATAATCAGACTGATAGTCAGGCAGCCTGTTGGGTACTGGCAAGACCAACTATAAGTTCCAGGGTTGTGGAGGAATTTGTTATAAGGCTTGAAAAATGACCAAGGGTGACAATATATTCGGTAACTGGACACCAGAGTATCCGAGGAAAAGATTCTTTCATGATAATAAGCTATATTAAAATTTTTAGGTTGGAATGGGAGTGGGGGTTATAAGGGAGGCCTGAAATAAAATTCGCGATATTTCATTTTCTATTTGTTTTATGGCAAACGTGCACATAACAAGAGGTGTGTTGTTAAAAGTAACTTTTGCCAGTTTGCCCTTAGTGTATTTAATACTTTACTTAATTGAAGCGTGAAAATTATTTGAACAAACAGTATTGTGTAGAAAATTTAGTCAGATTTATTAATATATTTAATGTATTACAGGATTGAGATTCTAAATGAGTGGTAGGTTGGCACCACTGAGCCTAGGGAGGTGTGTGGATACTTCCTTCGTCCTATGAGTTCTGCCGCTTCCCTGCCGAGCTCATATTGGTCTATGTATACATGTTAATTGATGCTTATACTTTTAGCAATGTAGTGATTCTCAGGAATGCGAATTTGTATAATTATCATAAATTAATTATTCAAAATGGTGAACGCTGGGGAGGTGCACCCAGTTATTTCTGGTATTTATTAACTCTGCTCCGTTAATATATGATATACTTTACTAAACTCACTATGTACCGATATCAATATACTGTTACAATCGAGAATTACAAAAGAGTATTTTTAATAGTGGTTATGACGTACCTAAAAGAGCTGTCACCATTGGCTTTGTACCGCCTCAAGGTAAAGGAACTTTTATTCATACATTGTTTGGAAGGCAGAAACTTTCAATGATTATGAATTATACATTCTATTAAGTTATAAAATAAAAATACATGCACAGGAGACGCGAAATATGAAAATATTGAGGACAGTGAAGCCATACATAACAAATACTTTATTATTACCAAATACACAGCAAGCTTATCAGGCTATAAACTCTAATCGAACATTTGTGTAAGCAATCTTAGGCTATTTGCACACACACCGATTTTGGACGGCCGATTTTTTACCGGCCGTCCAAATTCCAATAGTGAACCGCAGGCGGCAACGGGACCTGGCACACACGCCGACCGCTGACCGGCGCCGGTAAAATGCCGGTGAGCAGCCGGCCACTGCCACTGTACACGCCGGTGCCGGTGCCGTGCCGGCGACACAGTGGCAAATGTGACTAAATACAAACTTGCACACGCACAGATTTATTTCCGGCCGTCTCAGCAGTCCTCGCTACACCATCCTTCAGTGCAGTCGACTTCTTTTAACTACTGTTTTTAGTTTTTAGTGCGTGCCTGCTTGCTTGAGTTTTTGAAATGGGTGACGTAATAGATAATGATATCCTTATTTCGTTAGTGGAGGCAAGGCCCTGGGGACTTGTCTCTGGAGACTTTCAAAGACAGGAATCTTACCAGGGACGCGTGGAGGGAAGTTTGTTGCGCTCTGAAAAACGGCTTTGATGATCTGGAGGATTCATTGTTATTCAGTCTCGTGTCACAAAAGAAACTGGATGTCTACATGCACCTTGCGGCCAATTTTTTACCGGCCGTCCAAAATCGGTGTGTCTGCAAGTACCTCATATCCGATAAAATATCGGCCGATTTTTTACCGGCCGTCCAAAATCGGTGTGTCTGCAAATACTTCATATCCGATAAAATATCGGCCGATTTTTTACCGGCCGTCCAAAATCGGTGTGTGTGCAAATAGCCTTATTGTATACTAGCTCAGATACCCGGCTTCGCCCGGGAATTCATTTGAGGCTGGATGGTGATGGTATTTTTTTGGCAAGGCTTTACTTTCCAAAATATTTTGACATTTACCCTTCCCAGTGTTTAGGGTTAATACCCGTCGTTTCTGTGGATTTGTTAATAATAAAATTAATTTTTTATGTAAGACTTCACTGGCCTGTATATTGTCATATTTCCCGTCTCCTGTGCATTATGCATAGATTTGAATTATTAAGGAGAAAATATTGACATACATTTGTGCATATTTGCTGAAAAAGCAATAGGAAACGAAATATCGCTATTATTAATTTCAGGCCTCCCTTACAACCCCCACTCCTGCCCGTCCCTAGAAATGTTAGTATGGCTTATTATAAGGAAATCGTTAGTATTAATTCACATAGCGAGTTCGGTTTAGTTCGGTTGAGTCTTTTGTGCCAAATAAAATTGTGGACTCCCGCTATAGTTTTTAGCGTATAACTCATTTATACTTCCGTATACGGCAAAAGTGCATATAACAAAAGTTACTCTAAATTACAAAATAAACAACTTTTGTAATGTGCATATTTGCTGAAAAAGCAATAGAAAACGAAATATCGCTATTTTTAATTTCAGGCCTCGCTTATATCCCCCACTCCTCTTCGTCTTAGAGAATATTAATATAGCCGAAAGTCTAAGTTGGGCTAGTAGTAATATACATACCAAGTTTCATAAAATTCGGTTCAGCCGCTTATGCTTGAAAAGGTAACAAACAAACAGACACCAAAGAAACAAAATGTAGTTATGGTGTCTATGACATGTGAAACGAAAAGTTATTGTGAAATTTCGCGAAAAAAATCAATTTCCAGACAGACAATTTACAGAGGTTACAATTATATATATATATATATATATATATATATATACTAGCTCAGATACCCGGCTTCGCCCGGGAATTCATTTGAGGCTGAATGGTGATGGTATTTTTTAGCAGGCTTTACATTGCACAATATTTTGACATTTACCCGTCCCAGTATTTAGGATTGATACCCGTCGTTGCCGTGGATTTGCTAATAATAGAATATTTGTTTGATAAGGCTTCACTGTCTTTGATATTTTTATATTTCCCGTCTCTTATACATGTAAATATGATGAATTTTTATTTCAGGCCTCCCTTATAACCCCCCTCCCGTACGAACCTAAAAATTTTAATATAACTTATAATCATGGAAGAATTAATGCTAATTGACATACCGAGTTTTGTTATGTGCGGTTCAGCCGTTAGTGCCCAATAAAATTGTTGGCTCCCGCTAAAGTTTTAGTGTATATCTCGTTTATACTTTGTTATAAGACAAAAGTGAATATCACAAAAGTTACTTCAAATAAAAAAAATAAACTACTTTTGTCATGTGCATATTTGAAGAAAAACGAATAGAAAACGAAATACCGCTTCTTTTAATTTCAGGCCTCCCTTATAACCCCCACTCCTGCCCGTCCCTAGAAATGTTGGTATGGCTTATTACAATGAAGGCGTTAGTGCTAATGCACATACCGAGTTTTATTTAGTTCGGTTGAGTCTTTTTTGGCGAATAAAATTGTTGACTCCCGCTATAATTTTTAGCGTATAACGCCTTTATATTTCGGTATACGACGATAGTGTATATAACAAAAGTTTCTCTAAACAATAAAATAAACAAATTTTGTTATGTGCACATTTGCCGAAACCCCAATAGGAAACGAAATATCGCCATTTTTAATTTCTTGCTTCCCTTATAACCCCCACTCCTGCCCGTCCCTAGAAATGTTGGTATGGCTTGATATAATGAAAGCGTTAGTGCTAATACATATACCGAGTTTTATTTATTTCGGTTGGGTCTTTTGTCCCAAATAAAATTGTTCACTTCCGCTCTAGGTTTTAGCGTATATCTCGTTTATAATTCGGTATACGAAAAAAGTGTATATAACAAAAGTTACTCTAAATAACAAAACAAACAACTTTTGTCATGTTCATATTAGCCGAAAACCAATTGGAAACGAAATATCGCTATTTTTAATTTCTGGTTTCCCTTATAACCCCCACTCCTGCTCGTCTCAGAGGATATTAATATAGCCTAAAGTCTAAGTTGGGTTAGTAGTAATATACATACTAAGTTTCATAAAATTCGGTTCAGCCGTTTATGCGTGAAAAGGTAACAAACAAACAAACAAACAGACACCAAAGAAACAAAATGCAGTTATGGTGTCTATGACATGTGAAACGAAAAGTTATCGTGAAATTTCGCGAAAAAAATCAATGTACAGACAGAGGTTACAATTTTTTATATATATATATATATATATATATATATAGATATAGATTTAATTCCATAATAAATGTAGTTCTCTGAATGTTTTCTGTAACCTTTCTGGTTTCTGGAATATTAATCCAGATATTTGTATTTTTATTTCTTCGTATTCAGTCTCAGTAACCCCCCTCTCCTACTCAAGCGATTTTCACTATACGACTCACTTTGGTCTTTGATATACACCAAAAATATAATATTTATCTTTATGACAATAATATCTGCCACAGAAAGCTTTCAAAAGGTTCTGCGATCGATAAATGAAAACCCCTGGAAGTTTAAAAACTTCCCATTGTTATGCGCGATTCTGTTATTCAGAAGATTGTGAACAAAAAATTAATTATATAAATTTGTCTTTTGAGCCGTTATCGTCCAAATATAATATTCTTATAATATTAACCCAAATGTTGTTAAGGCCTGAAATAATCCAACGTACTTTTAAGTATTTGCAGTTCCAAAAAGTTTTGAATTTTGAGAATTACACGCATTATGATTTATACACTCCAAAGATTTTTATGAAAACAGAAGAGTTCGTTCTGGTGGGCTTTGTGTTAGCAGATTTCCCATCAGGGATCAGGTATTGAGGTTGTACTCATGGCGACTTCAACGTCGAAAATTTAGATGTTCATCGATCCTACCTACGAAATTTCAAAAATAAAGTCCTTTGAAAACTAAATATTAAGTTCGTTATGGCAGAAATCCAGGAGGAGTGGGGGGAATCGAAAATTCAAAATATCCCAGTATGAGTCAGATTGAAAAATTGCATAGATACAATCATATTGTTACATTTTTTTTATTATCAAAACCAGTAATAAATGTTGCTAATAGGAGTTCTTCTGGATTGCAAAATTAAATACTCACAAGTTTTACAGTTTCTATCACTGCACAATTTATTTAACAAAGTTCAATTCACTTGGATAATTATTCTTAATTACTACTCACAATTTACACTGATAGCGTCACTGTTCTTCAGATTACACAGTCCAATAATTCACTCACGGTCACTGAAATTCACAAAAGACGGCACTGAACTGTCTAAACTCGGCACTATAATGTTACTTACTGAGTCACGGCACAACACTGTTCTTCTTATAAAAACACTTTACCGCACTGCACTAAGTCGCACTGTACCACTGATGTGACCATCAAGACAGATGAGAATAAAACTGACTCGCTCGCGGCTGGCCGTTCTTTATATAGGTTGTCGGCATACTTCAAAGGGGAATTGTCTGGACCCCTCGACGTCTGGCTGGGAGGTACTGGTAGGAGCTAGGACATTCTGTCGGCTTCTTTGATCTATATCGCGCTTCCCAAATACGCGACTCTCTGCTAATCCTTCATTTTCACAACAATATTGTGAGTTTAATTTTCTATAAAGGTTGTGCTATACATGTTTTCTCTATTCGAATATTAACCGAGATATTTGATTTTTGTAGCTTTCAGCCGTCAGTACACCTCCACTTTTGTCTCACATTAGCAATATATATATATATCATCCTTCAATTTATCTACACTCCTACTCATTTTCACTTTTCAGTAATTATGTAACTAATCGTCTGATGTCAAACTTAAATTTGATCTGAAGAAATAGAAAATCTAATTTAAGATGACAATGTGGGAAATCTGCTTAGAATATGCAGCACCTGCACGACAGACTTTTAATTTCAATCTCGGCGCTGTCTAACCTTATTCAGCATTTTGGAGAATACTTGTGATTCCTGAATTTCCTCACATCTTATGAACTTCATTGGATGATCTGTATGACGGGGGGGGGGCACACTTGATTTATTTAAGAAACAAAAAATTATGTCGATGGATGGTTTCCAGTACAAATAAAGCATTCAAAAATAGAACGGGAATGATTCCTGTTGTTTGCTTAGCAAGCAGTTTCTGCATTTAACACCAATTTCAGGCACGCTTACTTCAAAACGAATAATCGTTGATCAAGACGTTTTCGGTTGTAATGTTGTCCCCTCTTTAATTTTAGCAGATTTCCCTTAAGGGAAATCAGCTATTGAGGTCGTACTCATGACGCGAGTTTTGAAAAATTTCCTCAAATGTCCATCGATCCTACCCAGGAGATGACGAAAATGAGGTCCGTTCAAAATTATATAGGTATATATTTATATATATATATATATATATATATATATATATATATATATATATATAATTAATTAACGCTCTAGCGGTCGCAATTTTTGTTTGATCGTTACCAAACTTCATATTTAATCGTTTTATGTAAAAAAAAAGAGATCAAGTTTGTTAATGGCTGAAATCAGACAAGTGGGTGGGGGGGTTTAGAGGGGGGGATTTCGAAAATTCGAAATACCTCCATTATTATGCGTCGGATCGAAATATTGTATAGAATCAATCTTATTGAAAATTTTCTATAAATATTGTTCTATACATTTATTCTGTATCTTGAATATTAACCGAGATATTTGCATTTGTATTGTGTGTGTGATCGGCAGGAGTCAGCTATGTTCGGAAGTTTCTAGTGCGGCAGTTTCCGTAACTATTTGTCCTCGTGAATAGGTTACTACTACTGTTATTATTAGGCAGAATTCTCTATTGTAAAACTTCACGTGGGAAATCTGCTTAGTTTACGCAGCCCTTGCGTGATTTAGTAGAGCTGACAATTTTTCTTTGTGGATTGCATTTATATTAATGTTAAGGCATGTAACAGATAGTCGATCTGAAATTTTTGATTTGTCAAAGTATACAGAATCTCTCCTAACACAATAGGAAATTTTCACTCATTAGAAATGATATATATGTTCAACCCCGTGTATTTAAAAAGGAACAGTTAGTAAACTCGTATAAGCTTAACTTCATGAATTAATTTGTGAATTCCCAAAATATTTGTTCCAAACAAAGTAGATTTAAAAAAATTGTGTTACATAAAAAGAGCCACGTGGATAAAAGGCGGCGCCAAATGGTGATTATGAATGAAAATTGATTTATTAAAGGAGCCAGCCTCTGGAATTCTGAATAGCTTCCTGCCTTTTATTATTATTGTGAGAGATTTCTTGACTGAACTCAGCCTAATACTGTTATCCGCCGAGAATTAAATATACACTCCCTTTGCTTTCCATTGATACAAGAACATTAGCATCTCATGTTGTCCGCAGTTAGTATATCAGTAGCCTATGTATCACATGTTGTCAGCGTGAGATATCTTGGTCTAACCGTAGCCTAGGCAACTAATATTGTCAGCAGTTAGTCTAACCAAAGCCTTTGTATTTCATGTTGTCAGCAGTTAGCCTAAACTCAGCCTTCGCTTCTCATGTTGTCAGCAGTTAGCCTAAACTCAGCCTTTGCGTCTCATGTTGTCAGCAGTTGGCCTAAACTCAGCCTTCGTACCTCATGTTGTCAGCAGTTAGCCTAAACTCAGCCTTTGAATCTCATGTTGTCAACAGTTAGTCTATACTCAGCCTTCGCACCTCATGTTATCAGCAGTCTAAACTCAGCCTTTGCATCTCATGTTGTCAGCAGTTAGCCTAACCTCAGCCTTCGCACCTCATGTTATCAGCAGTCTAAACTCAGCCTTTGCATCTCATGTTGTCAGCAGTTAGCCTAACCTCAGCCTTCGCACCTCATGTTGTCAGCAGTCAAAACTCAGCCTTTGCATCTCTTGTTGTCAGCGGTTAGCCTAACCTCAGCCTTCGCACCACATGTTGTCAGCAGTCTAAACTCAGCCTTTGCATCTCATGTTGTCAGCAGTTAGCCTAACCTCAGCCTTCGCACCTCATGTTGTCAGCAGTCTAAACTCAGCCTTTGCATCTCATGTTGTCAGCAGTTAGCCTAACCTCAGCCTTCGCACCTCATGTTGTCAGCAGTCTAAACTCAGCCGTTGGATCTTATGTTGTCAGCAGTTAGCCTAACCTCAGCCTTCGCACCTCATGTTGTCAGCAGTTTAAACTCAGCCATTTAGCCTACCCGTAGCCTCTTTTTACTACTCCCAGTTTACCTAGTATCTTTTTTTGTTGGTTAAAACTAAAGTGAATGAAACTATTGATGAATTAATGTATTGACTTCCAAATAAACCCTCAGTCTAGTGAGAAATAGTTAATACCGTGCGTCTGACAAACTCCATTCCCTTATTATTTTATTTACAAAAAAAAATAACAGTTATTAATGCCCGGTTACCTGCTGTAGAATAGAAGATTTAATAGTGAAAATATAATGATTGAATTAATTTATGCATTAATGAAGCAAGTCATTTTGTTCACATAACACATATATATATCCTGAAACACGAAGGAGGCCTGTCTCACAGGGTACTATAAAATGTTTTGATCCAACACATACGAACTGAGATATTATGAATTTTTATTTCCCCCTTCTATAATCTAATACATTTTCTCTATCAAATGTTAACCAAGATATTTGTATTTTGTAGTTTTCAGCCCTTATTAAACCCTTACTCATACGCATCTCATTAAAAATAAGTTAATATATCCTAAAAATCCTATTCCTAGCGTAGATGTCAAATGATGTTTTCATAGAATCTTTAATGTGTGAAATACATTCGAATTTGTTTAAAGTGCCATCATCAGTAAAGACACTATTTTTTTGAGAACTTAATATTTGAACGATATAAAGTTGAAAAGTTTTAATTTTCAAGCAGGATTTAAATCATTTCTCCGTCATTTGGAGTCTGATCAAATTTCAAATAATTCATCTTTTTGATCAGTTAATGTCCTATAATTTTTGCTACAAAGATTGCCCAAACAATGCTTTAACAAGCTAGGACTGCTGGATTCAGAGAGTCCTGACATAGAATGTAACTGGGTCTCGCAAGTGAATATGATAGCCAGTCAGTACGGATGTACCGAGGAGTTCAACACTTTTCACCCTAACAGTATCTTGAAGTATAAAGATGACATCCTTGAAAAGACCCTCAACCATAACCTCTCAACGGACATCAATAGAGCTTTAAACTCAAACTGGAATCCCATTTACAGAGCATTATGCAGTTTTAATAATTTGCACCCTGAAACCTACCTAACATTCAAGATTCCTTTAAAAAAACTAAGATGCGTCAGCCGACAAAGGGTTGGAAACCCTGAGCAGATTAAACTATACCAAGGAAGCAAACCTTTACTTCTCAATGCAAACGATCTCTGCCCATTTTGCAAGCAGTATATCAATGACAATAGCCTATACTATACCACCTTCTCCTACACTGTTCAGCTCTCCAAGAAAACCGACAGAATATTTTATAGCCATCCATCTCAACATCCTCTGATCATCAGTCAATACAAATTATGTTAAATACTAAAGATGTCAATAAATGAATGGCTTTATAAGTTCATTATAGCAGTTCTGAAAACGTTTGACTCCCTTAGTGTAAATGAGTAAACTCATATCATGAACAATTTGTGAATATATTACTTTTTGTGAGTGTTCTTGTTATTTTAGCAGATTTCCCTTAAGGGAAATCAGCTATTGAGGTCGTACTCATGACGCGATTTTCGAAAAATGTCTTCAAATGTCCATCGATCCTACCCAGGAGATGACGAAAATGAGGTCCGTTCAAAACTATATATATATATATATATATATATATATATATATATATATATATATATATATATATTTGTCTGTTAATACTCTAGCGGTCACAATTTTTTTTTCGTCACCATACTCGGTATTTAATCGTTTGATGTAAAAAGGAAGATCAAGTTCGTTAATGTCTGAAATCGGACAAGTGGGAGGGGGGGGGGGTTAGAGGGGCGATTTTCGTAAATTCAAAATATCTCCATTATTGTGCATCGGATGGAAGAATTGTATAGAACCAATCTTATTGCAAATTAAAGTTACTATAAATATTGTTATATACATTTATTCTCTATCTTGAATATTAACCGAGATATTTGCATTTTTATGAAGTCTGTGAGACATGTGGTCGGGTACAGTTCGGATTAGTTCGGCCATATCCCTCGTTCCTCGGCTCAGGTGGGAGGCTTCTTCTAACCTTGCCTGTCGTTTCTAACCTTGCCTTACGTTCGTTACTTTGTGAGATTTATGCAAATACGTTATGTTCATCCGCCCCCCCCTTCTTTAGTTCTTGGACTACTAAAATTTGAGTTATTAAAATATAAATTATTCTTACAATTCAGAAGCCGTTTCAGTTGGGAATTTATTTTAATTAACTGAAAGATTTCTCATTACCGTTTGTATTTAATCATGGTGGTGTTGTGTTACATGTATGCAGATTTCTCTATTGTAAAACTTCACATGGGAAATCTGCTTAGTTTACGCAGCTCCTGCGTGACGGACTTTCTATTGTGCACATTTTCAAGGCGAACATTCGTATAGAATTTATATTGTTATTTTAACTGTTTAAAAATTGTAATGATAGAGATACCATTGAACAGCATTAAAGTAATTGTACTATTAGAATTAGTTAGTAAATTAGATTAGAATTATTGAAATTGAAATATATTTAATTCACTTCATGAAATCGATGTCACCGTTTATTGTAAAAGCATTTAGGATTTACCAGACAAAAAAAGAATCAAAATGTGTCTGTTTTGTATTTTGGCTACATCCTAGACTTCTTATTAGTAGATGAATAGAGAACGTAATTCGAGATGACATCATCAGCATACTATTCCAGCACGTGGAAATCTTTTTGTTTAGTTCACGCAGCACATGCAAGACGTTCTATTTTAGCCCGTTAACGATGAGTAACCCGGCCATATATTAATATTATACTACTTCAGGGTTCTGACAACTGAAATTTTAACATTCACAAATATATATATATATATATATATATATATATATATATATATATAATTGCCATGAACACTTCAGATTTTCGTCCTATAAAGAGGGACATCAATCTCCTTTTATTTTATTTTTATTTTTTAATTTTAACCATAATCAATAAGTAAAGAAAACTTGCCATCATTTTCGAGATAAATCCATAGAAAGAAGTGAGGTCCTTAAAGAGGTTCATGAGGGTTCTTGTAGGGGTTGAGAACAGCTGAAGGAGTGGCTAAAGACCGGAAAATATATTTTAATATTTTAAAGGGCTCAGCAAAATCGAGTTAGCCTTTCTAAACGGATGTTGACGGCAGAGGGACAACGTCTAATTGAGGCACTTCCGGCTTTATTCAGATCGTCTTTAAACAAGTGGCAGAATAAAAATGTTATTAGGGAGGGTTGATTTTTTTTTTTTTTATGTCTGCTAGCTGAATTTATTTATTCTTCCCCTTCGTCGTGTTTAAGCCGTTTAAAATGCATTAACATTACAACTCAACATTTCACGAACGTGTATCTTCTTACAAAATGCTATTCTGCAGTTACCATTTACAAATTTAAGACTTTGAAAATCGGGTACAACAATTAATTAAAGGGGTTTAAAATAGCCGTACAAAGTGAAGATCGTCTGTAGTAATTTCTCAGGGGCTAGTCTGGGGGCCCTTTGCTTATATAGTATTTAAAATTATTAATGTCATGGAAAACGATTTTCTATGTACTTAGACAATATTCTAAATTTATTTACTCACGGTTAAAAACTGTTTTATAGTCAAATAAAGAAGTATATGTTGAGGATTTTTGAAAGAAATTGGAAAAATATCCGTCCCCCAGGGGCTACTCCAAACTAAGTAGATTTTCCACCTGCTGATAAGACATACCTCTGATTTCATCTCGCCATATATCTCTATTTCTTATCCTTAGTCAGTCGTGCCCTTCTTACTAACGTAATTTTCCCAATAATAATAAAGATAGGGTATTTTTTTACATAAATTTAATGTAAAAAAAATTTACTGTATTAATAGGTACACAAGGTTAAGAAATAAATGTATTTCAAACAATATATATCAACTTACAAAAAAAAAAAAAAATAAAGATAACTTGTATTGCATGAAGAAAATAAATATACACTTTGATAAAAGAGTAAATTTATTTAAAGCAGTATGAAATGTGTAAATTACGATTCACAACACTTGAAGCATAACAATTTATGGTGACTTCCACATGCAAATTTAGAGCAGGAATATCACCAGGCATTTGTTTTAGGTCCTTTTCTCTACTGCATATCTCGCAGTGCTGTTTTTTTCTTACTGAACGCTTTGGTTCTTTTACTGACCATGTATACCTATTTTTACCTTTCACAAGCTCCATACCAGGAGTAAAAGGAGTTCCTGCTTTGTCTTCCGAACCAGCACTCTCCTCAGTATTCGAGTCATCCTGAACGATGTCCTCAGTTTCTGAGTCAGTGTCTCCACCCAAAACTTCTCCTGCCTCTTAAAAAATATCTTCCTGCAGTAACTGTGTAATTTTAGCACATTCATCGTCGTCCGGAAGACACAAAGAGTTGACTAATAGTTTTTTATACATGCTACGTAATCAGTCGCGTGGAGTCCGGCAGACCCCAAAGCTACTTCATTGAGTAATGTGATCACGAAAGGGAGACAATTGCACCAGGCCATAAGAGAGGCATCGGAGACAGGAAGCTAGCAGAGGTGGGGGGGGGTGCAAGTTCAGATATGAACAATTGGTATGGTTTTGTTTGGCGCCTGGGGTCCATCAGACTCCACGGGACTGACTATGGGCTAATCAGGGCTCAGGTTAGCCACGTGAGTTAAAGCGTTGACCTTAATCTCACATGGTAAACCTAGAGTGGCGAGTTCGATTCCCGCCTGGGCAATAGGAATTTATTTAGTGACAAAACACATTAAATAAAATCCTTTGCCCCACCCTGGCTAGAAAGGGATAATAACCTGAAGATAACCTGTCCCAATTAGCAATAGTAGCAAAACTTGAACGTTAATAAATAAATACAAATCCGACGAATAGAAGGGGGAGGGGGTAACTGGAGATTGAAAACAAGAAAGTCGCGAGATAACTCGCTTAATATTTGAGTTACGAAAAAATGTATGCATACCAATTGTAGATCACCTATGGTTCAACAAGTTGGTTCTGTGACGTGTTTCGATAAGACAAAATAACGGAAATATTTTGAACTTTACAATACTTTGAATCTCCGTTTCTATCGGATCGGAAAATTGTAATAAATAATTCTTATTGCAAATAAAATGATCTATAAATATTCTTTTATACATATTTTCTGTATCTCGAATCTTAACCGAGATATTTGGATTTTATAGTTTTTAGCATTCAGCAAACCCCTACTTCTACTCATGTTAAACTAACAATACTCGGTTATGTAATAAACCACATTATTCGAACCTTCAATACCAAATATTGTATTCAAGAGACCTTTATTATACGACATATATGCAAATATGTTCTGGTGACCCCCCACCTTCTTAAGTTTTTGGATTACTAATATTTGATTGATTGATATAAAAAGTATTCTGATTCGTTATAAATTATAGTACTAGATATAGTGCATAGTTTTCAATCAAATGAATATATTATATTCTGATATATTTCATTAATTGTTTTTCTTTCCATTGAGAGTCGGATTAGCAGACTTGTTTGTTTACATTTCAGACGGAGGGTAAAGGTATTTTTTTACCATTTATAATTATTCATTTAATATTCAAGGTTGTGTTGTGCTATCAGTATGTAGATTTATCTATTATTAAACTTCAAGAGGGAAATCTGCTTAGTTTACACAGCCTCTGCGTAACGGACTTTTTATTTTAAGAAAGCCCAACTCATACTCTTCTGACTTTTAGTAATAAGAGAATATATCTTGAATCATCTCTTATTCGAAGCATAAACATCCTCTGTTGCTTTATATCCAATATTTAGTTCCAGACTTTCTTGGAATGGACTGTGAAATGTGATATCAGTCCTTTATATTTCAGATAGTGACACTCAAATTTTTTCATGTTTATGGTCACTATTCATTTGTTTCATGTCAACTATAAACTTTTAATTCTTGAAACTTTTTTGCTAGTTGATAAATAAAGAATATGACAAAATAATTTGTGTGCCATATGGAAAATTTGCTAATTTTATTTTATTTTTAATTTGCATGTTCTTTTGGGGCAGACCTTTTCATTTAGGCCTTCAATTGAAAATATTTTTTACTCCCAGTCTGTATGTATTATGTATCTGTGACCTACAGAAATAGTATTCTCCCCTAAGGGGAACATGGTAATTTCAGAATAAGGGGAGTGGGTACTGCCTAGAATATTACGTGGATAAAACATGGTATGCGAAAGAAAATTTTGTTGAAGTACTTCAGATCTAATTTTTGAAAAACAGAGTCACTCAGTACCGTGAATTAGCCATACAAACAAAGAGAATATTGAGAACAGAAATCTGCGCTGGGTATTTTTTAAATGCCTTTAATTATTATTTATAATTTCTTACTAGAATAGTTTTGCTGAGTGAATAAATGCTAATGATGCTTGGTCATCATCAGTACCCAGCTAATCTAATAAGTATAAAATTACCGTTAAGAGTTATTTTAGAAGGATTACTTTTGTTATTTACGTTATGAGCATACGAGATGTTATTTATCAACGGACTAGCTGAAGCTGGTAATTTTCATGAATTATGGTAAAATTAATCAATCTGTATTGTTATAACAGATAAACTAGCTTATAATAAATGCCAAATGAGCAGGTGCTATGATGATCTGTGAAATTCAAGATCAGATAGTTTAAAGACACTCTGTTTCCAATTCTAGTTAACATTTATGGGGATGTGATTGGCATTGATACAGTAATGAAGTGTCCTTAATTTCTTTTTACTACTACGTATAACAATTATAATTTTGTGAACATTGAGAAGGAAAAACTGATTTTGCAGATGAACAGATTATAAGTTTTGAGCTTGATATAGTCCTATGACTATGTCCATGGATAGATGCCCCACTAATGGTCAAACTGGTAATCATACCATTTTTTGATGATTTCAACATTTTAATAATTACCTTAGTTTCCTTTTTTTAATTTTGAAAGATCAAAAAAAATATTTCAATAAATTGCGTGCTGTGGCATAATGTGAAATTGTTTTTCAACATGAAACGAGTGAGAATATTTTTCTTTGGAAGAAAACTCCTAGGATCCCTTACAATCATTATCAGTTTAAAGTCACAATTCAATTTTTAGCAGATTTCCCTTAAGGGAAATCAGCTATTGAGGTTGTACTCATGACCCGATTTTCGAAATTTTTCTTCAAATGTCCATCGATCCTACCCAGGAGATGACGAAAATGAGATCCGTTCAAAACTGTGTATATATATATATATATATATATATATATATATATATATATATATATATATTTGTCTGTTACTGCAATTTTTGTTTGATCGTTACCAAACTTCATATTTAATCGTTTTATGTAAAAAAAAGATCAAGTTCTTTAATGGCTGAAATTGGACCAGTGGGAGGGGGGGTTTAGAGGGGGGATTTTTGAAAATTCGAAATATCTCCGTTAATATACGTTAGATCGAAAAATTGTATAGAATCAATCTTATTGCAAATTAAATTTACTCTAAGTATTGTTCTATACATTTATTCTGTATCTTGAATATTAACCGAGATATCTGCATTTGTATTGTGTGTGCGGTCGACAGGAGTGGGCTATGCAAGAGCTCTGGCGGCCGTTGCTGTAACTATTCGCCCCTTGTGAATAGGTTTAGAGATTCCTCACTACTGCCGTTGTTATTAGGCAGATTTCTCTATTGTAATACTTCGTGTGGGAAATCTGCTCAGTTTACACAGCCGCTGCGTGACGGACTTTTTAAATTCTTGAGTTTAATTAGCTGGTGTAGCATTAGGTGGGCATTCATAAATAATTGTAGATTAATTTTTTTTTTATTTCCACTTATTGATCATTGTTATAAGATTAGAGTCCATTGTTTTCTTCTCCAACTTGCTGACTTGTACATATGTGTGAAGGCCCTGAATGAAATATGTTCAATCTCCATTTCTACTTGTCTCTTAACTGACCTAACAATATCCTAGTCTCATCTGCTGCTTCAAGGTTAGCAAAGCTTTTAAATTTTATTTGGATCTTGATAAATTGTACTTGTTTTTCTATATTTATACTGAGTCTATGCTCTTGCCATACAACTCAGCCATTGTGATAAATGCAGTGACTCTCCATCATACCGTCCCAATAATCTATCTGCTTATTCAGTTCTTAATTTTTGAATAGATGCCCCTTTGTCTAAACAACACCACTCATATATTATATATACCCACCCTGGTTTCACCTTTTTCTATTTAACAATATGTTAGTTCTTATAATTAGAATATAACTAAATAAGTATGAATTAGTTAAATTTGTGTAGTTATTTAAGGGAAGTGAAAATAATTAAGCACAATTACGTCAATGTACACAATTTATTAATATAATTCCGTATAATACATTTTAGCTTACAACTATCTCTGAAGCATCAATAACAGACTTACAATCTATATACATAAATTTCTATACATGTCTGCAACATAAAAACATCACTACCCTTGCCTCTTTTTATAACGTATCCAATAACTAAATACAAATTATTTAACAACTGCAAATAATAATTCACAGGTATCTTCAATATATTATTATTTTATTTGATGAAAGTTTAACAACTAACAATTCAGAAAAAATAAAAAATAAAATATAATTTGTAGGTGTTTTTCTCACACCTATTGTAATATTTTTGAGAGTTAATGAGGAAAACAATCTTCACAAATCTTAAATATGATATAGAAACAGCCACTAAATATATGGCACATTACATCACATTTATAAGTTGAGTAAACATGAATACATATAGTTTTTTTGGTTTTATCTTGCTATTCTATATTTCAAAACAGTGTTTTGATCAAGGGTCAGATTATCCTCTTATCAGAATACACCATTACATTTTATTGCACAGGCATACAAAGAAATATATTTAAATGAAAATAAAATAAATTATTTCAAGAAGTACATTGCCTGTAAAATACATGCCTAGCAAAGTCAGTACCAAAAAAAATTATATATTTAATAAATAGTAATTTATAAATTAACTTGTGGGACATATTTTAACAGTTCTTTTAATTGTTTGATACATACATCCCCAAATTTATATTTAAGTTTTTCCCCCTTTTTTATGCTTTTTGAGAATATAAACAAAATATCGGCGACTGATAGACTACTGCTAGATTGAAATAAGGCACGATCTCATTTTTAGCTGAAATATTAATAATTTAATTGAAAATAGCAGCATATTTTCTTATATTTATTACTTTTAAGGTTGCAAAAATAAAGTTTGTTCAACAAATATTTTATTTCATCCGTTAATGTACTTGAGCATCTTTTAAAAAATGACTATTCCAAAAATAGTTTATTACCTTGGTTAAGCAGTGATCATCATTATATCTGAGCAGCAAATTCAAATAAATTCAACCGAATCAACCAAAAGGCTGGCAACATTATGAACATGAATATATACAGATGACAATACATGAATATAGATACGGTTAATAACAGCAATCATTAAAAAAATAAAAATATGATGAACATTTCTAAATAAACATTTATCAGTAACAAATAATTGAAGGAGTAAAAGTAATGAGACACATTTCTCAGGGCAGGGTAAAATGAAAATGGTAAATAAATTTGACTAAATTATATTGGCACTTATTTACTTCTAATGTTGTATCTATGTTAATTATTCATAGTCATTTGTTTAACTTTTACACATAGCAAAGAGCAGCATAACTACTGCCATGCTACATCAGCATATCCCTATGTAACACCTAATTACTTCTTCTCCATGAATGTATCAAATATACATGTAAACCTAAACATATATATTAATTACATTGTATGTACATTCAAACTTACATGTATTTGTAACTGTTCAATGCCAAAAAGAGAAAAGATCACAATGTGCTTCTCAATATATAATTTTTTTACAAACAAATATAATTTTTAAATTCAACATTTATTTAAACAATTTTGTAAAGAGCATTGGTCTTAAACAAATGCCCATTAACTATCAGCTATACTAAACACAACAGTATTCTTCTTATTTTTATGAATTTTTTATTTTTATAATTTTTTTCTTAAAACATCAATATTTATATTTCCTAGTAGAAAACAAAAAAATTTCCTAGTGACTTGTTCTAAAGTATTAATTTCTACTAGGAAATGATTACATCCAAATCTAAATTACATTTATCTAAAGCAATAAATGATAAAACAAAATTTTTATTCACATCCCTGCACATTAAGCATTCATTAAATTTTCTATACTTCTTAAGTCATAATATACATCCCCATTAATATCACCTATAATAATATAATTAATTTGTACAAAATATTGAGGCAACTCTATTTACAATTTTAACTAAACTAACTTGAAATGAGCTAATAATTCTTTTAAAAATAATTATAACAATAAAATAAATGATTTAACTTTGAGCTAAAAAGTCATAATGGCAAATAAAAAACAAAATTCTCCAGAATAACTTCACACTATGAAATAAACTATAAATAATTCAATTATTTTTATAAACATCAATTAGCTAGTTTGAGCTTCACACAGTTATACTACACGTAGAAATATTTAATTTATATATATACTTTTTTTGAGGCAGTTGAGGTAAAACAGTAATAACTACTATAGTTAGATAACGATGTTCATATTCCTGAATATTATACAGACCATGAAGACCAGGTAATTATATAAATAATCAAAGTATCTAATTGACTGTCAAAGTTTAAAACTTCTGTTGTTTCATTTACAATAAAACAAATTGGCACATCAAACACTCTCTGTCCGGCAACAATTGACAAGAATTATGGCAATTTCCTTCTTTCTCGAAATGATTGTACTCCTTCGAAGAAATTTACCAAAAACAATTTTTGTTTTTTGACATGATTTTAAACCATTGTCAGTAATTTAAATTCCAGCACAAGAATATTTTAAATGTTTATATAATGTAATTAGCTTCTTGGCCCTGCGTTAATAATTCGTTGTGATTGGTGGAGAAAATAAGCCTCCCATGGCCTCTAGTACCAAACTCACCAATAGTCCTGAAAGAAAACAAAAGAGAATTAATAGCTATCTAATATACCTTATAAAACATTTTGAAAAATTAATCCTATTTCTCTTCATCACTTTCATTCATGGTAAATTAAATAAAAGTATATACGTATGTAACTATCATAGGTAAAAAGTCAATATATCCTTATCAAATATTGATTAGCATATTGCACATTCTTGACTACAAACTATTCCTATCAGTACAATCAAATAAACTACTACAACAAACTGTTACTACCTAGTGCTATAACTGAAGAAAATTCTCAAATCTCATAAGAAATTATGTTCTATATTTTTTCAGGTTTCTGATTTATTTATTTATCTATTTTTGTGTCTGATACACTCATAAATTAAAGAATATATTATACCTAATGGCTTAGGGATAGAATAATACACCACATGAGCCACAAAAAATCTTGCTATAGATGGTTGGACTCTTGGTTTAATACTTCATTTTAAAATTAAAATTAAATTTTTTCTTATACAGGAAATGCCACACACGAATGTATTGAGTATGTGAATGCTAAAAAAGTGTGAAATGTAATTCATTTTTATTTTTTTTTCATTGACACTCAGCTGAAGTGAAATATATTTCTATAAAATTATAAAGTATAGAGTAATGTTGTAAATTTAAGTATTCATTATTGAGTTAATCTAGTTTTGGCCTAGTTACAGTGATAATCTTTATTAAATAGTTATTTGGTAAAAATAAAAAAAGCAAAATTAAATGGTTATACTCAGGACATTTGTAACAAAATAGTCCACTCATGAATAATATTTATTAATATTTTAAAAAGAAACGTTTTTCCTGTAATATAAACTGGTAAATTACTCATTCAAATAATAATAAACCAAAACAGCAAATCGCCCCCACCATAATTTACTTCTGAATGAAGGGAAATGTATATTCTTAACCCTATATTGTCAGCCTTAGAAAAGGTTAAAAATTAATCATTTTGATATATTCCTATCTTATATTAATGCATGATATTTTCTAGTAGATCTATAAGATGACTTCCTTTACATAAATCTACCAAAGGACATTAGTGGAAATGCAGTTCTGATTCTAAACTGAATACAGAGGAGCCCCCCCCCCCACCCACATGATTACCACATATCACATTCAATTACTTGTCCCACCCATATTTAATGGCCTAATATAAATGAGACTTGATATTTGTATGTTTGTTTGTTTTGTAGGGTTTTAGGGCGAAAAACTACCAGGTTATCACCGCCCTGTAATATCTATAACTTGATATTTGATCTAACCATAAATAATTTATTTTTATGATTTTTTTTACAAACATATTGGACAAGTAACAGTGGCTATTCACTGAAGGCTGAAAACTAAACAAATAAAGATTCTCAGTTAATATATGAGTTAGAGCAAACTGGATTAAACAAAAATACTATAAAATAACATCAACAGGATTTGTTATACAAAGCAGACTCTCATACAAGAGCTGTATGAGGGCACACACACATACAGAAAGGTAGATACATACTTATTCTAAAACAAACATTATGTGCACCCAGGGGAATGGGCTCCTCAATGTGTGGAGCCTCCTACTAATTATTTAGTTTTTTCTTAGGATTGGGCAATAATCTATTGAGGTTCTACCAAACTAATAAAAACACCCTATGAGAGGGAAAAGCTCAGTTGTTGGGAGAACATGGGTATTCTGGGATATCTGTCAAATTCTCGATGTACGTGATGTGATGTGGAAAAGGCAGCTTACGCGAGCTACCTCCTTCATGGCGGGATTAGTACGAGAGATTGATCTCATCACATTGTTTGGACAGTCATTTCAAACAGCCAATGGCTCAGGGACCCACTTCCCTCAAATGCTGCCATTACACCTCAGGTATAGTAAACATAAAATATGTTTTAACCTTAAATTAAGCACAATTAGTTAATTTTTGGAACTAAATATATCGACCTTAATCTAGAATTAAATGTACAAAACTTATATTAAAGTGTTTACATTCAGTGGAAGTGTTATATTTCAGTCGCGTAAATTTAGCTTTTAAGTGTCTCCTTGTAGCTCTAACGCTATGTAAGAAATAAGAGGAGGTTCAGCTTAAGAAGAAAATTTTTTAAATTAGTCCTGCGTCGATGACGCTTCTATGAGTTTTAGCTTACACACATCACTCATTGTGGTGATTGAGACTGAAAATACATAATATATATCGAGAACTGCTAACACATACATTTGAATAATTGTAATATTCTTGGTTCGTTCTCTGTTGCTTTCATACTCACGACACCAAGTCACTAGTTCTAAGCAATCGCAGCCTTACATTTGCCAAATCTCTAACAAAAAGCCCGTCCACGTGACCAGAAATGGATGAATACACGGATATTACAGAAATATAATACCCTTAAGGGACGACTTGATCATCGGAGACAGTAACATGATCTGATGAATCTTTTTTAAAACCAAATTATGAACTAACATCCAAAAAAAAAATCACTTAAAAGCAATAGGATGTAATTTATACGAAAATGCATTAATTAAATAAAAGGAGAACATAAGCTCCCGCCAGTGAAATTATAATTGATTTAACCGGAGGTATACAGATATATATAAAACATTAAATTTACTTTCACACAGCACTTCGGCGAAGTTTGAAGAAATATTGGTGTATTTTTATGGAGTGAGCAACCTCAATAACTACTTTTACTTAAAAAAAAATGGTAAGAACGCATAAAGTCTCATTAACCGCCAGTTGCACGAAAAATCTATTGAAACAAAGCAGTAAGTTAAATTATAAACGTCATTACCGCATAACGCATTTGCAAGTATCTCGCAAATTAAAATTCCGTAGGAAACAATCTTTAATAATTAAGATTGGAATAACACGTTTGGCGTATTGGTCACGATTGATTGCCAAAAGTGGGGTTCCACCAGTAAAAAGAAAATACAAATACCTCGCTTCATATTGGAGATACGAAAACAATGTATAGTGCAACAATTACAGAGAATTCAATTTTCAATAAGAATGATTATATTACATTTTTTTGATCCGACTCATTATATCGGAGTTATTTTGAATTTACGATTTCCTCCTGTAACTCCCAACCCCTCCCCCGTCCCATTTTAGCAATTAACGAACTTAATATTTAGTTTTACATACAACGTTTAAAAACCAAGTTTGGTACGGATATATCGTCAATTACGAACGCTACAGCATTAACAGCCCATATATATATAGAGATAGATAGATAGTTGCTTTTATTGTCATAGGACCAATGGTCCCCTCTTACAGACAATAGACATGTGTGTTTACTATAAACTGGTTACTACTACTATAAATTAAACTAAACTACTTATAAATTAAATTAAAACTTATCCAAAAAACATAAAGATACTATATATATATATATATATATATATATATATATATAGAGAGAGAGAGAGAGAGAGAGAGAGAGAGAGATGGAGAGAGAGGTCATCTCCTAAATATGTAGGTTGAAATGACTTGTGAAGACATTTTTCAGAAAACCGCGTAATGAGTATAACCCCAAAACTGATTACGCTTAAAGGAAATCTGTTTGGAAAAAAAGTCAGCCCATTTTGAGAAGCTGTAAAATTTTTCAAGCAATATTGATAATTGAATGATCTAGCTTTTATGTAAATTCCAGGTTAAATTAAACGTAATATTCTTTTTATGTTTGTACTCATCATTGTTATTGAGCGTGTTGAGTAAATTATTGTTATTTTTCGATTAGATATGTTGCTCGAAAATGCGAGACATTTGTCATATTTCCCAAGTGGTAGGCTAGTTGGTGGACAATCCTCCCAAGAACGTAAAGTCGAGTTATTATACAATGCACAAAAGTCCTGTTCACTAGGTCTGGTTTATTTCTACGTAGCCTAAGTATTCAACTGGGCTCATTGAATTTCGTCTTTACTCAACAGGCTGATCTAGATAGTTACTTTTCAAACTTCTGATTAATACGTACGTCAATGGAAATCGTCACATTCATTTTATAGGGGCTATAAGTGAATTGTGTTAACGTCTTGCACCTAAAATTTGCGAAAGGGAGAATGAGGACATATTAAAAGTTGCTAAAATGGGGGGAGGTAAGTAGGGAAGAAAGAAGCGGTAAAGAGGCTACCGGGGGCGGTGAAAGACTTTTTGCCTAGTATTCAGTTAGTATGGTAATTAGGTGTCTGTGCTTGGGAGAGAGAGGGAGGGCGAGAGAGAGGTGGGGGTGGGAGAGGTTATTCTAATGGTCCTCCCCCTAAGCATCCCCTAGATAGGGGGCGGCGGCGCCAGGACTGCCGGCGGCGGGGGCGGCGCCTCCGATCCTACCACCACCTCCACCGGGGCTCAATATGTCAACCGGAGAACAGAATCTCTCTCTCTCTCTCTCCCTCACCAAGACACGGGCCGAAGGTGAGTTACAATCTACCACCCCCGCTCTCTACCCTATATTCTACTGGTTGTAATTCGTCTTGGAAATTAAAATCTCTATAACCTAACAGAATCACAATGTTAAAACATTTTAGCAAATTTGATTTCCGGAAATCTGCTATTAAAGTCGTACTCATGAAACGAAAAATGTATTTAAATGACCATCGATCCTACCCAGGAGAAACGAAAAAGTCCGTCACGCAGGGGCTGCGTAAACAAAACAGATTTCCCACGTGTGCCACATATTTGCATTTATCTCAAAAAATAAAAATTCAATGAAAACAATATTTGGTATTTATGCTCCATATAATGTGCTTCGTAATATAACATGGGTTGGGGGGGGGGTTAATGAAACCGGAAACTTAAAATGCAAATCTCTCGGTTAATAATCAATATAGTTAAAATACGTCCGTAACAGCATTTATATATATATATATATATATATATATATATATATATATATATATATATCTATATAATTTTGGACGGACCTCATTTACGTTATCTATTAGGCAGGATCAATGGACATTTGGAGACATTTTTCGTAAATTTCGTCATGAATACAACCTCAATAGCTGATTTCCCATAATCTGCTAAAATGAGGTACGTTCAAAATGATATATATATATATATATATATATATATATATATATATATATATATATATTTGTCTGTTAACGCTAAGGCAGTCGCAATTTTTGTTTCAACGTTACCATACTCGATATATAAGCGTTTCATGAAAAACTAAAGATCAAATTCGTTAACGACTGAAATTGAACCAATGAGAGAGGGGGTTTAAAGGGGAGGATTAGCGAAAATTCGAAATACCTCCGTTATTATATCTCAGATGGACATTGTATAGAGTCAGTCTTATTTCAAATTAAATTTCCTATAATATTGTTATATACATTTATTCTCTCTCTTGAATATTAACCGAGATATTTGCGTTTTTAATTTTCAGCTTTCATTAAACCCCCACATCCTACTCATGTCACATAAACAATACTCTGTTATAGAATAAACCATATTATTCGAAGCTTAAACACTAAATATTGTTATCAAGGAACCTTTATTATACGAGATACACGCAAATATATTCTGTTCAACCCACACGTCTTAAGTTTTGGGATTACTAAAATATTATCGATTGAGATAAAAATTATTCTGATTCATTATAAATTACAGTACATGATACACTAAATAGTTCTCAATAAAATTAATATGTTATATTCGGATATATTTGAGTGATTGTTTTTCTTTCCGGTGAAGTATATGTCTATCTCTCTGTTCAGGTCAGAGAGGTTGGCTAACCTGTTTGCTCACTATTCATACGCTTTCCGTTAGGAGGTTATTACAATTAACTGAAAGATTTCTACTTGCTGTTTGTACATATTTTCTTAATATTCACGGTGTAGTTAAGTGTTACCATTACGTATATTTATCTATTATAAACTTTTACGAGGGAAATCTGCTTAGTTTATGGAAGCCCAGCGGGACGGACTTTTATTCGAGATGCCTTAAACTTCTTACTATCTTTACTTATGAGTCCCTGAAGACTTTTCGTTTCTCTTAGGTCTGATGAACAACTTCACAGTAATATGCCAATTCCGAAAAATCATTGTCTTCCATAAAGTGACATTGATTGAAAACTTGAAATCAAATTTCATTCTAATATATTTTACTTATTTATTTAATCAAAAATTTCATCAGTTCTCGCTTTTTCCAATAATATAAAGGAAAACATACGGGCTTGTGGTTAAGCGATCAAATATTTCATAGGTCGGATTCGTTCTACGGACCAAATCGGTCTGGAAGAATGCGTTATCTCAAATACATGTGGCTAAGAACATAATGTGAATACCTAATTATACACATAGTGAATTCTAGGTACTTCGAAATGGATAGAGCAATTTCCTAGGTCGAGAGGTAAGCTATTTAACCAGCCTGTTTTAATGTCCTGAGATGATTGAGCTGATATTATTTCGATTACTTCTGAGATAATACATCTATTGCATATGCTGAATGTTTCATTCATATCCTAATATGGGGTTAGTAATAGATTTCAGAAAAGTCATTTGATGTGCCAAACTGTAGGACATGGTTTCCATATAATACAACAGTTTCCCTGCCCAGCAAGTTGGTTTGTCCACTTTTAGTAATTTGTGTCAAGGATTTTCGTTGAATATATTTAATCTATGCCTCTGCAGCCCTCCATATTTACATCAAGCCAACTCCGTCCTGTAATGCCAAATTGCATACATCTTTACTTACTATACATACATCATTTTCTATGGCGACATTCTTTGAAGATGACTAGGCCGTCGTAAACTCACAATGTAGGAAATGATATCCTAGTATTTACAAAAGATTATGAACTCATTATTCGTCAGTAATTTTACATCCTTACTGGAAGGACGTTTAGCCATCCAGGCTAAATAATCCTGCCTATGATATACTGATGATGTAAATCACACCTGAACTGAATATACTTAATTCGTATAATAAGTTCTTGGAAGTTTTTCTTAAATTTCAGTTCCAAGCAATGTTTCCTCGCATTATTTTAGCAAATCATTAGCGAGTTGTTCATTTTCCTTAGTTAATGAATAAATTGGCTTTATGATGTGGATTATTAAAGAAAAATATTCCCCTATGAATTTTGGTCTCTTAACCCATTTCCCATTTATAAAGGGCGCGCATTGATATCCAAACTCATTAAGTAAAAATCTTATCCATGGAAAGAATAATTAACCAGGAAAAAAATCATCTTTGATTATATAGAAGAAAATTTAGACCAAGTGGTTAAATTTAAAAATAGTTAAACAATAAAATTTGAAAGTTAAAGTAGACAGAGAGAGAAAGAGAGAGAGTGAGAGGGAGAGAGGAATGACCTAATAACTTCCACTAGAGGTGGCTCATTTATAGAATGAATGGATTCAGTGGAAAATTCGATGGTATTATATAGAGGGGAGGGTGGTGGGGGGTGGAAGATGGAGGAGGGGAAGCCGGTAAGGAAACTGAAGCAGCGGACTCCGTGGTCAATGGTCCATGCACGATTAATGCTGCCTCTTGTAATTGATAGCTTTTTTACCCAATACCTTCTCTAACCCTCCCCCTTACAACCAAGATCCTCTCCATAAGCCACAAGAAAAAAAAATACATGAGAATAAATAATAATAATAAAAAAGAGAAATATAATTTTGATCAATAGCCTCGTTTAAAAGAGGAGAGGAAAGGATGAGAAATTGCTCAGAGGTCTAAGGGCTCAGGAAGGAATCCTTATCGCAGCTAATATCTTCAAATGGAGTTTTAAACTCCTAAGGAATATTTATTCTGCAGAAATATACTTCAAAGAAATGCAGGAAAAGCACCCTGATGACTGAGAGCAGATTTAGGTACATTATATAGAGCTCTTTCTTTTATACATATTTAATTGATCTCACTCAAGAAATTTAGATAATAAATTACACAAATGATAGTAATAAAAATATTTCTCTACTCCAGAAATCAAAATCTTTGAATTCATGCAGCAGATATAAGGTAAAATAAAATCAGTATCACAGCCACTCTTGATTATCGTAAATAGCCCTATTTCGAACCTGTCTTGTGTTTTAAAGTTTTGAATAAGTGGAAGACAATTATTCCATTATATTAATTATGGTGCTTCTCAGGCACATTTAATTAAAGTTTTTTTCTTGAAACTTGTTTATTTTAAGAAAGAATTATTCATTACCGTCAAAGGATTACTTTTACATTTAAGAAGACCAAATAAATTTAGACCTTTGCCAAAGAAGATATTATCTTATGACGTTTTATATTTCATAATTATCAAACTGGATGGACTTCTTATGTCATTATGTTAAATAAAAATAGGGTTCTATGAAATTCCACTCTGTTTAATGCTCGAGATTGATAAATATTTAAAGATTTTGTTTTTACTTTACATCTCTTTCAATTGATACCAAATCATCAACATTTATATGAAATTCGTTTGTTAAGATTTCTTTTAATATTGAAGTTTTAAAAAAGGCGAGTTGGTCAATTCAATGATTTGTTTTTATTATAATACATATACGAAGTAGCCTAAGCACCCATTTTTATGACGACCAGGCTATGTTGCATTGAGTAAAATATCAGGGTAGATAAGGCACTAAGTCTGAACTGAGGATGCAATAAGCCTGCTCCAAGCGAAAATAATTTTGCCAGAAGAAACTATTTTTAGAGTATGTCGGCTTTAGTGTTTATAGATGGTGGCGATTTTACGTTAGGTCAACTATTTCTTATTTTATTTCACTCACTGTAAAAATGAAATTATTAAGGAATATTTCATAAGCATAGAGAAAACAAGAAGATACAATCATAATGTCATGCTGTTATGTAATGCTGGGGTAGATGTTTTAAATGAAGAGTCCTATAAGCGAGCGTGGGCATGAAACAAGGTTGTTTATCAGATTTTAAGGTAGACTGTACAGCAATACACCAGTGTCCTCCGGGGTTACATCAACAGCCTATTCAGGGGCATGCGTTATTTACGATTTTAAAATTTGCTGAGTATTTATTATCAATTTACAAATAATGAGAGGAAAATGTGTCCATTGACACAGAAACAGAGAACTAAGAAGGGTTTTGATGGTATTGAATGCTTACGCATTATTTCTTCACTAGCTTTTGTTCGCTTCTATAATAAAATAAATAAACGTTCGGCCTTGCTTACTTCTTTGTTGACGCTGTTCTCTAAAAGTAATAAATTATGCCTGATATTCAAGCTCAGATTTCAGTACTTTTCTTCATTAGACAGCTAAATCTTTCAAATGGATATTCGAATTGAAGTTTAAAAAAAAAATATGACCTACTTTCAAAACAGAGTATTGTCGTTTAAACGGAAATTGAAAAAGTAAAATGAATGTTCATTAATTCTTGTAAGTGAAGCTGTAAATGAGATATTACCATTTTCATAGACCGCCGCCATGAATGCATAAGTCCGCTGAAATAAGTCTTAAGAGACATTTAAACAATGCACTGTCGAAAGCAGCTAGTATTTGCATTGTATAATTAAAGCATGAGTAACGAACCTTCCGTCAGCTTCCTCTCTTTTGTATATTTATGCATGGAATATTTTTTTTCCCTGAGCTGAACCTGACAGATTTTACCGATTTAACCCTTTTAATAAAGACGATAAAGAGTTAACACTATATTGGAGCCGTATCGCGCAAGGATGGAGTTTAACCAGAGGCATATTTAGAATTGTTTTATTTGCTTGGTTTATAATTATTATAATTTGGATTTATTACAACAATATTCTTCATAGAGAATCGAAGAATGTTTATTGGTTGAAAACTGATCCATCACGAGCACTAACTAACTTACTCCTTAAAGCGACGCTACAAAATTATGTTTTTTGGCATTCTCATGGCCTTAGGCATGGTTATTAATGGTTAACCCTTTTAATAAAGACGATAAAGAGTTAACACTATATTGGAGCCGTATCGCGCAAGCATGGAGTTGAACCAGAAACATAATTAGAATTGTTTTAGGTTAATCAGAAACACTTTTTTATGGCTACTCACAATTTATTTCTAATAAACGCTAAGCGCTTTCGGGAATTAAATCCCCATCCTTAGAGCTACAAACAATAAAACACCATAATTAAGGAGTCTAAAAACTATTTTTTTTAAAATTTACATAATTGATCATATAATAAACAGTCAATAAAATTTATAAAAATAACACATATATATAAAAACAAAAGTGTTCCTGATTAACCTGATTCATCACCCTCACCACCAGCTAAAAATAAATACGTAGAATCTTTTATTTGCTTGGTTCATAGTATAACTTGGATTTATTACAACACCATCTTTTATAGAGAATCAAGTAATGTTTATTGGTTGAAAACTGATCCATCACGAGCACTAACAAACTTAAACCTTAAAGTGACGCTACTAAATTTTGTTTGTTAGCATCCTCATGGCCTCAGGCATGGTAATTAAGTTTACAAATCTCTAGTATTCACGACTGATTCCTGGTTCTTTAGCTTTAACGAAATTAAGGCAATAACAGACAAAAATCGTATACTACTAACTCGTAAATATTATAAAATATTCTTCGGTTATTAATCATCAGTAATAAAAGGTTTCTCTTTTGGCGGTAGAAATGCTGATACACCTTATAATCATGTAGGAGCTAATGGTAATACACATCCCGAGTTTTGTTTAGTTCGGTTGAGTTTTTAGTGGCAAATAAAATTGTTCACTCCCGCTATAGTTTTTAGCGTATAACTCATTTATAATTCGGTATACGTCAAAAGTGTATATCACAAACGTTACTCTAAATAACAAAATAAACAACTTTTGTTATGTACATATTTGCAGAAAAATTAATACGGAATGAAATATGCGTGAAAATGTAACAAACCAACTAACAAATAAACAGATACCAAAACTAAAAATTGCAGATACCGTGTCTATGGCATGGGAAACGAAAAGGAATCGTGAAATTTCGAGAGAAAAAAAAATCAGTGTACAGATAGAGGTTACAATTTTATATATATATATATATATATATATATATATATATATATACAGGGTGTCCCAACTTCCCGTGCAACCCCCCCCCCGAAATTTCTATTCGATTGTTTCTACTTGTTATGAGAAAAGTTGGTATAAAAGTGAAATACTCACGATGGCTAATGGACCCAAGACTGGCCTGAGTAAGGTTGCTGGTCTGGTTGGGATGTGGAGGCCTGCTGCTGTGTGAAGTTGAAGTCTAGCGTACCGTCGAGACTCAGCTCGTGCTTGATGACCTCCTCCACGTTGCAGTCGAAGCCACCGTGGAGGGGGAGGGTCTCTATGTTGATGTTGAGATCGTCCAACATGGTGGGGTTGAGTGCACCCATCAGCTGACCCATCATCGTCGCGGCGCTCTCCCCTTCGTAGCCCGTCCTTGTCTGCAACATTTAATGTTCTAACATTAGCAGCTGATATTTCAAATTAATTCCTATTTAGTGATGATATAGTGTCCTCCTCTATCATATCTACTGGCTTCGGTGCAGCATTGCCTTTCCGTATGCAGCACAAGTTCAGTAGATGCGAGGATTGTCCCGGCAGTAAGTATTTATTATTAAAATAATATATTTTATTTCCTAGCTGGTATCGGCGTTTTAAATTCTGTTATCAGTTATCTCATAAAAATCAGAGAAGGCAGTTGCAAACCTTGTTGCAATAGTTTTATTTCTTCAAATAAAAGTCCTAAGAAAAAGGGTGAGTCATGATTGATATTAAACAGATACCATGAACTGCACATGCATAACAGCTCAGAATTAGTTGAATAATTACTAAAAATGTATTGTAAATGTAGGCTCCTTTGACAGGACTTTATTAAGGCTTTATTTCAACGTTGTTGGATGAAAACATGCACTATTGATATTGTTTTACAAGCAGATTATTAGGGTGATCAATTTAATTTTTCAAAATCTAAAATAGAAACTACCGCTAACTAGGTAAAACACTGTATCAACCACATGAAGAAGTCATTTCTAAATCAGAGGAGGCCATTTGAGAGTTCTAATGACTTCTACTGAGTTACTAAAGTTTAAGAAGCAAAATAAAACGTTCTATGGTACACTGGGTGGTCAGACACCGGCAAGACGGAAGAAAATGTTACTATTATTCACTATCTCACGACGGGTGCCCAAACTTATATGGCAGCCATCATTTTAGTAACACAACTATTCTTAATCGAAACTCCACAAGTGAATAAATAACAATTTTATTGTTAAATAGAACTATTTAAAACCCAATCGCTCTAGGTACCATTATTCACACCTCCCAAAATCCTGAACGGCAGAGGAACCAATTAGTCAGAATCAAAAAAACGCCTTGTCCTCTACAACTACCTTGATGTATGGAGAGTCCACATTCAGAGACCAATCTCCGTCATCAGTGCCTGCTGATTAGAGAAGTGTAACCTAGACCAAAGCAGCCCTGTTTTTCTTAGTAGAGAAGAAATTACGTCATCAGAGCCAGAGCTCTAATACTGATCTCGTAAACTAAGCTACCAATTCGAGTGGGCCTAATCTGAATTGTTCGTTAACGTAACGCTAAAAGAACAATTTTAATTTCAACAGATTCGGCAATTCTTCTGTAACTTCTGTATCTCAGATTCTGGATGAGAAAAAGCCTCAATTGTTGACAGCAATGAATCAAATACAACCACCATCGACGTATTTCCCTCACATGTACACTTCTAAAGAAAACTAAGACATCATGCAATTTGTCTATGTATGGTGATTCACTTCACAATAGACTCCGTATGCTCTTCGTTCTAGGGATCAACGATGTTGTACTTGTGGTTGTGCTCTCCACTCAACAATCAAATCCATCAAAATCCTACTCTTTAAGTAGACGGGTCAGCTGTATTCTTTTTGGTTTCTCTTCTTGATTAGAGTAACTGGGATTCGTTCCATAACCAAGAATCACTCGCGACAGATTTTCTGAATTAAGTAGCACACTATTAAGGCAATAACAGCACATTGTATACTACTAACTCGTAATTCTTATAAAAAATTCGATTGCTCGGTTATTAATTATCATTAAAAAAGAGATTTCTCTTGGTGGAGATTATCTTCATTTAAATGTATAATTCTCTAATCTGCGAGGTAGCTTCAATATTCTATTTGTTTTATGAATTTATTTCTGCAAATACATAAAGGACTAATATTTAAGCAGTCAGTAGAAAGGGCAAGCGTATAGTAGTTAATAAAGTAAGATTATTTTACTGAGCGCAAGCACTTCATTTTAGCAAATTTCCGGTAAAAGAAATCTATCAAGGTTGTACTCATGAAGTGATTTTCGAGAAATTTCGATCCTACCCAGGAGATTACGAAAATGAGGTCCGTTCAAAATTATATATATATATATATATATATATATATATATATATATATATATATATATATATATATATAAATTGTCTGTTAACGCTCCAGAGCACGCAAGTTTTGGTTGATCATAAACACACTCGATATATAGGCGTTTCTTGTAAAACTAAAGAACAACTTTCGTAATGGCTTAATTTGGATACGGGAAGTGGGGGGGGGGGGTCAGATGGAGTGGGGATTCGAAATATTTCCGTTATTATAAGTCGGGTCGAAAAAGTGAATAGAACCAATCTTATTGCAAATTTAATATACTATAAATGTTGTTATTAATGTTATTTTCACCATCATGATTATTAACCGAGATATTTATATTTTTTAGTTTCCCGCCTCTAGTAAATACCCACTTTTACTCATGTCATATTAACAATAATCTGTTATAGCATTCATTCCTTGTTGTAATCAATAGTTTGAGAATTACCTATAAGGGCAATCAAGTATGCTAACCCTTAAGTAAATGAATATTTTAAAGCAGTATTATTGCTGTCTCCGCAATTCTTGATGGTTGCGCAGTCAAGAGACAGAAGCTGGAACCTATGTAAGAATGTTGTAAACTTCACTTTTACCGACTTCACTCCTTCCATGATACTGTTTGCCATATATTTTATGGATAAGATACAGTTCACGATTTCTGAAGTGTGTTTTCGTGAGTTGCACCACATGAGCATACTTATGTAGTTGCAATCGCATGCCTTGAGCCTTCCACAACATTTATTTTGAGCCTTGATTTGTGTTACACGAGAGCCCGAGTCGCCATAATGGAGTACCTTTGATATGTCTAGCTGAGGACCTCCAGAAGGGCAGCCCGTGAGAGAGAAAGAGACGGTGTTGTCCTGGTGTATTGATCGACAGGGATCGCCCTTGATCAACTACTAATTGAAGGATCTTCTCGGCTCGCTCCAACTGGCTTTTTTATAGCAGTGCCTTATTCTGACGAAAACATTCTTTTCAATAGGCAGCCAATGGAAATAAAGAATCTGTATTGCTTTTAAAGAAGTAATTATTAGTAGTCTCAGGCTTTATTGGCTAAATCACAAACCTTCAATGGGAACCAATCTATTACTTATTGGCATTGTTGTAAACTAAAATTGACATTCTTTTTATAATCTGTATTTTTTTTTTCGCAACTATTTCGATTCTCTGAACGAATCAGATTTGTGACGTCATAAAAAAAAAATCATTCATAAACTCTGACTGCCTTTGGATAATATTATGCATGTTCATTCCTCATGGCCTCTTCAACGTCATTTATCTAACATCTATATGACTTTCAAACATTTATGGGGAGTGGGAGGGGGAGAAATTCTTTTGATCACAGGTGTATTGCAGCAAGCACTTGAAACTGAATAAAAATTCCTACTGACAGATAAATTAAAATAAACGAATATCACAGTCCAAGTAGATATTGAATATTTTTTTTTAGCACACACTCTTATGTCCTTTTATTTATATAAAAACCTGTTAATTCTAATTTAAAATGTGGTAGGTGATATTCTTTCTGAAAAGTATTTAAGTCTCATTAAGTTGGATCTTTCACCCCACAAAAGCAACCAAAAGGCTCTTGTCTATTAATTGATTTTAGTTGACTATAGTATATTTGGTGAGATAGATAAAATTAAATTGAGGCTCAATAAAGGACAGGTTCTGGATTTCCTAGTGTTTTGCTGGGCGTATAAGCTTAAAACAAGTAATTTTACCAAATGCATTGAACAATCTAATCTTTCAAAAAAGTCCGTCACGCAGGGGCTGCGTAAACTAAGCAGATTTCCCACGTGAAGTTTTAGAATAGAGAAATTTCACGTGAATCGAGCAGTTAAGGAAACGGCCGAACTAGCTTTTGGCGGGAAAGTCACCCGTCCGTTAGCCGCCCAGATGTAATAACAGATGCCCAGATGTATCTCGGTTAATATTCAAGATAGAGAATAAATGTATATAACAATATTTATAGTAAATTTAATTTGCAATAAGATTGATTCTGCACAAATTTTTCGATACGTCGTATAGTAATGGAGATATTTCGAAAATTCTCCCCTCTAAACCCCCCCCCTCCCACTTGTCCGATTTAAGCCGAATAAAACGACTAAATATCAAGTTTGGTAACGATCAAACAAAAACTGCGACCGCTAGAGCGGTAACAGATATATATAGATAGATAGATAGATAGATATATACAGTTTTGAACGGACCTCATTTTCGTCATCTACTAGGTAGGATCGATGGACATTTGAAGAAAAATTTCGAAAATTCCGTCATGAGTACAACCTCAATAGCTGATTTCCCGTAAGGGAAATCTCCTAAAATGAACGACCAGTTTTTTTTGGTTGTATTATGAGTTATGCGGAATCTGGCTGTTTGGGCTTCAACAGCTACCATATAATCAAATGAAGATAGTCCTCACTACTAAGAGTTGAAAGAACAAAAATGACCACAAATATTGTTCATGGAGTCATTGTCTGACATTGTCGTTGAGCCGAGCTCATAATCTATATAAACATTAAACGTACCTCTGAATTTAGTAAAATAATATTACAAGAATATCGAATTAAAATGAAGCAACAGATTATTATTTGGTACCGGAATGTTGGCAGTAATTATACTAATATACATGGATGACATAGTTAAATTGATTACCTTGGGTGCGATTGCGCAGGAAGGGCATGGCAATATCTGCCTGTGTGTGGGGCACTGGAGGGATGATTGTAGGAAGGGAGGCCTGTAGGGTGGGGGCGGCGGTGGTCCTCCGAATCCTTGCTGGCCTAGCCTCATGTTCTGCTCGAGGGAACCTGCCAGCTGCTCGGGTCCGTAGTAGGTCGTCCACTCGCTCTCTGCTGCTGGGATCGGGCTCAATCTGCCCCCGCACGACGAGGCGTTCGAAGATGCTCGCGGCCTGAAGTCAGGGCTGCAACACAAAACAAGGCATCATACTCCGCTCTCTCAATTGAAGACAGCACATATTATCCCCTCAGGGAATTATTAATAAAGTCCGTCACTCAGTGGCTGCGCAAACTAAGCAGATTTCCCACGTGAACATAGATAAATCTACATACTATTAACACTTAAAACCACCTTTAATATTACACCCACAAACAAATGGTAATAAGAAATCTTTCAGTCAATTTTAATAACTTCTCAATGGAAAGCGTCTAAATTGTAAATAAACAGGTCAGCCAACGTCTAAGTAAATGGATAGAAATATTCCTCACCGGAAAGAAAAGCAATTACTAAAATATATCTAAATAAAACATATTAATTTTATTGAAAATAATTTACTATATCTAATACCGTAATTTATAATGAATTACAATAATTTTATTTCAATCACTCATTTGTTAGTAATCCAAGAACTAAAGGCGGGAAGGGGTATCAACAGAACGTATTTGCATGTATCTCGTATAATAAAGGTATCTTGAAAATATTGTTTGGTATTTAAGCTTCGAATAAAGTGGTTTTTTATTATATAAAAGAGTATTGTTTACATGACATGAGTAGAAGTGGGCGTTTGCTGAAGGCTGAAAACTAAAAAAATCCAAATATTTCGGTAGTATTCAAGATAGAAAATAAATGTATGTAAATAATATTTAGAAAGAATCTCACACATTTTTCATTGGTTGACGCCATAACACAAACAAATTTCAAGGAGTGAAATTATTCATCAATCTGAGCCATGAAACAATTTAAAATACAATTTTCATGCCACAGATAAAATATTCTATTTCAAAATCTTTTGGCCAATTTTTGATGGGATTCCAAAAGGATGAAAACTAGAAATTCAGCGTTTGCTGGAGTATTCTACTATCAATATTAAGAACATTCGGTATTTTACGATCATTATGAAGTTCAATGAACTACTAACCTCAAATCCATTCTTGAATTCAGAGGAACTCGAATCTAAGAGCACCCTCAAGCTCAAATATTCTTTGGCATACGGCATTTATTTTGGTTATTTTTCAACTGAGTATGTTATCTTGAGGGCTCATTAGCCTCAATTCAATTTTTACTCAGGATATAACAATTGATTAATTAAATTCCATCTTGACATGATAAATATGAGCCTGAATAATTTATAAAGTTCTTTTCGGGCGTATTAGGAAACACATCTCTATTAGACAGGATTCGGACATCGTGCTCTAAATTACAAAATGTAAAACGAATTTATTGACAGGTTGCCTTGATATATATTCACTTTTTTTTTAAAATGTCGGCACTTCTCTCTTCCAATTGCAGATTAATGACCGAGACTCGGAGGTTCCAGTTCCGGGAGCACGGAATATATTTCTTACAGAGTTGATAATTTAAATATTAATTTTTGTTTGTGATGCGACTCGTACACCTCATTAATAAAAACTCCCTCACGCAGGAGCGGCGTAATTTAAGGGGTTTCTTCGGTATCTAAAGTTTACGGAAAACAATTTAATTTCAATCCATAGTCCTGGAACTGTTCTATAGTATATCATCCGGCGTTCAAATAGGAATTTGGTGTGCATAGTAATCTTTAGTGTGAAGTTAAATAAAACCAGATTATAATATTCAGATAGAAGTATATTTAAGTTGGCTGAGTAAAATAAAAAGCGGTAAATCATAACAACTATAAATGTCCACGAAAATAGACAGGTAAAGTATAAGTAACCTAAAATTTATATATATATATATATATATATATAAAAAACTTTTAAATTTAAATTGATCTTGTTTTAGGAGCTCATTTAATTTATTTAGATTCTTTAAGAATTTTTGTGTAATTTAGTCACGCGCCCAAATCTAATAGCTACCTTTTCTAAATAAACCTTATTTATGAAGTTTGGTCTTATTGTCTCCGCTAGCTAACAGACTATATATTATATATATATATATATATATATATATATATATATATAATATAGTGATAAATGTTAAGATTTATAATAAATTATATGTGGTTAAGCCAATATATTTAAGAGTTCTTACTTCGTGGATAAAAAGTTGATCTAATTTACAAATGTTGTACTATTCAAAGAGAATATATTTAGAGAACATGGAAGGATTTCAATGGAGATAGTTGTAGTTTGGAATAGTCAGAGCTGGTATATGTTACAGGTCAATGGAGCTAATTTTGGACAGTATATAATCATCAACCCTATTCCACATGGTCAATGGCGATTTCTATTCAATTGTCAATAAACCACTAATTTACAATTAATTTACAACCAATTTGCACGCTGTTATGACGATATCAATTAAATGGTTCATTTAACGCCAATTTTCCGCTTAATAGACGTAAATATAACTAACATGTATGCCAATATTTGTTTGTTATTACGTAGTCTGTAACTGAATGTGATCAATAATTATGTATCCGAATCTTGAGGACAAACACACACCTACGAATATGCATTGTCAGGAACACATTCCTCTAGGAAACGACACGTGGGGAAACTTGTCTATCTCATGCAAATTAAAAACATCAAAAACCTATATGTATTATCAAAGCCCAAGTAAAAATTGTTTTTTATGAATACAATTTATTTAGTTGATAACATTTAGTGAGCATTGAATGTTTCTAGTTTAAGTACACGCTAGTAGCCCTAATAAATCGAATAAATATTTTTTTTATTTATAAATGGTATTGATTAAAAGTAGATCGAGTCTGGATATGTTTATTAGTTGCGGTTCAGTACTGGCTTTTCTTTGAATATACAATCAGTTGTAACAGGCCGCACCAAAAGTGGTTCTTCAAATCAAGGAAATTGTAAGAAATTCCTTTTTTTCATTTTGATTTATCGGTGAAGAAATAAAGGTATTAAGTTAAAGAGTACCTAAGTTTAAATAAAATATAACCGTAAAATTTAAGAAATAATATTTATATTTTTGTTCATATTTTTCTTGATAATATCGCAAGTTCAATAACTCTTTTAAGGTGTAAGAATAAAATCTATTTCTCCTATAAATGGACACAAAATTAACTTCTCTATATCAGGTTTTATTGAAACATATGTATTTAGTCCTTCCTTTGAGAATGTTTACATCAAATAATGCAATGTTCGTGAGATTCCATGCCAAGATCACTTTTTTTTTTTTATTAAGTTACTCTGGCCTTGAAAATCCCAGAAATAATTACGAAGGTACAGAAGTAAATGATAGTTTTTCATCCTTATTAAGTATATAATTTATATTCTATGAATTAATTCGGAAATTGATTGTACTTTAAAATCAAAAGTATGAAGGATAACATTGATTATATTTTCCCCATTTCTTAGAACCAATTGTCATGTGTGATACGTTTTGTCTTTGTTGTGCAACAAGTAATAGTTATGTGATCGCCTAAGGCGTATTTCCATATAAATCTTTGATTCAAAAACTATCCTTGGAGTCAACTATAGGCGTTTATATTTCTAGAGGTCAACATTTTAATAAAAGTATAATTTTGGGAGCTAAATTTATTTGACAAGGGTAGTCTCCTTATTCATCATGACAATGTACTACTTGAGTAAAGCTGCCTGAGGGCTAGTTATACCTACGTCTATTCCATATAATAATAAATCGTAGACATCCTTGGTGCTATAAAAGAGGTCCACAGAGGCTGTTACATCTACACATATTTCTTTATTCTCTATATAGCTCTCATGAATCAAATACCAATGTCATTATACCAATCGTGGATATCTGGAACCCTTGTAAATCAGACAGAAGCTATCTTTTTAGTTGCATCGTACAGCATGAGCATGATAGTGAGGTATTTCGTTTTCTGCCTATTTACTTTTATTATAAATTAAGAAAAAAACGTCGAACCAAAGGAACGAAGACCAAGCGATGTGAATAAATTGGCATTGCCTTACACCAATATATTTAATTTTTATTTATTATTGTCCATTTTGTTCTACTGAGACCAATCGAGAAGGATTATCTACAGGTTACCACCCTTTTCTAGCCAGGATGGGACTAAAGATTTAATTTAGTGAGCTCGTCACTGAAAAAATTCCTATTGTCGAGTTAAGAATAAACTCACGACTCTAGGCTTGCCAAGTGAGAGTAAGACCATGTCTTACTGTCATGGCCAACCTGTTATAATTTTAAAAAGTGTTGTGTGTTATTATTAACACCCGCTTTGTGCAACGATGGCTAATTGGGACAGTTATCTACAGGTTACCTCCCTTTTTCAGCCAGGGTGGTAGAAAGGATTCTTTTTAATAAGTTCCCCACGTGAAAATCGGACTATCGACTCTCGGTAATTTTATAAAGCACTTTTCTCCTAAAGCCTGCTGAGTTTCATTTTTTAAGAATGCCTAAAAAGAAGGCACTAATTTAACCTAACAATTTGCTGACTTGATTGTATTGATAGGATTTTTGCATCCCTGGAAAACATTGATACTTCATTCATAAATCTTACTTAATGAACTCCAAAAAAAAATTATCTCTTTTGCAGGAATCAGTCCAATTAAACGAAATTCCTTCTGAATTTGGTGCTTTCAATACTTTCTAGTTAAAAAAAAAATTACTGATTCATTACAACAACTTAGGCTCATGTGATTGAAACTATTAAAAAATTAAGCCCACACCACCAACTATAATAACTTACAATGAAACATCGCAAAGAGAAATTTGCTAACTTGAGTTATCAATAAACAAGTATAACGTGAGGGATTTATTGAAGACGTCCCCTCAAGGCATGTCCTCATTCGTCCTATGAAAAGAGGATTGTAGACGTAACCCATTTCTGTGATACTACAAGCTTTAGAGTGCTATAGTAATGATCTCTGTGGAGTAGTTCCTCTTCCGACAATATTACTGAGAAATGTTCTCGTAATTCGTCCCTGGGATATATCTCTTGTACGTTTGTGCTTCCGGTTGTCAATCATATTAAAGTTCTATAGAATTTAGTGTTAGTAAAGCAAGACATTTTTGTTCAATAATGTACATTAGTAACTTTATATGCTTAAAACGGAAATGATTTGATGAAATAATTATATTAATTGATTTCCGGCATTTTATGAATAATGTTTTCATATAAAATCTTGTTTAATACTTTTGTGTATAAATTACATGCTGCTAGGTATTCAAAATTTATAGCTTTTAATCATAACAGGATATGAAAGCATTAGAAATAGCAAGACTTCAGCATGGCCTCTCATAGTTTTAAAGGAGTGGTCTCAATATTCTAGAATAGCCTCGAACCATTTATAAAATTTCTCAGTGAGCAAGGGAATTCATTTTGTACTGAACTTATTCAATAGTGTTCTTAGCTTCACCCTGGGAAAAATGCATTAAAGGAAACCGATCTGGATTTAAGTTAGTACTATTATAGGAAAATGTTCTATTTCCTATGATTGTATCTTGTGATCAAGAATACATTTTGTCAATTTTTGAATAATGCTTCAACAGCTTCTGTTATTTGCTGATAACACCTTACTCTTTCGTGGCAAGAGAACAAAGTCACCTCACCTAGTTTCATTGCTCTTACATACATTATTTAACAATTTTCAACCATATGTTTATCTTCAATTTCTAGTATTATTTTAGTCGACCACGAACTATGGAGAGGAGGAACGAAATAAAGGTTTAAAAAAGACAGAAGTTATCTCCGTGTCATTTAGTAATGCCACAATCAAATTCGAAAGCTCACATAAATGAAAGACATCAGTTAGACTAATATGACAAATAACAAAATTTCCAAGTAGAATATCCATTGTAAAATAACGCGTGTAAGGGTGAATGTTCTTAGTCATAGTTGTACTGGTTTCAATGTTCAAAAAGACCGTCACGCAGGGGCTGCGTAAACTAAGCTGATTTCCCACGTGAAGTGTTACAATAGAGAAATTTCACGAGAGCCGAACAGGTGAGGAAGGAAACGGCCGACCTAGTTTTCGGCGGGAAAGTCACTCCCATCCGTTATCCCCCCAGTTTTAATAAAATGCAAATATCTCGGTTAAAATTCAAGATAGAGAATAAATGTATAGAACCATATTTATAGTAAATTTAATTTGCAATATGATTGATTTTATACAATATTTCAATTCGACGTACAGTTACGGAAATATTTCAGATTTTCGAAAATCCTCCCCTCTAAAGCCCCCCCTCCCACTGGTCCGATTTCAATCGTTAACGAACTTGATCTTTCTTTTTACATAAAATGACTAAATATCGAGTTTGGTAACGATCAAACAAAAATTGCGACCGCTAGAGCTGTAATAGACATATATATAGATAGATAGATTGATATATATATATATATATATATATATATATATATATATATATATATATATACAGTTTTGAACGGACCTACCTCATTTTCGTCATCTCCTAGGTGGGATCGATGGACATTTGAAGAAAAAATTCGAAAATTCCGTCATGAGTACAACCTCAATAGCTGATTTCCCTCAAGGGAAATCTGCTAAAACAATAAATGAAGGATTTAAAAGGAAGGGTATATTTATTAACTCAGTGATGAGTGAGAAGCCTCAGGCCCATCCGTCAGACATAATGTGTATCAATTTGAAATAATGGATGATTATACCTACCTAGGCACAAAATCCTGTGAGCAAAAATCCCTTGGGGTATCAGTAAAGCAAATTGTTCGCACAAAGGATCTACAATATTGTAATAGACAAGTAGCCCGTAATGTCCAACTAAAAGTCTGTAAATTTCTGTACGTCCTAATACTTCCTTATGCAGCTATAAACTGGGTTAAGCTAGAAGGAATAATCACTAAACACAAAAACGAGTTTTCTGGAGGAACTGCTGCAAAAGGAATAGAAACTCTTTCATGAACTAAAGGGAACCTATAGGAACTACAAATGTATTCTATATTATATACTGTGTTTGTTATGGCATACGTGTTGTATGAATGATACAAAGAACCTCTTCAGATTACTAAACGAATCTTTGTAGAACAGGACGAACTAACGCGATTGGCTGAAAAAAAAAATAAAAAACTCGTACTTAAAGACTAACAGGTGACTGTAAATGGAGAATAATGCTCTTAGTTTACGCAGCTCTTGCATGAATGCTGGAAAATATATTTAAACTTCATGAACGACTCTTCTTTAGCTTCACGATTTAATGCAAATTTCGCAGTATATTTGCGGAAACTATACGTTTTCTATTGCATGATATGTCCTAGGTTTTACCCAAGGCTGCATAGTGAAAGCTATGGAATGACGACCTTGGAGGGAGGGTAGTGACAAGGAGTGACCAGGGCGCCCAAACAACCCTCTAACAAAACCACCCTACCTCTTTACCCAAATTAGAATATCCACGTCCTTGGGGGATTTTCCTACCTACTCTCTCATAGCACACAGCTCAACATACACTCACCAAATACTCTACTTAATATCCCTTCATGAACTAATGGTTTGATCAAAACCAATAGCCTGCTCATATATACCTTTAGTAAGCTCTCTCATTCTTTGTTGTAGAATTAGTACCTTTTTTTTCCAGAAAGTTAACAAGGCTGATCCTATATTCAGTGTTCATAATGTTCTTTAATACGACATGCCAACTTGAAAAGGATAAAAATACATAGACGAATAATGGAATAGTTCAATAACATTAAGTGGAAAAAAAAATTAAATGACACCCTTAGCTGCATAACATTAAAAGAAAAAAAAAATTAAATGACACCCTTAGCAACAAGTAAAATGTAAGCTCACTTTATTTTGTGAGCGATTTTATTCCTATTTGGTTCAATTTTATCTTTATGAGATCCTGTTAATTTAGTTTGTCGTTGTTGTTATATATCAACGTCCACATTATGCAACTATGTCTACTTGGGACAGGTTATCTATACGTTACAAGCCTTTTCTAGCAAGGATGGGATTAAGAATTTTATTTAATAAGTTTGCCATTAAATAAATTCCTATTGCCCAGATGAGATCCGAACTCACAACTTTAGGTTTACTCAGTGGGATTAAGGTCAAAGCCATAATTCACATGGCTAACATGAGAACCTTTTATTAATTAGGAATATAATAAGAATAAGATATTCCAAGTCATGCGATTCACTTAAATTAGTTATTTATTATAATCTGTCCTCTGAAATATTAAGATTATCAAACTGGAATACAAAATGTCATTGCATCCGGGAATGATATTAATAGTTGAAATGTGTTGATGACATTCATTGACTACTCTCAAAATCATATAAACTTGATGAAACAAATCAAGCCAACGACTTGCAAATGCTAATCCAAGCAATAGCCAAATCTGAAGAGATAAACCATGCCAAAGGAGGATGGATCTTCCTACTATATCGTTTGCCACTTAGAGGCATAATAAAAAAAAAAAAAACGCTGGTGCGAAATATATGATCTTGAGATAGCAATAAAATACACAACAGTGGCAACCTGCAGAAAACCTTGACATTCTTTCAGACATAAAGAACTATTGTTTGCTCGAAGTAAATACTTATTAGCTATATGTGTACACCTATATGACATGGGCATATATGAAATAAGTAAAATTTGAGTGTGTGTTTGTATTATAGTAAAATTTATATTAGTATCATTTTAATATGTTTTACAAATCATTCGTTACTGACTACTCTATTTTGAGCTTTGAGTAGGCAATAGAAAATTATATATTCGCCAATCTGGTTTGTAAGGCACGGAGCTTATCGAAGTACAACTCCCACAATAAGTGCATATTGCCCCGAATAAATACACAAAATATGTTTTAGAATGGTTATAAAAGGTAGGTGATTAAAGTTTATTCATGATCATAAATGACAAAATTTACAATTAACAGAGCTGTTATCTCGATAAAGAAATTAAGTCAGGCGTATTAAATTGAACAAAAATTAAGCTCGGGGGGGGGACATTTTTCCATTTCCAATTGTTCAAAGTTTAATTTGATAAATTTAAGGTGAGAGTAAGTTTTATTCAATAAACTAAGTCTTTTTGAAAAGGAATCAAAGATATTACAATTTTTGTGTTACCTTTCTTACATTCTTTTCTAAATTTGTTTCTACGTGGTTGGGAAATAGTTAATATTTTACTGTTTCATATCTATTGTTTCATTCACATGAACCATTGCTATATACGGATTTCCTCCAAATTGTAATTGGTGAAGCATTGATACGAGTAGTAGTAAAGACTGTAGGAATTTCGCTAATTACGAAGGTTTGCTGCTACTGGGATATTTCTATTTATTCCTATTCAGATGTCTAAGTAAGACTTTGGATCAAATTACTATTCAGCGAGTCTTATTAATTTCCAAAGGACGGAATTCGTCCGGGCAGTTGCGGCTACAAACGGATCTAAAAAATTTTACTTACCTGAGCTGGAATCCATGTAACGGTGATTCGGGGAATACGTCGAGACTTTCGGAGACGGACGAAGAGGGGCTGGGGGTGGCGTCCATTCCACTCCTGAGGGCTTCCACCTTCTTCTTCACCCGACCTCGGCGCTTCTCGAACTTGGACGTCTCCATGGAGGTGGCTCTCCGCCTCGCCGACTTGCCGGGCTTGGCATCGGGGTTGATCATCCACCACGAAGACTTGCCTGTGCCTTCGTTCTGCACCCTCATGAACCTGTTGTGCAGCGAGAGGTTATGTCGGATGGAGTTCTAAAACAAAACAAAAATTTTCCTATTAATTAACATCAAACTAATAATTTCATCAAAACTCTAAAATTAAAAACATTTATTTTTAGAGTGCACTTAAATTAAATAACAACCTTAGGAGATCATATAGCTGTAAGCATTGCCTACAGCACTGCTAGGTGTATAAGCTATATTTATGAATCTGAGTTTCTGTATGTCATACGAATTACCTAAATATTCTTCAGCTGTACGACATTTGGTATTTGGGTAGTGCCATTCTTGCTTATATTAACCAAGAGAGAGTTAACTTAAGTTTATCAGTACAAGATATACTTTTCCGAGGAAGGACTCCCCACGCAACAAATATTCACTATAAATCATTGCTTGCCGATTATTTGAGAAATGATAGCCGCTCCCGATAGGTTCGAAAAATAGTATTTATGAACTAAAGTGTTAATGTTAAAAATAAAAAATAATATTGAACAATTTTAATTTAAATTTATGTAAAATTGTTAACATCAATATTCTGCCCCTGAGGCTACTCGGGATTCTAGCGAGGGTGGGACTAAGGATTTTATTTAGTGAGTTCGTCACTAAATAAGTTCCTATTACACTTCTGGCAATCAAACCTGTGACTCTAGGTTTACAAAGTTTATTAAGAACAACACCTTAACTCGCACGGCTAATGTGACTATCACCCCTTTTAATTAAAATAAAAGTGGCTGCTAAAGAACCAATATAGTAATAATATTCAAGCAGATACTCAGGTAATAATAAAACGAAAATCTCTGTATTTATAAAAGAGAGGTGTAATATACAACGATTTTGGAATTGAAGGTATTGAGGAGTTAATTTCCATATGAACAAATGGAATTCCATAGCTTCTGTGAATCCGATTAGAAATATCTATGGAAATAGATAAAATATTCAAATGTCCTTTCTTCTTTTAGAAGCATAGAAGTGCTGGCAGATATGTTTTCCTAGTCATAGGATTTATGAAAGGCCATTATCGTGGTGCATTTGTATTACGGGGCAGTGCTATTCCAATGCACACAGATGGATTTGGGAATAAGGAATTGAAGGTATATGCACTATATCAGATGTATTTTCTAATTGTAGAATTGTGACAAATGTAACACCTATCTTTTATGCCCGCACTTCGTGGAGGTGAACATCTTTTAAACGACGGTTAAAATATGCAGGTCTCGTGATTAAATATAATATAATTATATTTAATTACGAGAGATTTATAATTTAAATAGCCGCTTTCATTAGTATAAAAGTAAGATTCTTATTTCTTTGAGTCTCTGTTATACTCGTGCCAAAACTGTTTAGATTTTGCCTTAATGTTACTGTACTTGTTTTTTTTTTTTTAAAAAATCATCCGAATGCAAAATTTAGTTAAGGTTAGCTGGCAAACTTTAATTGGGGAACAATAAAGAGCTTGATGAAGTGAATGCTACTCTCTTGAATAAACTTGAACAAACCACATCAAATTTTGCAGTTATCCTTAAATCGCAACCTTAAGCTCCGGCAGGAACAATTTATACATTACAAAACAACTCCTTGATGAGGACAGCTCTAGAGTATCAAGTATATTGTATGGTCAAATAGTCAGTCCTATTAATTTCAATTTGAAAAGGTTGTTTAATAAGAATAGTTTATTCTCAAGCTTTTATTATCCTTGAAACTTGGAATATAGATTTTTTGTTTAGTTTTACGTCTTTATGTTAACTAGCAAAATCGCTTCAGTGAGGGGAGCGGAATACAAAACAGAAAAGTGTTCCAAGTCTAAAAGATGTACAAATATCTATCTTGAATATTAACCAAGATATTTGCATTTTTATGAAGTGTGTGAGACATGTGGTCGGGTACAGTTCGGATTAGTTCGGCCATATCCGTCATTCCTCGGCTCAGGTGGGAGGCTTCTTCTAACCTTACCTGTCGTTTCTAACCTTACCTTACCTTCATTACTTTGTGAGATTTATGCAAATACGTTCTGTTCATCCGCCCCCCCCCCACTTCTTTAGTTCTTGGACTACTAAAATTTGAGTTATTAAAATATAAATTATTCTTACAATTCAGAAGCCGTTTCAGTTGGGCATTTATTTTAATTAACTGAAAGATTTCTCATTACCGTTTGTATTTAATCATTGTGCTGTTGTGTTACCAGTATGCATATTTCTCTATTGCTAAACTTCACATGGGAAATCTGCTTAGTTTACGCAGCTCCTGCATGACGGTCTTTTTTATTAATACATGTGACGGCTAATATACATCCTTTCATCAAAGTTTGCGAATTTTGGTGTAAATATCGGTGGGTAAAAGTATCGGTAGGGATATGTATAGCGTCATGAGGAGTATATGTCGTTATTTTTTTTTAATTGTTAACTATTAGAAATTTATTAGCAAGGCAAGAAATGGAACAAAATGCATTAACAGGCAAAATCACAAACTATTGTGATTTTAATATAACCTTTTTTGCCATGCCTAGTAAATTTTGTTTCATTTTTCTAGGACGGTATGAAAGAAGAAGAGTCTTTTCTATATCGTCAAGTGAAACCCAGTTTTCCTAGATAGGTTTTACCTCCCCTCTCTTAAAAAAAAAAAAAAAAAAAGTTAGCCACAGAAACGAGAAAGAGAGTTTTTCAAGAAGACGGATGAATCTTATGGAAGAAGTAAAGGAGTTGGTGGAGGAGAAGCCATCCAAAGTTATGTTATTTCGAAGACAGGTGTGATCTACAGCACTGACGTTATTACCCGAAAAGGGGGAAGAAAGTTACTCAAGGATTAGCTCAGACGAAGAGGAATAAATCGGGAGAGATATGGGGTCGACAGGAGAGGACTCGACTAGAAAGGTTTCTGAGAGCGGAGGAAACTACAAAAAGAAGGAGAGTGGGGGAGGGGAAAAAAATTCGCAGAGACCACTTCCTTACAAGTCATAAAGCAGCGAAGGACGCCCTAATAAGCAAGAGGATGTGTGGCTGTATATCAGGCAGCACCTAAGGAGAAGCTCCACCAAGTTTTCTTATGTAAAGCACCGGACTAGCTGTAACGGCACCAGCCAACTTGGCTCCTTCTACAGCTGCCATTTACAACTGAATAAAGGCTAACCTTCTTCGGGTCACCTCTGCCACCGGCCTCTCCAACATCTTTTGTTCCTTCACAAACCGCCATAAATTTTAAAATAATAAAAAAATCACAAGAAATAGTATTTCTCATTGTCACCACAAGAATATAGGGGCGCCCGAATCTATTGTCGTCTCCATCTATTACTCTGAGACATATCTCAAAATAAAATACCAATCACACGACACACAATAGAGAAAAGGAAATTGCGGGAAATTTATTTAGAGCTACTCTCCCTGAACTTACTACTTTAAATATTTCAATATTTTATACGAGATTTGTTAAAACAACTTAAATGCTTGTGAATGGAAATCAGAATGCGCATTTTTTAATGAGTAGTTTAACATATAAAGGACGTAAACCATTATCGGCTGTGCCAAATATGAGTTCGGCTCATTACCACCCTCCTACCACCTTCCTAAGCATTGGTTCGAAAACTTGTTGTTAGTTTTAATATTATATATACATATCTTTATCAGAAAAAAGTCCTATTTTGCACTCTAAAAGGAAAGAATGAATTTCAATAGATTCTGTTCCTCGTCAAATCCCCTTCCACTAAACCAATTGCCCTGATTAACAAATTTAAATCTATACATTTTACAAATTATGTATTATCCGAATACAGATAAAGACTAAAACGTATCTCCTTATGGGCACACACACACAAATATATATATATATATATATATATATATATATGTGTGTGTGTGTGTCTGTGTGTGTGTTTATATGTATTGGGCCCAATATGTTTTGAGGTGCCCATAGCAATTCTTCCAAAAGCTCAAAATCGCGATGGCTTCGTCCAACATAATGAGTCAAATTTCCTATAACATTAAAATTGAGATTCAAAAAATTAAGTTGTCCTTATTTAAACGGATCTTTGTCAAATACATGTGAAGGAATGGTTATTCATATTGTTACAGTTATTTATTGTAGTCCACTTAGTGGTTTGGTGCAGTGGCTTATCAGGACGGTTTGCCTACAGGTTACCAGCCATTTCTAAGTATTTTATTTAGTGAGTTCCTCGTTAAATAAATTCCTGTTGCCTTCACGGGAATCGATCCAACGACTCTAGGTTTATTAAGACCAAAGCCTTAAGAATGGTTTATAAATGGATTTCTATAGGATACCTCCTTCAAACAGGAATTATAAAAGCAAATTAAAGTGTATATATATATATATATATATATATATATATATATATATATATATATGTATAAAGGCCATTAGATCATTATCCGAAGTCATGATTTTGAAGGCTGATGAACCATAGCGAAGAGATAACTGAGGATCCCTTATGTCTGGATTGAAAAATAATTTATAAAAAATTATTTGGGGCTCAGGTTAGCCATGCGAGTTAAAGCGTTGCCTTTAATCTCACATGGTAAACCTAGAGTGGCGAGTTCGATTCTCGCCTGGGCAAAGGAAATTATTTAGTGGCGAAATTCATTAAATAACATCCTAAGTCCCACCCTGGCTAGAAAAGGGTGGTAACCTGTAGATAACCCGTCCCAATTAGCCTGAGTTGCACAAAGTGGGCGTTAATAAATAAAATAAAATAAAAAATTATTCTAAATTTATAACGTTTTTTTTTCTTACTGTAAATGGGGAAGGATAAATCATTTATGTTCAACATAAGCTTTATGCTTTCTGATAAATTTCGGGAATAGAATATTGGTATTAATTCTTAAATAAACTGATCCACCTAATTTTGAATACTATTTAACCAATAGTTACTCTCACAGAATACAAATGAAATTGAAAATAAAATATTATCTACTAATAAAAAAGGCATTGTGAATTGTGATCAATGGTGCATATATTTCTGAACTCAAAATATACTAATTTCGCATAATGTCACAATCTCAAAAAACTTTTTTCATTATGAAGAGGTACAGAATTTATAGACCGTTGTTTGCAAAACGCTCTATTTCAGGGTTGAATGGGATCCCAAATTTCTCTTTAAAATTTTATGTGATCAACTTTCTCCTTTACAACATCGGACCACCAGCCCTTCACTCTGCCTACACTCGTTAGGAACCAACGGGTCTTTATTTTTAACCTGCTCTTTCTCCAACCTAAGGGTTGCTCAATTGGGATGTATTATGCGCAAGATAGCGGAGCTGATGAAACATCAGGCATAAAATTCAAAGTTGAAATTATAATGTATTTTTATGTGAAATTAGTGAAATCATTTAATTATGAAATGGTAGTTAATCTTGGAGTGTATAACTATGGGAAAACATACATCTCCTTAGCCATATCGGTAATATATTTTACGTACAAATAATTATATGTGGAGATTCTCCTTGTGCCTCAACTCAAGATTTCACCTTGAATGTTTAAGTCGTCTTGGATATTAAGCAAAAAATGAATGGAAAAATATTTGATGCAAAGAGAAAGTATATGTCATAAACTATAATTTAGTTGAGATTTCAATGAGTCAATTTGTGTTAAAATAAGATCATTTTACGTTCTGATGTTGCGTTCCATCTGAAGGTGTTGGGTCTTCCACCGAAGAGCGCCGACTTGTGTTCTCCATCATGCTTCTTCTTCTTTATTCAATGAAATAAGCTGTCTTTAGCATTTAGTGGTTTTTATACATATGTTCTTGTTAAATTGAAAGCCATCCTTATTAGCATAATAACCATAACACATTGGCGGACAGGCTTAACGCTAAAAGACCTCCGCCTTTCAAGGCAGAGTAGGAAATAACCGTAATTATAGTTCACTGGATTGGGTCCATACTTTACTAATGACTTATAGAGGAACACCATCATAGGTCGCTTTATCCTTTAACGAGCTTCATCTTTAGTTATATATGAAAGGCTTAAATAATGATCGAAAATTATGATAAAATGGATATACTCTTAAAGTGTCTTAAACAATAACATTTTTACTGCTGGGAATCGGCATTTTTTTATCACATAACTGAAATTTTTACCTCCAGTTTTAGCAGATTTTCGTTAAGGTCGTACTCATGACGCGATTTTCGAAAAATTTATGTCCATCGACTCTATCCAGGAAATGATGAAAATGAAGTCTGTTCAAAATTATATATATATATATATTTGTCTATTTACGTACTAGCGGTCGCAATTTTTGTTTGATCGTTACCAAATTCGATATTTAATCGTTTTATATAAAAAGATAGATCAAGTTCGTTAATGGCAAGTGGGAAGGGGGGGGGTGAGAGGGAGGAATTTTGAAAATTCTAACTATCTTCGTTTCTATACGATGGATTAAAAACTTGTATAGAACCAATCTTTTTGCAAATTAAATGTAATATAAATATTGTTATATACATTTATTCTGTATCTTGAATATTAACCGAGATACTTGCATTTTTTAGTTTTCAGCCCTCAGCAAACCCCCACTCCTACTCGTGTTACAGAACAATACTCTGTTCTGTAATAAACAACATTATTCGAAGCTTAAATGCCATAAATTGTTTTAAAGAGGCCTTTATTACACGAGATAACTGCAAATATGGTATGGTGACCCCCCCCCACCTTCTTAAGTTCTTGGATTACTAAAATTTGATTGATTAAGATAAAAATTATTCTGATCCTTTACAAATTACAGTACTAGATATAGTAAATAGTTTTCAATAAAACAATATGTTACATTCTGATATATTTCAGTAATTGTTTTTCATTCCAGTGGGAAGTTGGCACACCCGTATGCCTACGTTTCAGGTGCTTCCCGTCTAGAGGTTTATTATTATCGATTGTATTTATTCACTTAATATTCGTGGTGATGTTGTGTTACCAGTATGTAGATTTATCTATTGTTAAAGGTAAGTTCGATGGACATTTGAGGAATGTCCACAACTTCCATAACTTACAACTTAAACTTCACGGGGGAAATCTGCTTAGTTTACGCAACCCCTGTCTGACGGACTTTTTTCCATATTATGATTGTCACGAACTCGAGGACAGCAAAAAGAAAACATATCTCCATTAATGGAATAAGATAATCATTAAATCATTAGTATGAATAGCACTATAATGTCGAATATTCTACGTTGTGACTTGCGAGGCACAGACAACTTTTCGCCCCTAAATTATGAGTCTCCTCTACCTAACTGGAAACCATTTGGCAACCGGACACGTCATGAATAAATCTGAATATATAAGTGACATAAATAAAAAATATAAGGTTTGGCTATAAAGCGAACGATGATATGTAGTAGACATATTGTAGGAGTTGGCCGACCTCCGGCAATATGGCAGAGAGGGGTTTGAAGCAAGGTTTGGCCCAGGCTCAGAGACAATCAGCGATGGAATTGTCCCAAGAGCACGTGGGGAGGCGCCGCCGCACAGACACCAATCTCCCAACCTCACATATATCTATGCATACATACGGTCTTTAAAATACCCCCGCTTCCAGTCCTAACCCTCCCCTACCACCAACAATTAATAACAATGTACACCTGTCTTCCTGAGCCCCAACCCTTTTATTCAATTTCTCCCCAACTTCCTTTTCTTTTCGTACTCTTTCCTAATGCAATTTTTCATATTATTTCTCCTGTGGTTGATGGGCCGGATGTTATGGAGCGAAGGCGGATGGTTGGGTTTGTTTATTGATGGAGCTCTGAGCGGGGAAACGGAAGACGCCAGGAAACCCAGGGTGCCCTCTTTCTCCACAGCCCTACATTACACATGTTTTACAGCTCATATTGCCATTTAATGCAATATATGAACCATTTTTTTTTCTAAAAGAAAAGATCACCGCTTTATTGATTGACGCTGTATTGGGCATATTTTGGCAAAACAATACTGGTAAATTCAATGAATTTCATTTTTGAAAAGTCATAAAATGTACAGTTTACATGGTCAAGATTTTTTCTTATCAATCATTTTATTATTGCCTGATGGTGTGATTGCTTTAAACCTATTATTTTTCTTATAAACTTATTTATTTTATAAAATCTATTACTGAGCTATCCGTCATCAATTCTCACGGAGCAATTTTACTCTTTCTTAAATAATGGAACAATACTAAACATGAAGCAGAAAAGTCCGCTACGTAAACTAAGCAGATTTTCCACGTGAAGTCATACAATAGAGAAATCTCCATACGAGAGCCGAACAGTTACGGCCGAACTAGCTTTTGGCAGGAAATTCACTCGTATGTTATCGGCCCATATTTAATAAAAATTGCAAATATCTCGGTTAATATTCAAGATAGAGAATAAATGTATAGGACAATATTTATAGTAAATTTAATTTGCAATAAGATTGGTTCTATACAATGTTTTGATCCGACATATGGTACCGGAAATATTTCGAAAATCCCCCTCTAAAGCCCCCTTCCCTCAAAGGAAATCTGCAAAAATTGTATAAGTAAAAGTATAATACCCATGCAATTAGAGGACTAATGGGTGTCGGCTAAGGAATGGCTTCTTAATTCTTCTTATAGAGAGTTTTATTGGAAGTGCTTACAGTTTCGGGCATCGTTGGTCCCCTTCTTCAGAGTTGAATTATGAACAAAACAAAAGAAAAGAAATAATTTGTGAACAATTGTGAAAGAAAAACATAATATTCTCTTTTAAATGTACATTAGCCGTAAAATTCAAAGACATTATTTTATATGAGAAATGACAGGTGATTATAAAACAAAACAAGGTGGGGGTGGATGTAAACACTATATCAGAAAAATAAAAAATAGATAAATTGAGAGAATTAAATAAGGTACATACCAGTGCACTTCTTTTGCTTTGTTCGTAATTCATCTCTGAAGAAGGGGACCAACGATGCCCGAAACTGTAAGCACTTCCAATAAAATTCTCTATAAGAACAATTAAGAAACGATTTTTAGCCGACACCCAACAATCACCTATTGCTTGCTATATCCAACGGCTAACGATACAACTATTATATATATATATATATATATATATATATATATATATATCCAGCTAAAAAGAAGGTTACAAATGAAATATATAAGGAATTAGTTGGCAATACTCAATTTTATAATTCGTTATATGTTAATGTAGCCTGCTTAAATATTTGGAGTAATTCTATAGTGACTAAAGAAATATTTCAATTGGGAGCATACCAATGTTTATAAATTTATTAACAAAATGTACGTTGACATTACACATAAAGGCTACTCGGTATGAGCAATACAGAAATTAATATCCTATTCTAGCAAATTGGAGTGTAATTTGATGAGTCTGTCAACAAATAAATCTCAATACCTACGCGTGAACCGAATCCAGCAGGTATTCGAATTTAAAAACCAACGCCACCCCCATAATTAACTTCTTTATTTGAATTATTAAATTGCAACGCTTGAATCCAAAGTTATACTCAAAAATTGGGTTGAGTTTTTTTATGAACACAAGAAGGTTAAAATGTATTATTTTTTCACTTATTTTGCATTCATATGATTCCACCTCTGCATTCATATGTTCTCATTCTCAAGACGATTTTTCTTCTGCTACAAAAACATCTATTAATATAAGTCTCAGTCAATGTTTGATTTTCTAAACTTCGTGATATTTTTAATTCTATGCGATATTTCAATTGGACACTAATTACTTAGGTATTCCCTTAGTCGTCAAGGGGGATAGATAGCGTTGTGAATGTCCAGTGCACTTCTAAATATACAATCAAGGTTCCATTTCTGGAAAGGCACACTTAATTTTCTTTAGCATCACTGTTAGCTGGTTCGAAAGGTGGAATTATGTGCTTCCTGTCCAGTTTCGTTAGGTTAGCGAATTTTGAAATGTGATGGACTAGTTAGCCTTTTCTTGGCCAGTTGAGAAGAACCTTTTTTTTTTTTTTTTTTTGAAACTCGGAAAAGCTGAGTGTTTAATAGACTGTTTCAGACACTAAATGAGAACTCTGTAATACGTTTCTCGATAATCCCCAATATTTTTTTGTGAATTGGAGGGTAAGTCAGTAAATTCAGTGGAAAATTCTATTTTAAAACTACATGGGTTGTCACTGATTAGAAGAAATTATTTTATCGTGGAAAAGGAATCAGTGAAATATGTAGAGAAAGAAAAATGAGCCAGAAATCAGCTCTTTAAGTCAATGGTGTTGATGATGAGAACCCATTAGGGAATATCTGAAACCCAGCTTATCTCCCCAAGATTATTTTTGACCTCCAAACCGTGCTTCTCTCTCCTCTCATTACAAAATACATTGCTCAATGGAATGCTGTACCTTTAGAAAAGATAATGAAAGAAAACAGAAAAAAAATTATTTGAATTCGGTAAAAAAAAACAAAAAAAACAACACTTTATACTAAGAAGCAAATGATCAAATACAAAATGATCACTTATTAGGAATATATAGAGTAGAGTTTTATGTCGACCTCTATACAGGAGGAAGATCCTCGTTAGTAGATGTATATAAAGAGACGTATTATTTGTTGAAAAAAGAGAAAAAAAAAATCATAAAAAAGGAGCTAATATCTGGTCTGATCCCTTCCCTTCTCGCATAGGGTCCGGAGGCTTTGAGGGATCGAGCGAATCAGCGAAGGGTGAAAATCAATAATTCTTCGTGTCAAAGGTCTGTGGCTCTCGGCCCCTGTCAGAACTCAAATATCTTTTAAGGCATTTTACAAAGGAAACTGGGTCTTTTTGAAGCCAAAGCCCTTTTCTTCTGGAAGTAGGGCGAATAATGAGCACCGCACACAATAATGCCATTTAAATTAGCGAATACATTGTATGCTGTATATAACAACATTGAATTGTATTTATATAAAAAATAAAATTTAAGGTTTATTAATATTTCCACTATTTAGTACTCCTAGAAAGTCGAAATATTTTTTTAATTTTTCATGATAACAGTTTTTCTAATTGACTAATCTATTAAAGGTATTCAATAATTGGATTGAATTAGTAATGGAGAATAATGCTCTTCAGACAGGATACCGTTGTTGCCATCGCCGTAGGAATTATTTTTGGAGCAATTTAAGAGTACCAAAGATGGGAAATCGCAAATTACTACCACCTGATAGATTTTTAGGCCTTACTTGCTACCGCCTGATGGCAAAGGGAAGATTTGTTAAGGTACACAGAAAGAAGGCGGTCTAATTATTTTTGCTGAGTATGTACTATTATTTGAATGCTAATTAAAATTATTGCGATTTTTAAACTCTATTATTATTATTTATTAACGTCCACTTTTTGCAACTTAGGCTAATCGGAACGGGTTTTCTACAGGTTACCACCCTTTTCTAGCCAGGGTGGGATTTTAGGACGTTATTTAATGAATTTCGTCACTAAATAATTTCCTTTGCCCAGACAAGAATCGAACTCGCCACCCTAGGTGGTTTAAACTCTAGAAATGGTTTTAAAGAAACATTACAATAGATGCCAGCATAATAAAAAAAAAATTAAATCATCCTTCGGGTAGAGAAACGAGCTTGTAAAGTTTCTTCGATTGGAATCGGACTTTTTTTTGGAAAGGATTAAAATCCTTTTATTTGAATTAAACTGACTAATGAATTTCACCAAGTAAGTTTTTAGTACTCGAAGTACTTGATATGTTATTATTTTTATTATAAATATTGTAGATATATCAAGAAAGATAAGCCCCGAAGAAGTAAAAGGAAAGATTGGTTTCCACGTATTTGGTTACAACTTCCTTCCACCATATTTATCCAACCTTTTATTAGTTTTCTTCGGACAACAATATTTCTACATTCATTTTACACGACACTCTTGGAAACTCCTTAATTTCCCTCTGTATTGGTTATAAAAAACTTTAATTTGAAAATAAACTGGAGTACTATTCAGGAATTAAAGCACTAAAATTATTCATTTCTGAAACCTTAAGTATAAAATAAATTAATCAAATTTAGAAAAAAATACCCCCTTCTTATCTGATCTTTTTATATTAATCTGGTTGAAGATTCAAGTCACCAACCATGGGCTGACCATATTCCTGGTCCATGGTCCTGGTTGCTTGTGCCAATCCAATAGACTGTCAGTAGTGACTAGGAAATGACTGAAAATGCATATCTGCCATTACTGTTAAATTTTTCTCTGCTTTTCTTCAAGTAGGCATAAACATGGGCACTGCTGTTTTTAAACCTTTAGCAGATTTTCTGCTATTGAGCGATTTTCGAAAAATGTCCTCAAATGGCCATCGGTTCGACCCAGGAGGCAACGAAAATAAGGTCTGTTCCAAATTGTACATATGTGTGTGTCTGTACGCTCAAGCGGTACAATTATTGTTTTGTCGTCATCAAACTCGATATGTAGGCGTCAACTAAAGACCAACGCCTAACCAATTAAATACCTAAGTAGTAGTAAGTAGAACTAATCTTATCTTGAATTTATGTCTATAAATGTTGTTATATACATATTTTCTCTATGATTAATATTAACCTAGACATTTTGGAATTTTTAATTTATAGCTTTTAGTAAATTAAAAATTCCTACTCATGTCCTAACAACAATAAGCTGTTATAACATGAAACTCTTTATTCTAAGCTTAAACTCCGTGTATTATTTCCATTGGACCTTTATAATGCGAGATACATGCAAATTCGTTATGCGATGATGTCATCAATGAAGGTTTTACGTTCTTGTTTCGAAAATGTTCATTTGATCTAAACCATACTCGATATTTAACCGTTTTATTTATCACTAACGATCGTATCTGTGATTGTCCGAAATCGGACGAAGAATAAGGGGGAGGGGTTTGACGAGGGAGGGGATTTGGAAAATTCACAATATCTCCGTTATTATTTGTCGGATCGTAAAATAGTATAGAATAAATCTTCTTAAACTAGTAAAGCACTACAATTGTTGTTCTATGCATTTTTTCGTAACTCGAGTACTAAGCGAGTTATTCGTACTTTCTTGTTTCCCCAGCTTTCAGTTGTCCCCCCCCCACTCCCTTCTACTCATTCGTTGTTTTTACATAGAAATAGGGAATATTTTGTGATATCATATCAGAAGTATGCGATACCAGCACGTGGGAAATCTGCTTAGTTTACGCTGCTCCTGCGTGACGAACTTTTCTTAAGTATGGGTGAGGTGTACACTTTCGTACAGAATCAGTTTTGTTTATGCCGTTCATGGATTCCACAATAGAAGTGTCTCTCGCCATCGTTTAACACTTGAAGGTAAAGGTGTAACTGTGAGAGGTGCCGAGCTTTGTGAAATTCTACAACCAACAAGACCAATGTGGTTATGGAGAATGCAATCATGCAAAAGTCCGTCACGCCAAAAATTTCCCTCAAGGGAAATCTACTAAAAAGAAGGATACTGGTGGACCGAGTAAGACGAACCTTGCAAGCTGCGGGGGCTGGGAGATGATGAAAAAATGAAAACCGTCAGACAGTCCACAAGAAAGTATTTTATGGTCGAGGAAGAATTAGGAAAAAAGGTAGGCTCTGACGCAGGCGCACGATGAATGTCTAGTGGAGGACTTGCCGCATTGGCCAACCCCTGTATGTATGATCAAAAGTAGGGTTGGTGTGTGCCCAGGTCCTCACAGAACTATAGCGCCTAGTAAGCCAGTTTATACTTGAGCCCACGTGGTATTGTCCTTGAAAGGTGGAGAGAACGTTAAGAAAGAAGTAATAGCCCCACTTTCCGACCAGTATAGAGTTCCGGGTGAGACTCGACAGGAATGCCGCATCCCACTGTGGAACAAGACGAGTTGATTCGTTTGACAACTGCTCTATAAAAGGGAAAGCGTTTTGATAATGTCAGGAATGATAAGAGATTTATCTTGCATATTCATCACTGGCTAAAACCCAAGAAATACTTTAAGGTTTGCAATCAATGGTAATATAAATAAGATTATTCAGATAGTTCTCATATCCCATTAGTGGCCGACACTCTCATCATAAATTCATATAATAACATGTTTTTTCCACTCGGTTCAAAATCATCAACAGTATTGTCCAGCTTTCTTTTTAACCCTAAAGTCTATTAAATTATTTTGGAAATTCTCTCTAAAAACTTATATCACTCTATTTTTTTATTATATACATATAATTATAACCTGTGTATGTACATAGATTTTTTTCTCGAAATTTATGGAATTAGCAATTTTTAGCTTTGGTGTCTGTTGTAAACATCTGACAGAATTTTATGAATCTTGGTATGAGTATTACTAGTAACCAACCTTAGACTTTAGGCTGTACTAAAACTCTTATGACTAACAGGAGTAGGAATTATAAAGGAGTCCTGAAATGAAAAATCAGGATATATGGTTTTTCGGTATACGTGCACATAACAAAAGTTTTTTTTTTATTATATACCTACACTTTTGCCATATATCGAAGTACAAACGGGATAGCGAGAGTCAGCCATTTTATTGGACACAAATGTTTTTCTTCATTTCATTTATTAATTTTATTTGTAATTATCTTACTTCTTTTAATATTTTATTTTATTATTATTATTTTTTTATATTATATTTGTTTACATGGTTGATTAACGTGCATTGTAAAATAAAAATGTATTTAAACATCATCATAATCATACATGTAATATTCCCTGTGGCAATGGAACATGTGTTCAAATAAATAACTCCTCATAGGGATACTTTGAGGAGAGGGGGGGAAAAAAAACGTTTGAACCGAATTAAATTCGGTATCTGACCACCAATCCTTATTAGGTTATATACTATATTAACCTTCTTCGGTACGAACAGGAGTGGGCATAGTAATGGGGACCAGAACGAATATGTGAAATATTTCATTTCCTTTTTGTTTTTCTTGTTTTTGTTTTTTTCAAAAATGCTTTTTAGAATAATTACTTAATTTTTTTATTATTCCTAGTAACTTTTGTTATATTTGTTGTTGTTTTATAACAATGTATAAAACATGTGACTGGTATAGTAATATTGTTATCGTCAATAATTCTTTCTAATGTATGAATTTTTCATACTTGGTACTCGGTACCTCACCTTGAAAAATCATCAACTTTTATTGAAATTTTCAAATCCGTGTTAATTTTTTTACGCTAGTGACAGACTGCAAAGTCCAATGCAAATATTCCTGCACTGAACCTCCCCCTCTCCCATTCAGTAATTAATAATAAATGTCAGTTGGTACACGATGTTATGTTTTATATATGTATATATATATATATTTATACATTTGTCTGTTAACCTCTAGCGGCCGCAGTTTTTGTCTGATCGTTACCAAAATCGAAATTTAAACAATTTATGGAAAAATGAAGATATAGTTCGCTAACGGATAAAATCGGACCAGCGGTCAGAGAAGGAGAATTACGAAAATTCGAAATATCTCCGTTTTTATTCGTCGGATCGAAAAATAGTATGAAACCAATCTCATTGCAAATGTAATTTTCTATATATGTTGTTATATACATGTACCCTTTATATTGAATATTAACCGAGATATTTCCATATTTTAGTTTTCGGTCATCAGTAAATCCCCACTCCTACTCATGCCATATTAATAATAAGCTGTTATATAATGAACCAATTCATTTCAAGGTTAAATATCAAATATTTTTTTCGTTGAACTTCTACTTTGTGAGATATATTCAAATACGTTCTGTTTAACCTCCTTCTTCTTGTCCATGGTACTACTAAAATATGAGTGATTGAAATAAAAATTATTGTGGTTCATTATAAATGCAGTACTAGATATAGTAAATAGTATTAAACAAAATTAATATGTTATATTAAGATATATTTTAGTAAATGTTTTTCTTTCCGGTAAAGAGTATTTCTATCTATCTGTCCCACTCTCAGATATTGGCTGACTTGTTTTTTTTTTACAATTCAGACGCTTACCTTTGGGAAGTTATTAAAATTTACTGACTGATTTCTCAGTACCGTTTGTATTTATTCACTTAATAATCACGGTGGGGTTAAGTGTTACCTGTATGTAGATTTATCTATTGTAAAATTTACGAGGGAAGTGTGCTTAGCTTATGCAGCGACGGAAGTATTTATTATTAAGTAATCCCAGCAACGCAGGGTACCTTAGTTTAGCAATTTTAAATATAAAGTTGCTAAAATTAAGAAAGGGATTTCCAAGTCCTAATATTAAGGGCTGACGAGAAGGCACTTCGCGAGATTATAGGGGTTGAATTGGGAGGCTAGGAGCCACCATTGTCACCATCATTAGGGGTTTTCTTCGTTTCCAAGAGGCAACATTACCAGCGTGTGTGGTTGGTAAGGCTAATGAATGGGATAGGAAACAACCCCCCCCCCCTTCACCGCAAAGGATGCACTCACACACTTAGCGAGTAGGACTGAAAGCGATAGAGAGAGAGGGAGATCAAGGAGGAGGCGGCGCCAGAATTAGAGCCGGCTCGCACCATAACTGGATTAGGGGGGGAGGGACCCCCACCCCGCCAAACTCTCCCCCACAGTATTAGCTAAGGGGGCTATGGATCACCACGACGGCCACTCTCGGCATCAACCTCCCTCGGAGATCGCTGGCCCGAATTGGAATGAGTCAGGCCATCCTCTCCACAGCACAATGGCAGACGCAAAAATCTTTTCATTTGGAAAGTTTCTAAGGGTAACGAGAACCCGACAAATGGGGCGGAAGGGATTTTTCATTACCCAACCCATTGAGTGATGATGAGCCCATGAGATGTTTGCAATTTAGGCCAATGGCAACAAGCTCTTTCACATCTATTTATATCGGACAATATTTCTGTCATTAATAGAAGCACAATTTTTAGCCAATTTAACCTCCCTAAATCATGAAAGCAAATGTAAATTGCACATTAATTAGGGGAAATTGGGGTAAAACTGGGTAGCTAAGGTTTAAAGGCTTCCAGAAACAACAATTTTTACCACAAATAAGTAAAGTTATGTTGAAATAAAGTCTACTTATCTGTAAACGTAACTACAGTTTCAAAAACAAAATCTAAATTTTTAAAGAAGTTTTACTCTACATTTTTTAGTAAAACGTCATTTTTCTCGGTTTTACCCCACTATTAGTGTAAAACCGGGAACATATGTTTTCTTATGGGAAAATAAAAATTTAAAGATTTTTAATCAAATTTATGTTTTTTTTGTTAATAAAGAATGTTGTTTGATGCATTAAAACAAACCCCCCTTTTGGGAACAAAAAAAAATAAAGTAAAAATATAAACAAAAAACAACATTACTCTTTTTAGCTATTTCAAAACAATTGTATATTTCAAAAAGTATTTTCATAGTTGCAAGATTTATCATATTGTTTGACATTATACATGCGTGAAATAATTAAACAAAATTAGGTAAAATTATACCTTTGATGTTTCGAGAATCGAGTCATATCTGCTACCCGGTTTTACCCCGTGGGTAAAGTTTAAATATAACAGTGCGTCATTCAGGCATACCTAACGCTAAAGACAATTACTTAGTGCTAAAATAAGGTAATTAAAACTTGTACTAAGTAAGGGAACTACATGCGTGTATTCTAATTGGAATAGGAGCGCAGTACAATCAAAAACCTATTCCACCAAAATCATAAGCAGGTTCCACGAAAACTGAATTATTGTCACTGACACAAAACAAGCACGACTAACGATATGGCGTAATCGTCTGCTTCTTCTTCAAAGGTGGATTGTAGTTCCTCCGTTATCAGCCCGACTGCAGAACACACAACGGCTAAGAGGACCCGGTTTGCTCCCGACTACCCGGTTTTACCCTACTCTCCCCTACGTAGTTTTGGGGCATATGAAAACTTTTTTTTTCTTTTAGTAATGAAGTATTATGGGGAATTGGAAAAGTGCCTTGGGTACATGACAACAATCTCTTCATAATCCTTACGAGGAAGGATATCTTCATGATGATTTCAAACAACTAAGAAGAACTAAAGTCCTTATACACTTGAACCTCGGCAAACATTTTATACCAATCTTAGAGGAACGCTGCCAGAGTGATGTCCGAAAGGCCTACTCTCAACTCCCGCAAGTTCTCTTGTAGGTTATCTCGGTATGTCCACCGGTCTTTCTTGATCCACACGGAGTGCTATACATCATTAAATAATATTTGTCTCCCGAAATTCTGGAACGTAGAGGAACCAATTGATCTGGATCACTATAAAGGCCTTGTCCTCAACTAGAGTTTTAATTTATGCAAAACGCACTTCCAGAGTCAGCGCTCCATCGTCAGTGCCTGCTGGTTAGAGCAGTGTAGCCTCGTCAAAAAATTGGTAGTTATGATCCAGGCTACACTTCTCTTATCAGGCACTGACGATGGAGGACTGATTATGAAAGTGCATTTCGCATAAATCAAAACACCAATAGAGAACAATGTGTTTTTATTGATCCTGATGAAATAATGTTTTCTGACTGACAAAAAAAAAAAAAAAAAAATGTTTCTTATGTCCAATGTAAGCAGGCAGATTATGCATTGAAAAACAATACCTCAGAAAAAATATGTAACGACAAACCGTTATGTGAAATAACATAGATGAAATAAGAGACCTTGTTGGCCTGGGAGAAAGAAATATTTAGCAACCTTTTTCAATAAAATGAAACGATAGGATGATAATTAACGCAAAATAATTACAGTTTAGAGTGTATTTAAATCCTCTGACAAAAATATATAGATTATGATAAGAAAAAAATGTCTAAACAGTAGTCTTTCGAAAATGGTGGTCTTAAGGCTTCCATACTGATGTAAACCATTGCCCTTGTAAGTTGTTTTGTTTCTATAATCTGTTATCTAGATTTTTGAATTATATAGTATTTTTGGCTATTGATGGAGATCTTATTATATTAATACATATAGTATATTGATGTTGGACCAAATGGTTTAATAAATGAATTTGTTTCTTTCAATGACCTTTAAATTCGTTCAGTTTAAAAACTAAATATACTCACTGGAATACTCAAAAAACAATTAGTTCGAATACTTTTTTTTTATTTTTTTCATTTTCATACAAAGAGTTATTGTTGATTTGAATCGTGCGTTGTTCAAGTACATTGAAGTACAAAATAGCATATCATATCCATACTTGCGGAAAAATCAATTAATATTCTGAAGATAAGCTCAAGAATACGTAATTATTTGCTACGCAATAAAACATCACGTAGTTTTTGTATTACTATCTCCTAATTGTCAGTTTATAAAGAACCATTCAACTATTTCGCCTCTTTTGCAAAATTGAGATAAATAAAATATATTGTTTTACTTCCCGTAGATGTTCTATTTCTTTTTTGAATCTAAGTATTGAATCTAATAATCCTAATCGAATAAAATCTACCAAACTTATTTATTTTATCGTAACCAACATATTACTCATTTATTAATAAAAGAAGACATACCACTATTCCTCTAAGTGTGCAATATCTGAAAACTGAATGAAAATAGTTTTATGTATTCTATTAGATTTAGACATCAGCATACAGGAAGAAGCGAAATAAAACGAGGAGAAATTCTGAGCTCATATTGGTTTAGAATAATGTAGGTGTGAGAGAATGAGGCGATTTCCTTCTTGGCTGTTGTATGAAAGTAAAAAGAGACTGGAGATATATGCTGGCGGCCCTTGAAAATTTGGGATTTAGATGTGAGGTGACCGGCCATAAAAGATGGCCTAATACAAAGGACATTAAGGAGCTGATACATTGTAGGTGCTCCCTCGGCGCTGCCCAAGTATGCCTGGACTCGGGCCAAACAGTTTTCCAGTTAAATAGTTCTTCATAATTCTGGCCCCTTCGCAATCTTACCTATAACACTGCAGTTTAACAACTTACGAATAGATATTTGTCACTACGTCAGTTCAAATTAAAAAACAAACAAAATGTTTAAATGCGTATTTAAATTGTTATATAATGAGATTTCTCGGCAAGAAACAAAAATCCCCTTTACGCAGGAACTGTGTAAACTAAAAAGATTTTCCATGTGCAGGAATGAAGTCCTAGTTATCTAATCTCTCTTCTATTTCTCCCGGGGTAAAGAAACCTTAACAATTAAAAAAAAATATCACTCGAATTGTCTGTCAAATTAAAAATCGAATGAGTCGATAAATGGGTTAATTTGATGACTGAAATCGTAGAAATACTACCCACTTCCTGGTCCAATTTCAGTCATTAATAAGTTTTAATGTTGTAAGTATTTGTTATATATCGAGTGTGGAGTCGATCAAAGAAACATTTTATAAAATGTAGCCGGTATCATAAAATATTTGCTTGTTTCTCATATAGTAAAGGTCCATTGAAAACAATATTTTGGTAATCTTGGATTAAGACCTTTCATGCCATATTGGTTTATTGTAAACATGAGATGACTAAAAGTGGGGTTTTACTTAAAAGAAAAAAGATACAAATAATTCGCTTAATATTCGAGCTACCAAAAAAAAAAAAAAAAAAAGAGAAAAATGTATTTATTTGGTTTATGTCCCACATCAGAGGTGATTGGTATGATCTCTGTTCAGAATAATATATTTAGCCCTTCATGAATACCTTGATATTGTACTTTATTTATATAGTATGGAAAATGTCTCTTAAATATCTGAGGTTTTCTCATGTTCGTAATTCACCTATTAGAATATAATAAAAGCTATCCCTTTCGTCTCTTCGTAAGTATGTTGTAGACGTATTGTATATATTTTGGTAAATGTTTATATGTTTTAAATATGTTTGTATTCGGTATGGCTGCTGTCAGTTAATATTTCTGTCATATCAAAAAAAAAAAAATTAAGTCAAGAATATAAAATTTGGAACAATATTGGTTATATGACATTTTTTGATCATCCACTTAATATCGTATATATTTTGATTTTTCATCTCCATTTGTCCGATGTCAGCCAATAACAAACGTTGACCATGAGTTATACAAACACACGCACGCACATGCACAGACAGTTTTGAACGTACCTCATTTTCGGCATCTCCTAGGTATCAGCATCATGCTAGACATTTTTCTAAAGTGGCATCATGACTACAACCCCAATAGAGAACATCCTTACGGGGAATCTGCCCAAAGTGTTTATTTCTGATAAACAATTCATTTAATTCAAGCATAATTAAAAACTCCAGCTGCACCGAGAATGCTTCTTGAGTTTATTAGAATAGCAAGGTGTGAATTATAGTTAATATGGAGGAAACAAACCTTTTCTGCACTGTAACATTCAATTAAAATTGCTCATTTTCTGTAGGTCAAACGAGCTGCCTTAATCATTTGAAATTCCACCGGGGATGTGGCAGTTAAAGCATTATTCGCTAAATGAAAGTTATGCTGAAGGAAAAGGATTTCTGTACCTATTTACCACCTATAACATTTAACAACAAAAGAAATGGAAAGAATTAATATTATTTTCTTGATTACTATTAGATTGGTATATATTACAGAAGAGCAAAAAATTCTATAGAAAAAAGAAAAATTTGTTATGCAAGTGCTGCGTAAAATGCTATTGAGACTTTCCACATGTGATACTAACAACATTTATGTTTCCAGAAAAAATATTTAAAAAGATTGAGCTCAAACAAGAATTCAGCTTGACACAAGAATGATATGCAGACCCCCAGATTTGCAATGAAAAAATTTGTCTTGATATTTAAGCTAGAAGAAAGTCATTTAAAATTAACGAGACCATCGGATGAGTAGGTGAATAATCGAATTACTAGTAATACTTGAGTTAGACAATTTGTTAGGAAATAACTGCTTTAAATCATTCTTCGGGTGTAAAACTAGAACCTCTATGCAGCAATTCAGTCGTTTAAACACTGGCACATAGCCCGCGAAGCAAAAGGTAGAACCTATAAGGCATTCGAAGATGGGGAGTTAATAGAAACTAATTACTTGTGGCAGTTTTTATTGAAAGGGCGTAAAATGAGTGAGGAAGAGATAGAGGCGGATAGAAGAAGATGAGGAAGAGGAGACGAAGGAAGAATGAACTAGGTGTAATGAAGAGGATTGGTCTCGGTGCTATTGTGCCTTAGAGCTGCCTCTATACAGCCCCGGTCTCTTTACTTAAACAATAATTAATGTACACATACACATGACCGCCACAATACAGCTACCTCCTGTCAAAGGCCTTTACAGACTTTTTTTTTAAACATGTGCCCCCAGGCACGTGCGGGCGGGCTACGGGCCCAGCAACAAACTGCCACATGTCCTTTAAGTCAACCGCCTCATTCTTTGTCAACCATCACAACATTATAATGGCCAACAATTGGATTCAAATGTTACAACTCGTACGAGTGAAAGGGTTAAATTATTCAAAGTGCTCAATATTAATTTATTTTAATGAGTGCCGTAATGACGGAGATTCCCTACTAAGTTTTTATTTGTGCTCAAATAACATAGGTGGCCGTTCTTGACCTCACTTTTTTGCTATAAACCCATCTTCCCTCAGATCTATTTTGTCTTCCTTTAAATTGGTAACCCAACCCTTTAGTAAAAAGGAATTAAAAATCTCAATGAGATGCCTGTGAGTTTATCTTCATATTCTTGTCTATTCTCTGCTCGACTGATTCCGCACGGGAGATGTATTTTATTTTACTTAATTTCGAAGTATTTTATTTTTGAATCACCCTCTCGCATTATTGAGTGCTACTGGAACATTTCATTTTTTCCCTACACGTGGTGTAAGTTTGTCATATAATTAAAAACTTCCAATTTATTACCCAATAAATATTTTTTTTAAAAATAATTATAATTCACTTTAAATTCGTTAGTTACGAATTGACTATAGGTTTTTGTAAACAACATAAGTTAGCGTAACTTAGTTAGGGCACCTAAAGATAGAGAATTTATTTGGAAAATGAGTAGAATACAAGAAATAAAGCCAAAATACTCAAAAATGTTTATTAATGACTTGGTCTACCGTCCCTCTCATTTACCAATATTCTCTATTTTCTTTGGCAACGAAAGAATTATCATAGGGAGAAGGCAGCGTCCAGTAGTTTGGGCAGAACTTAATAAATAGAATGTTTCATTAATAGATACATTTTTAGTGAATTACAATTTTTTTAGACATATGAATTACTAAATTTCAGATTAGAAATAAGTCCCTGCAAGGACTGTCAACGTTTTTGAAGCCTAATTACGCCCATATGTCGGAATTAATTTCAGCTCTTCTATCTTTAGTCTAAACATTTAACAGGAAGTTGCAGGAGATGGGAGATAGTTTTATAGGGTATGGGAATAAGTTTTAATTTTTTTTTATGGTGAAAAAAAAACAAATTGGAATAGAGAAATAAAAAAGTACTTTATTCAAAAAAATTTTCATTTGAAACGACAACCTGGGCCCATCTTTCAGGCAGTAAACGGATTCCTCGAGCGAAGAATTCTATATCTTTCGACGCAATCCAGTCATCGACCCATTTTTTAACATCCTCGTATGTGGATTTTGCAGCACGACAATGCTAGGCCCCATGTTGGTCATCCCGTCCGGACATACCTAGAACAGGTCAACTGGGAGGTCCTACCCCACCCGCCGTATTCACCAGACATTGCCCCTTCAGATTATCATTTGTTCCGGTCTATGCAGTCAGCACTTACTAGGCACCGCTTTACCACATACGAGGATGTTAAAAAGTGGGCCGATGACTGGATTGCGTCGAAAGATATAGAATTCTTCGCTCGAGGAATCCGTTTACTGCCTGAAAGATGGGCCCAGGTTGTCGCTTCAAATGGAAATTATTTTGAATAAAGTACTTTTTTATTTCTCTATTCCAATTTGTTTTTTTTTTTCACCATAAAAAAAATTAAAACTTATTCCCATACCCCATAATTGACTTCCATTTCTAGTAATTTTATTTACGACTTGGGTGGGAAATTCTAGCTCGCTAGTTAACACGCTCAATGGGTTCATAACGCACCAAATATTCCACATTCAGGGTCCCCTGGTATTCGCGCACATCCCCTCGTTATTTACCGTCGGATTCTCTTCATCAGCAATGCTTTCTGCTCCTATTGTTCAATACTTGACTAGTCAGTTATACTTTTCTGAATTTAATTTTCCTGATAAGTAAATCGTAAAATATTAACTCATTTGTGCGTCATTTTAAAATGGTTATACGAGTTTGCAGAAATAAAACCTTATGGTTACAAAATAAATTATTAATGATAAATAATACAAAATAAACAGGGACTTCGTAAACTATGCAGATTTTTCACAGGACTTGAAAATTATGTTGATAATGAGATGTTTAATGGCGCAGGTGCGTAAAGGAAAGAGTGCATTGGTAGGAAAGGGTGTTTACAGAAGACTCAAAACTTATTAATTCAAATATTTCTGCTTAAATTCGAATAGAGGAAAACTAATACAACATCGAAGTTTGAAACGTATGTGTAATATTCTTGGAATTTGAGCTAGTTAGGGGATTTATATAATGCTTAATCGTGAAGGCCGCATGAATCGAAATGGGTCCTTTCTGAAGGCTAAAAAAAAGGGGGGATTCTGAAATTCGAAATATCTCTATTATATTCTTTAATTTACATGAACCGCTTGTATATTTGTACTCGAGTACAACATTTTGACGGGCTTGAAGATGGTGCCTTTGCATCGAAAGCGCTTGCCAGCTGTACTCAACCATCAGCCAGTGACGACGGTCTCCACCGACAGCTATGACAACAAATAAATTTGAATTGGCATATTGTTCGTAATTTATTAAGTAGGATCTAAGTATAAAAGTAGAAATGTTTTGAAAGTTGCTCCATAAGTACAACCTCATAATAGATTTCTATCTACTGAAATCAAGCCACAATGTCCAGAATATATCTTATCATAGCCATAGTAAAACGGAGAGTAAAGCTTTTGGGGCTATCCTAATCCACATTTCCTTCACAAAGGCTTTTCAAGCGAAGATTATTGAACATATAGGAAGAAGTAAACCCACAAAGTCATTTTCCCTAGACATCAAACATCTTATGTATTAAGGAGCGTATAAAACATGAAAGACTAGCTTCCGGCAGAGCACAATGGATTAAGCAGTAATTAATATTTTAGCGTAAATTGTGAATTTCCTCATTGAAATCAGAAATTAAACTTACATAAGTAGCAGCTCAAAAGAAAAACTTTTTTTAGCAAATTTCTCTTAAGAGGAATCAGCTATTGAGGTTGTAATCATGACACTAATTTCGGAAACATTCTTTAAAAAATGCCCATTGTTTTGTCAAACATGAATTTAGATGGGAGAGTGGTTAAAAATCTCGGTTGGTATGAGTCTGGTCGAAAAATTGTAATTATATATGTTACAAAGTTGTTGGAATTTTAATTTTCTACGATTTCTGTTTTATACACAATTCCTCGGATTCCAATATTAGTGGAGTTATTTATCTTTTTATTTGGTTTGAGCCTTTTGTAAGACACCATTTCTTTTGATCCGATTTTCACTTAGTCCAACTAACATTTTAACTCCTGTTTACATAGGCTTTTTACTGTGGGAAAAATAGGGAAAAGATAGTGGGTTGAGATCATCTACGTATCTCATTTCAGTGAGTGGGAAATTTGCTTTGTTTATGCAGCACCTGCTTCACGGACTTTTGTTATCGAGGAAAGATTAGTAGAGCTTTGAACGACATATTTGATAAATGGAGATACCAGGAAAACCCCTCTGAAGAAATACATTTCAAAAGGGTTATAATCTAACGATCGAGCATCGAAATTCCACTAGGAATGTAGTGACTCCATATTGCTATGTAATTCAAATTACTACCGACACAGTTTGTTTTAAGGTTTAAGTATAAATTAAGATAGAATTAATACTTAAAACATATCTTTGCGCAGGCTCTGCGTAAATCACGATTTTTCAAGTGTTGCAGTTCCACACGGATGACATAATATGAAAAATGTATTCGATATATACCCATTTCTAGGCCCATTAAAAACCAAACTTAAAAACTATTCTGGCCACAGTTCGTGATATAATATGTTAAATTGAGTATGATTGGTAGATTACTAAACTAAAATATATAGTCAAATTCTTTATTATTTGAGTTAGAAAATATGTAAAACGTTAAAACGCAGGCGCACGCGCACACACACACACACACGCACATTGTGTGTGAAATGAACAAACCATTTTTGAAATACTTTAATTAAATTATAAATAAGAAATAAGAAATAAGAAAAATGAATAAAAATGCAATCAATTAAAATAGTATTCGAAATGCATGAGAAAAAAGGAGAGGGCGTTGAGAGTGAGATTTCCAGGAGCTTATTTACATGAGCCTGAATGATGAAACCCTCCTAACTCGATTCCAAGAGAAATCACTCACTCAGAGGTCATTATCGATACCCAATTGCTAACATTAAAATTCCTTCACAACCTGTAGGTCCTTGGGAGAGGTCATGAAACCATAAGCAGGAAAAATAAATAAACAAGCCATCAACTAAATGGTGTTCTGTAATAGTAATGCATTTTCTCCGTACGCAGTAATTCCCTTCGCTTAAACCATATCAAAAACTGAACTCCTGTTCAAACCGTCCTGAAGCATGTTGATAGCAAGATGTTCATTTGTTGTGGAAACAATTGTAGTTCTCTGTACTAGTTGCTTCTAACATCCAAGTGAACTAGCGACATCACCGGATTTCATAATTTTGAATACCACAATACCAGCAGACTGCCAATTTCTTTGCACGCACAGTTTCTTATAGCGCAATATATACTAGATAGACCACTAATACGAACAAAGAGTGTACGACTAAACAATATACGACTTAAGAATATGATACTGTTGATTTACAATGTTAAAAAGAGTTTACGCCGCTTGAATTAAGCATATTTCCCATCTGTTGAAATGACTCATGCTTACGTCTCATTGAGACATACCATAGGTGACGTCATCTACTCATTGTAATCTCCGTATCTCCCTTGGCAAAATGACTACTCAAATAGTACCTTAAAGGGGGAGTTACATTGACGATGTTATGTCGCATGCCAATAAATGTCAGGAAAATATTTTTATATCATTTTTATGATGAGTCCCTTTTACACACGTGATGTTGGCAGCAGGGCCTACTGAAGACAATTTGTGTGAATAGAATTATTGATTTTTGTTTGCAAACACAATTTCTTTTATCCTGTAAATCGTATTGTTGGGTTTAGGGGTTTTCTGAAACTCTAAAATACGAGAATTTATGTACTCTATTAATATTGATATTTCAGAAAAGTGAATAAACCAATAATTATAGTAATTTGCATTGTCTGAATATACGACATATGTTATTCCGACTAGAAATAAAGAATACGGCTGTGCTTTCTGCTCTTTTAGATACATATTGATAAAATTGAATTGACACCGCTTTCAACATTTTCGAGGTAGTTGCGATAGACATTTGACAAAATTATTCGAAAATCGCTAAATGATAAAACCTCAAAGATGATTTGTCTTCAGGGGAACCTGCAGATAGTTCAACATGTAAAGCTATACTAGTGAGGTTTGTAATGCAGGTCAAGAAACGAAATTGCAAGTATTTCCGTTTGTATCCATCGGGCCGTCATAGAAATTTATATAATTAACAAAAAAAGGTGTTATAAAACTAATAAAAAAAAATTAATAGGGGAAAAGTTTTAACTTTTCAACAATAAAGAAGTTAAAGGGGAGAGTGGGGGCCTCAGAACCTCTGGAATTACTCTTCATAATCAACTACACGAGTCATTTGTCAGTAAGGCTAACGAAAAGAGAAAGAAAAGAATGAGCATTATTCAAGTATTTGTATCGGAGCGATGTGGGAAGAGATTCCCTTCTCATCCCGGCCGGATCCTGGGCTCATTAATATTGTTCTCTCTCCACTTCTTCATCTCGAGGGCGAGGTTAAACCTTCCAGAGGGACGATTAGGAAGACAGCTACATGAAAAATGTAGCCAAGGCCAGATGATAGGGAACTCATATCGGGATTAGGGACTAGCTCATTCCTCCGATTAGCTGGGGCCCTTGACGAGAGATGGATGGTATCTACCCTCATAAATATGCGACTTACATCCACCCAATATGGATTTATACAGAAGGAATGTTTAAAGGTCCTGTGGGAGGAAAAGAGACATTTGGAAAACTCTACAGCTTTCTAGCGATTCTAGTTGAAACCATGTTTAGAATTAGTTAATTGACTGTTTAGCATTAGTTAAGCAGGCCGTTAAAACTAATCTACAAAACTAGGACATGCAATAATCATGGATTTGCAGCAGGCCACCTCATCAGGGGCTTCACACAAGAAAAGTGTCGAAAGCGATCACCCAACATGACCATCAGAAGAAACCGATTGGAAAATCGGCGAAATATCGTGGACCATCACATCAACGCCACAGATGGAGATACGCCACACATGACAACTATACTAAAAAGTCCGTCAAGCAGTGGCTGCCTTAACTAGCAGATTCCCTACGTACGTTACTTTTTTTAATTCATTTTAAAAGCTAATTGTTCAATGAGAACAATATTTGGTATTTAGGCGTCAAAGAAAGTGCTTCAGAATATAACAGCTTATTGTAAACAAGACTTTAGTAGGAGTGGGGGTTTACCGCTAGAGCGGTAACAGACAAATTATATATATAATTTTGGAGGATCGACGGACATTTGAGGAAATCTTTCAAAGATTGCTTCAATATCTGATTTTCCCTTACGGCTAAGTAATGTTAGGAGAGTCTTAACAGTAGTTAAGTAGTAGTCTTAACTACTTCTCTATTGTAAGATTTTAAGCCCCGAAGAGGTGGCATATTGGACACAAAAATGTCGGGCAGCATATAATAAAGTAATTTTATTTTATTTTATTATGTGGCACGTTGAAAAATGTTCATAACCACATTGAAAACGTATTTTCCCTTATTAAAAGAAACTAATCCATCATGAAATTGCTTATGCCTAGTTTAAATTTCACTAATTGCTTACATCTAAAATTTATTATGGGAGAAACATAGAACAAATCACGTATAATACCCTTGTGTGTGACCATCTAGTAACTGGAAGGCATTAGGACTTAATTTTGCCTCAATATATTCATGAGGGATAACTATTGCAGACGAGGTGCGAGGTCTACTTAGTTAACACTTCAAGACGGATTTGAAATTATCTGATCAGCTTATCAAGGGGTTCATATGAATTATTTTCATTGTGTACTTATTTCTTCCTCTCAGTTAGTAACATCTGCACCATTCCCACCATTAGCTCATAATAATTAGCACTTTAGAGGTGAGCGGGGTTGAAATCAAATTTCTCTTTCCAATACTCTTTTTGATGATTAGTAAATTAATCAACAAAAAAATAAATTTAGAGCTTTGAGATCGTAAATGTCAAAGAAAGGGAACTGTTAAAGGAAGGCGGCCTCCCGCCCACAACACGGGCGAGGGAGTGAATGAAGGAACGGCTCCCGGTGGGGTCCGCCTTTAATGCTCCCTAGCGGACAACTTGGGAACTACTCAGTATGACTTCAGCTCTAAGCCTGGAAGGATGCTCTTCCATTCACCTTCTCAACAGAACTACGCAATAGATTAGCACTTCATTTATATGTTATTCCGCACAACTAAAACCGTTAGTTTCGGCTTCAAAACGCCAAATATCAAGAGACTCAAAAGTGGACGGAAAAAGTATGATTATAAAGAAAAAAAAACTCAAATAAATGACTATTTTATATTTGGACCTTTCCTAAAACCCCCTAAATACAATTAAAATATGAATCACGCAGGTGCTGCGTAACTTAGGGATATCTTCAAAATGACTTGGAACATAAGCTAGGCATTATGATACTACAGCTTAAAGGAATACTCTTGAGAAGTTCTGAAGGACGAAGACGCAAATATCCAAATAAACATTCCAAATAATAATAAATGTATAGTACAACAGTTGACGTTATAACAACATTGATTAAGAATGCATCGGTTATTTTTTTCAACTCACAATAACAGATATTTACGATTGAACATTTAGCCCCTTTCTAGTTTTCATCTCTCTCTGGCCCGATTGCAAGCATTAATGAATTTGAAATTTAGTTTTACGTTCAATGTTTTGAATAATGGGTTTGGTAACGTTCCATTAACAGGATATATATAAAACAGGAATATATACTAGCGGAGCCGAAAGACGTTGTCCTGCGTGATATTTCAGACGATTAGGATATTAAACAAAGTATGAAATGAAAAAAAAATAATATAATAATTTCATTATTCTTTATTATGAAATGACATCAATTTTTTCTAAAAACAATTCGTTATAATCAATACTGTTTGTTTAATTTTACCTTATTGCGAGTTGATGAACAATATTTTTAGTCAGTTCCTGAAGAGTATAAATGAATAAACTTGACGGTTTTCCAACGCGAGAACATGCCACATGTAATTGGCCACGTGAAAAGACCGGATTTTCTAGATCGAACCCACAGATTAACAATGTATGACCTCGTTAAATGCAATACAAATAATATCAAAATACAGTGTACAAAAAAATTAAATGCACTGAATGAATGCATACACAAAAATTCATTCAAATTGATCCAGCCGTTTAGTTGCAGTATAGATAAATAACCTAGATACCGATTGCAGCACCAGCTGCAGGGCTGATTTGTGAATCTAAACAATCCAGGACGTCACACAAACGCATACAAAAAATGCATTCAAATCGGTCTAGCCGTTTTGGAGGAATTCAGTGACATACACACGTACAGTAGAATTATATATATAAAGATAATAAAATAATATTTTGAACGGATCTCATTTTCATCATTTACTAGACGGAATCGGTGGACATTAGAAGAAATTATCCAAACATCGCGTAATGGAGTTAGCCTCAAGAGGTGAATTTCTCAAGAGTTCCCTTACACTCGTAATACGCACGGAAAGATCTGCTTGACGAGAAATGTAGTGACGAGTCAACTCCTAGGAATTCTCATTTACACTGGGGTTGGATATTATAGGATTAATGATACCTGGAGCATTATGGGGTAGAACTCATAGTCTTATGGGTTCAATTCCGGAATGGTAACGGAAATAATTTTCGAGATAATCACCAAAAATAAGTCTCACTTACACTCAGAAAAGAAAAGTAGGCAAATTGTAGATATTTTATCCCTTAGTCACATTAGTTTATTATTTATTAACGTCCACTTTTTGCTATTGTGGCTAATTGGAGCGGGTTATCAGTTTTCCACCCTTTTCTAGTCAGGGTGTGACTAGGGATTTTATTTAATGAGTTCGTCACTAAATAAATTCCTATTTGCCAAGGAATCTCACCCACCACTCTGGAGTATGTGCCATATCAATTTCTTATTGTTATAATTGCGTTATTGGAGTTTCAATTATCTATTCTTTGCAGCCGTTCCCCCTTTTAAATAGAATAAAGTATGTTGACAGCTGTGCTATCAATATTGTAAACTGACCTATAAGACGGGAGAGATGGCGGTGGGAGTAGTATGGGTGAATTGAGTTATTTATATTTGGAACGACCTTGGGATGGTTGCAGCACCACTTCATCAAGACCAGGAACCAAATGGGAATGAAATTCTTTCTCGGATTCAATGAAATTCTACAATAGTAAAAAACAAGTGGATTGTATTAAAAATTATATCGGAGTCTGACATTTCAAAACACTATATAATGTAAACATTATTAGAAAAAATACTTTATCTCTTGAGGGCGTACTAAAGTTTTAGAAATCGTTGTAAATATGTTGATTTTTTTAGTACTTAAGAATTAACTTTATCTTAATAGTGCTTAGAAACATTGTAGTTATAATTTTATTGAACTTTTGAATTTAATATATAATTCTAAAATAACTCTAAACATATACACCAATTAATTGCATGGGCATGAGGCCGAAGTAAAGTTGTTTGCAGACAAAAAGCGTAACTAATTTTATAATTATTTAGTTAATTAACGTAACACAACATAAACTATTTTATAGAATTTTGCAATTGGAATTTTTTTCAACTCAGAATCCGAACGTATTTGTAAAGTTCAAAACTATTTGATGTTCTAATTTCACACAGTGCTCATGTGTTAGACTTATTTCTTCTGCAATTCATTCAAAGCAGTTTACTTAACTTTATTAATAAATCTTAATCTCACATGGTAGAGCTAGTGTGATGAGTTCGATTTTCGCTTGGGCAAAGAAAATTATTTAATGACGGAATTGATTAAATAACATCCTATGTCTCACCCTGGCTAGAAAAGGGTGGTAACCTGTAGATAACCCATCTCAATTAGACGTTAATAAATAATATTAATAATAATTATTAATAAATAGTCTTAGGTGTCGGTCTTAATTAGTTTGGTAAACCTTGAGCCGTGGCTTCGATTCCCACCTGGACGATGAACTCAATAAATCAATTCCTTGGTCCTACCCATACTAGAAAAGGGGTAGTAACTTGTAGATAACCTGCAAATACTTAACATATTATTATTTATTAACGTTCACATTTTGCTACGTTTTTCAATTGGGACGGGTTATCTACAGGTTACCACCCTTTTCTAGCCAGGGTGGGACTAAGGAATTTATTCAAAGAGTTCGCCACTAAATAAATTCCTATTTGCCCAGGCGGGAACAGAACTCGACACTCATGGTTTTCCATGTGATATTAATGTGGACGCTAATATAATAAATAATATAAAATGTGAGATTAAGCCCAATGCATTAAACTTACATGGCTAACATGAGTCCCGATATGAATAAGATATATTCTTGCCTAATATTCGGGCATTGTTCATTGATCACTTTAATGTAAGGAATACAGTTGATATTTAAACAAACCCGCTATTTGTGCACGATATTTATATAGCCCTCCAACAACGCAATAAGTGTGTCGAGATCGTGCCAATAGTGCTTATTATGGCGTTCACTTATTTACATTCCTCTTACACTATCGCCTGGATACATCAGATTAGGGCAAACGAGTAAGCACACACTGTTAGCGATTGTAAAGAGATTAAGGCAAAAAAAGTTGTTTCACTTCCAAGGTTGGGGAAACACATTGGTAGGAGAAAACATCAAAAGAGTTATAAAGAGCAATTATATAAAACTGATTTGTGAGTTGGGAATATAATGAAAAAAAAATTAATTACTGAATTATAATACAAGCAGTTATGGATTATTAAAATAATCATCGAAGATTTGTTTCTTCACACATTTTCTCACGTTCACTGAACAGTTAATAATATTATAATTATAATAATTCCTTAAAAGGTATGCACGAGGAGAGAGGAAGTAAAAGAATATTTTAAAAGCAAATAAAGTATGCACCGAAAATGATTATGTTAAGGATAGCTTGAGAATTATTGCTTTTAGCACAGCATACTTTCAGTACAGAAATTTGTTTACAGATGATAAAAGATATAATTATTCCAATACATTAGGAAAAATAAAGCAATAAAACAATATAAAATAATTAAAATATACAACACTTAATAATATTGGCATTGGATGTAACGCAATTGAGAAGGGCAAATAAAAATTAGTCAAATACATAAATATTAACTACATGTTTTACTGCAAATAAATATTAACTGCTACAAGTAAATGAGTAAAAATTGAATCCGAGAGAGTCGAGTGCATCAATTGCAAGTTCTTAGAAGAATGTCCACGATTCCTTCGCTGGCATTCTACCTTAATTCAAACCAAAATCCATTTACAACGTCGTGGCATTTAAAAATTCCGGGCACTTCATGTAAATAAGACTCTATTGCCATCTTCTCCCTTTTTCAGCAGATTTCCCTCAAGGGAAATCAGCTATTGAGGTTGTACTCAAGACTCGATTTTTGAACAATTAGAGGAAATTTTTGTTGTCCATCGGTCCTAGCCAGGAGATGACGAAAAACATATATAATATAATAATTTAAAAGAGTCTGTTAACTCTTAATTTTTGTTTCATTGTTACTAAAATTGTTATTTCAACGTTTTATGTAAAACTAAAGATCATGTTCTTTAATGGCTGAAATCCAACAAGTGGGAGGGAGATTAGAGGAGGAATTTCGGAAATTCTTAATATCTCCTTTATTATGCTCGGACCTAAAAATTTTATAGAACCAATCTTAATGCAAATATAATGTTCTGTACATGTTTTCACTATCTTGATTATTAACATAGACATTTGCATTTTTTTAGTATTCAGCCTTCAGTAAACCCCCACTCCTAATTATGCAATATTAACGACACGCGGATATATCATGAAGCACTTCATTTGAAACTTAAACACCAGATATTATTCTCGTTGAACTTTTACTTTTTGAGATTAAATCTTTTTTATTTTATTAATTAACACTTGGAGCACGTGGAAAATCTGCTTAGTTAACGCAGCCCCTGCGTGACGAATGTTTTCTTGGAAAGCCCGAAAATGAGGAAGTGAAGTCTCCTAGTTGCCGTTTACTTCTCCAAAGCCCTTGTAACTCTTGTATACTAGGAGGAGTCATTGGGCAGTGTATTGTATAATGTTGGCGCTTGGAAATGAGGAGCATATAATTAAGTCAACGCCCAGCAGGGTGCGTAGGTATATATTGGTCGCATCTGCCCTATGTCTTCTAACATAAGATGCAGCCGGTGCCCGTTAAACATGGTCGGAAATTGGACGTTTTTGTTATCAATCAAAACGAGCGAAGCAAAATTTGTTAACAATTTCTTTGACGCCCAGGGCAGCCGGTGCTACGATTATTGATCAGCTATCTAGCTAACCAAACGCTATACGTATGTTCTGCTGTCTTTACTTACCTTTATGCATAAGACTGACACTAGGTGGGAAGAGCTGGATAAACATATGCCCTGAAGTGCCACACTAGGAGTCGATCTGTTCGGCACGAGTTGTGCATCAAGAGTTGTATAAAAAGGTGGTATGAATGGGGCATAAAGAAGACGAGGCAGGTAGACAAGAAGAGTGATTAAATAAAGAGGAAGCAGGTAGAGAAAGAGGCCATTGGGAGGGACTTAGAGAGCTTATGAAGTCTATTAATAGGTAGGAATTTATGGGGCTCCGAGGAGTGGGCCAAAGTAGTCCAAGTTTTACGAGCCCTTATTACTGGAGTGCGCCCCTTCCAAATGGCCAATCGTAAAAATAATGACTTAATACACACCCTTAACTTCTTTAATAGTCTTTTTTCTTTTGTATTTACCACTTAATAGCTACACTTCGATAAGTTTGGCATAGTGATCATACTGATGGTTTTATTTTCACCAATGGAATGACGGTTATAGCAAATATTACAATTTTTAATATTAGATAAAAAAATGTTGGAGTCGACACAAAACTTGGACCTGGATGTTCTGGTTCTCACAAATGCACAGACCAGTACGCTACCGATTCCCGATAATTGTAAAATTCCCTCTGTAAATTAACCATCCTAAATCCAGCACCGGTTTATACAGTTTCAAGTCGGGGTGTTAATTATTAAAATTGACGCGATGCATCAAATCAAATACGTCAATTTACACACTAGCTAGTTACGTTGGGATATTAACGATGGTAGCTACTTTCTTATCATGTAATCCATTCCTCCAATATACAAGGAATAATATTTTCACCATACTACGATGTAATCACCTGTTTTACACACCTAATTTGCGGTCCGAAAGCACCTAATTCGCCGCCCTGGGCCGAAAATGAATATTTCGCCCTAGTGCCGCAAAATCACCTGTTTATTATTTTAATTCATTCATTTCATTATATACATTATATTAGTTTGTTTTGCTCGTATTATTGTTTAGTTATTTAGTAATTATGGCTAATAATATATCAGAATCTATAAATAGAAGAGCAAAAGAAATCATGGCAGATTTGTTACCAGCAAAATCAAAAGATAGGTATGACGAAGAGTATACAAAGTTTTACACGTAGGTAAAAACTTAATTGCTGCAGCACCAATGAAAGTAGCCCAGTTTTTGGGTCTAGAGAACCCTAAAAGTTATACAGGTCATGCACTTAGAAGGTCATCAGCGACCATGTTAGTTGAGGGAGGTGGTGACTTGTTGACATTGAAACGACATGGTGGATGAAAGTCTTCAACAGCTGCCGAAGGTTACATTGAAGACTCTGTGACAAAGAAATTGGAAGTTTCTAACAGACTGTTTAGTAAAGTGAATGAGTCATCGACTTCGACATCAAATATCGATTTTGGAACTATTGAATATGAAAATCAATCTCTCTTTACAATTGTTGATTTATTTGAAGATTGTCAAGAGGATATTTTAATCAGAAACAGTCCTACTACGAGTAAAAGTGTGAATGTGTCAAATAAAAAACAAGTAATAGAGTATTCAAAGGGTATTATGTTTTCAAACAACCAAAATTGTTCTTTTAACATTTCTATAAATCAAAAATAAACGAACTAACTTTTTTTAGCATTTTGAAATATATCAGTTGTATTAAATGAAACACACATATGTTCATCTCTCTTTATTAACTTACATAATAACATAACGTAAAACAATCCATACATTAAACATTCATCATGCCCCCATAACCACAAGATAACCTTCTAACAAAGAGGTAAACTTAACCAAAAGAAAATCTTGTTTTTGATTAATGTTATATCGTATTAATATTTATTGTAGTATGGTGAAAAATAGCGTTCGTGCCTCGGGCCAAAGTGCTTTTGCCGGCCCTCGAACTTTTCATGACCTCGACTACGTATCGGTCAAAAAATATTTCGGGCCGGCAAACGCCCACTTTCGGCCCTTGGTACGAAATATACTATTACACTTAGGAGAGTACTTGCTCATTTGTTGCAGTATTGAAACAAGTAATCGACCAATTTAAGATCGAGTTCCAGCCCATATTTATTTTCCGGAATATTAACAAAATATTAAATGCAGTATCAACGGAAGGATCAAAAGGTCAAACATCTCCACTCTTTATACTTCTTTTATTGCAGACAAAGTACTTTCGGTGCGAAACGTCCCATCTTCAGTGCTCTAGAGTTGGTCCCTATTGAGCCGACATCTCCGGCGAGACTAGGACTAGGCCGACGGGGAAATGTCGGCTCAATAAGGACCAGCTCTAGAGCACTGAAGATGGGTCGATTCGCCCCGAAAGTACTTTGTCTGCAATAAAAGAAGTATAAAGAGTGGAGGTGTTTGACCTTTTTGATCCTTCCGATGATGATGGACCTCCACCAGCCAGCCCAAATCCCGAGTAAATGCAGTATGTAACTTCTATTTCATCCAAGTAAATTTAGTTTTCCTTTTGTTATTATTTAGATGTAGTCTTTCATGAACAGACATTTAGACTGAGCGTATACATTACATTAGATAATTGAAAATCTATAGTCAAAATGTAAATAAAATCCATGAACAATGTTATTTCAAAGTCGGGTTTCTCAATGAATAGAACAATTTATTAAGTAAAAAATTACAAAGAACCTGAATTCGAAATTCATAATCATATTAAAAATAATTCCTTTCAATTAAAGATTATGCCAGTTACATAAAACAATGCAATAGCATTTGTAGCGACATGTTGGTGAAACTGATTTATCACAAAAATTGCAAGAGGTTACAACATAACCTCGCCTTAGGTTTGGGTCCAATTTGTTTTTACTCCGCAGTAGGAACTGTTTGACTTGGTTAATAGACCAATCCACATAAAGACCAAGTGTTTAATATTTGGAGAAATATAGTTAGTGACACAGCAATAATTCTAGATTTCTGAGTGACAAATCATTTAGATTTTCAAGACTAATCGTAGAGTTAATGTCTATTGTTATCATAATAAATTATTTCTTTTAATGTAAAGAAAGTATTATATTCATGAAAACCTTTGGTTTTGAGAGTTCTTTTGTTTTGGCCCTCTGAATCTGTTTGTGTGGTGACGTGCCAGCTGAATGATCGTGCGTGTTTCGTATAACCCAAATTTGAAAATCCCATCATGAGTACATGATCTCCCTAAGGGAAATCTGCTAAAACGAGTAGCCCTAAAATGTTGACAATATATTTGGAGGATTGAAGCATGAGGAAAACGAAAAAAAAAAATCCAATTTTCTCAATTAATGATAAAAAATAAGCTTATATGACCTTGTGATGATCTATAAATGATGGCCCGTTTTCTGGTCTTATGGGCAGTAAGGGAAATTTCGTGCATCAATTTCAAATAAAAGTATTCTAAACGAAAACATTTTGTATATTTAATTTAATACGAGTACAAGTCATTTTAATAGAAAATACTTAGTAAGCTGATACGTATATATATGTATGTTTATATATATATATATATATATATAATAGTTGTTTGAAGAGGTAGGGATTATCTATCTAATACTTATTGAATTAATTTTCATAATTACAAGTGGCTAGGGAATTTACACTTTTAGGTTATTCCGGAGGTTTAAATACTTGTGGACTGCATTGTGAATGTTAACAGGTTTGGATGTTGCTGTTACTATTTTCAACTCGATAAAAGTTTTATTATTCTAAGGCATTTAATAAATATGTCTAAACGTAGAAGTAGTATATTCTTCATTATTTGAATTTATTGATGAACACTTAATGTACTTCGGATGAAAGGAAGATCCTTTTAGTTCGTGTTTATATACTAATGCAATCCACGAGTGATTGCGTTTGGGCAACTCCTTGCAGAGGGGATCTTGTTCCTAAAGCTTCCACTAATTTTTGATAATATAATTTGAAAACGACAAAATCTTGCTAGTCTTAATAATTTAAACTGAAAACAGCGGATATAATCAAAACTAACATACTTCATTGCTTCCTATTTGAAGGGTATTGATGATAATAAGTTGAATGAGATTTACAAAAGCTCGATGAAATTATGAAATAAAGTTCAAGATATGTAATTCGGCAAGTACTTTTCCCAGATATTCCTAATGGATAGCAGAACCGATTAACAGGAAATGACCTTGCACAACGCCATTTAAAAAGGCGGAAAAGAGAGAGAGACGATCAATACTGGTTGAAGGAATATGGCGCTATGGTTGGGGCGTTAATTGGAGAAATGAAGACATGTAAGGTTCCTCAATGGAATCATTATTAATGGAAAAAAGCGGGACATTTTTATTTAACTCGTTACGCAATAAAAATAAATAAATGCACCCACTATGTGTGTAATAATTCTAGCTGGGAATGATTTGACACTCGTACACAGGGTAAATATTTAGTGCGTTGAATGTTTGTTTAGTGGTTTAGCAACAATACCTTCTTAGTGGTGAAGGCATGTGAGTCATTAAAACAGAAGATTTGGAAAACATTTCTGATACCTTTGAGAAACTAATGGTTTGAATGAGTCTAGACCATAAAGTATTTATGGGATAAAGTCCGAGATATGCAATTATAGAAGGAAGTTTGCCCAGATAATGACCATCCATAGCCGAACCCATTAACAATGAATGACCTTACTGAGCTCCGTTTAAAAAGGCGGAAAAGAGATAGCCGATCTATACTGGTTGAAGGAAAGTGGCGCCACCTTATCGCTACGGCACAACTCGAGAAATTTTATATCTACTACGTATTAGTTTAGAGAATGGGACTAAGAAATAAATTGATACTCCTATCTTGGCTTGCCGAGTAATGGGCCAGTTTGTTCTTATCATTCTTTATCCACTGCATATCCACGGCCAATGGGAAGCGTCGAATTCTCTCTCCACAATTAATATGTTTATTTTAAAATCTGAAAGCATGTGGTACAGGAAGTTTACTTCATGAGCAAGTAAATGAGTTTAAAATTATGTATGCAGTACATTTGAAAATGTTCAACAGACCAGTCTCAACCGTTTTGTTATGTAAGAACCAAATAGTCTCTTATCTTTACTGTTTTCACTGTATTTTTTTCTTTATCACTGCCTTTCAGGAAAATTGATAGCGATCTGAACGTTAAAAAAGTGTTTATTTGTATTTAATTTTTGAAACTATTGACGAAAGTAAAAATATACATATCATTCCATTCATCAATAATTAATCAATAACAATAAAAACATTGGACAAGTCTCCGTAACGTTAATATTAGGAGTTGTCTTCAGTGGGTGGTTGTATAGAGGCTAACTAAGGAGTTATATTGGGTGGGTGGATGTATAGAGGATAACTTAGAAGTTATATTTGGTCTGTGGACGTAGAGATATCAACTTTGGAATTATATTTGGTGAGCGAATGTATAGAGGTTAACTAAAAAGCTATATTTGGTGGGTGGATGTATAGAGGTTAACTAAGGAGTTATATTTGGTGGGTGGATGTAGAGATATAAACTTGGGAGTTATATTTGGTGGGTGGATGTAGAGATATAAACTTGGGAGTTATATTTGGTGGGTGGATGAATAGAGCTTAACTAAGGAGTTATATTTGGTGGGTGGATGAATAGAGGTTAACTAAGGAGTTATATTTAGTGGGTGGATGAATAGAGGTTAACTAAGGAGTTATATTTGGTGGGTGGATGAATAGAGGTTAACTAAGGAGTTATATTTAGTGGGTGGATGAATAGAGGTTAACTAAGGAGTTATATTTGGTGGGTGGATGAATAGAGGTTAACTAAGGAGTTATATTTGGTGGGTGGATGAATAGAGGTTAACTAAGGAGTTATATTTGGTGGGTGGATGAATAGAGGTTAACTAAGGAGTTATATTTGGTGGGTGGATGAATAGAGGTTAACTAAGGAGTTATATTTAGTGGGTGGATGAATAGAGGTTAACTAAGGAGTTATATTTGGTGGGTGGATGAATAGAGGTTAACTAAGGAGTTATATTTGGTGGGTGGATGAATAGAGGTTAACTAAGGAGTTATATTTGGTGGGTGGATGTATAGAGGCAAACTAAGGAGTTATATTTGGTGGGTGGATGAATAGAGGTTAACTAAGGAGTTATATTTGGTGGGTGGACGAATAGAGGTTAACTAAGGAGTTATATTTGGTGGGTGGATGAATAGAGGTTAACTAAGGAGTTATATTTGGTGGGTGGACGAATAGAGGTTAACCTAGGAGTTATATTTGTGGTGGGTGGATGAATAGAGGTTAACTAAGGAGTTATATTTGGTGGGTGGACGAATAGAGGTTAACTAAGGAGTTATATTTGGTGGGTGGATGAATAGAGGCTAACTAAGGAGTTATATTTGGTGGGTGGATGAATAGAGGCTAACTAAGGAGTTATATTTGGTGGGTGGATGAATAGAGGTTAACTAAGGAGTTATATTTGGTGGGTGGATGAATAGAGGCTAACTAAGGAGTTATATTTGGTGGGTGGATGAATAGAGGCTAACTAAGGAGTTATATTTGGTGGGTGGATGAATAGAGGCTAACTAAGGAGTTATATTTGGTGGGTGGATGAATAGAGGTTAACGAAGGAGATATACTTCGTGGGTGGACGTATAGATATCAACTTGGGAATTATTTTTGTTTGGCGGATGTAGAGACGTTAACTAAGGAGGTATATTTGGTGGGTGGGCTTGCAAATTTGGCTCGGAGAAATGTACGCGATTGTAATCGAAAGGGGTGCTTCTCTTGTTGCTGTTATAATTTCCAACACTTGGTGTTTCCCAAATATCTACATTCCATAGGCTTAATAAATTATTCTGTGCAGGTACTATTACCTTAAATAGTTTTAGTTCCCATCAAAATAAGAACTTTTGATAAGTTCATCTGAATGTCAATAGGAGTTCGAGTATTTTTAAGGTTTCTAGAAAATTAAATAGTCTGGTGTATATGTCACGCCCACTTTAACTAGTTCCATGTAATAGAACTGTTACATGAAGGCATAAGGGACCTGAACGTTCCTTGGTTAGTAATGGTAAGAGAGGCTAGCCCCTTAAGGCAGTAGAGTGATCTTCAGGTGTATCCTAGGGAAGGGGAAGGGTTGGAGGCTGGAGACGTGCTATTAGTGGTATCAGGTACCTAGGGCCTTTGTACTCCTGTCAAGCCGCCCTCACCCACTCATAGGGCTACTACTCATGAAAGGAAACCGCGGGAAAAAATTAGGACCAAATCTTGGAAAGGAGCTCTGACTACCTTTGGACAGATGTGCTGTGAAATCACCTGCTATTCCAAGCATTTCAAGCTGCTAACTTATACAGCTGCAGCAGAGTATTTCAGATTCTATATTTTTGATACCCACCTACGAATGATGTAAGAATGTAATCGTAATAGTTTCATGAAAAAAATAATTATTTTTTATTCAAAACTTGGATATTAATTCTGTAATTGCGCACATTGCACGATCTTCTTAATAACCAGGTGATTCATCTACTGAACGAAATTAAGAAAATTGCTTGGTTATGAAAATATTATAGGTGACTTAACTGCTCTCCTTTATAATATTTACATCACAGAGTATTAAGAAAAGTGAGGTTTCTTAATTTCATTAAAAGTGGATAAAACTATACCTACTTTAGCTTGTCATTCAAAACAATAGAGGGAGTTAGCATTATCAACAAGATTGGTTGTATAACACTTGTTTGAGATATTTATAACTTTTCCTTAGGGGAAACAAGATAAAATAAATAAACACAATTAATATTGAATTTGCAAAAAAAAAAAAATATAAATATTTTACAAACATTTTAAGAACTACCCTCTTGAATAAAATGCTCGCGAGATTGATTTCTCATTTCCTCTCTTATGTGACAACATTCATTAATAGTATTTTTAAAAAATGTTTTTGATTTTATGAAAATATTGTGAAGGATTTTTAGTTTGGAAGTGACATTGCAGAAAAAAGAGTATCGATTATAAATTGGAACAGTAATTTTCAGAAAAAAATAACCTTTAACTAGTAATATCGAGTTTAACCGAGTTAGTACGTTGGTTCAAAAGCGGACTAACATCCCATTATTTTTTGGGTTTTTTTTCAATATTTGAGATGGATTGTTTGAAACTTACATGACTTAAATACAGGTGTCATGGCTGAGCCAGACCAAGCCACACTAAGTGTGGATGCTAATTCAAATTCTATTCTCTGGCCTAGCTCCCCCCTCCCAATGTGACAATAAATTTCCTATATTCACTCAGGCTAAGTAAAATACTTATACCAGATGTAAACACTTTAATTATATGAATGATGTTTTCGAGATATGTGTTCTGTTGGTGCCCGGGTCGATCCCGGATTCAAACAATTTTTCATTAATATAATGTAAATACATATTAGTTAATTATTTACTGTTGGTTCATTTCGACATTGCAAAAATGGAAATGGAAATATATTTAATAAAGGATGGCGCAGACATGAAAATTGACTGTATGTCGTGAGAGCTGATTAGTATAGGAGGCGACTGGTGATGAAGGCAGCATCGACCAATGGGATTAGAGCAACCGTTTAACATCCCTTCAGCCAATTTGCTAAGTGGCCGGGTAGACCGATCCCCTGCAATATGCAGTCCACCAGCCAAAAACCATTTAATTATCAGTTCTGGAAGGGGGGTAGAGGTGGGGGGGGGGGTAGCGAATTGACATATTTAGTGCCCCGGGCCAGGCTCTACGTCATCCCGTTGCGTTAATCCTTTGCTCCCTTTCTAATCCGTTTAGCGATCAGCTAGCTCTTCCATCACAACTCAGGCCCTAACAATTTTTTTTGCCCTTAGATTCTGTGGAATCTACTAGGGCCGATTTTTAACCCTCGCCTCCTTGATTTCTTTAGCGATGTCGAGATCATTTATCAACCTGGCTTCGAGAGTAATTTGACGGACGTAGTTCCATCGCGACAAATTCTTTCTAACTGGAGACAAGAGGAGCGGCGACGGATTGGCGACAGCTCAAGTGAGGATTGGGAAAAAAAATGGAGAAAAACAAACTGTTTCCCCATTAAAACTTACACATACTGATGGAATGCTATGACGATGAATGTGTTTTCAAAACAAGCCAGCCATTCGTATAAGCTGTCATTGCTCTTACTAAACTTTGATATGTGCAAAAGACCTTCAAAGTGTGAAGTCATCATAGTTTTCAGGTTTTTTATATGTTGGAGTTTTTCTTCAATGGATTCACTTAAAAGGTAGAGTGCAGAGAAAAGATCTCTCAAGGCTATACACATTTTTTCTCTCAACACAAGGTTGGTTTACTAACTTAAAAAAGAAAATCTGGATAAGAATGTCTTTAACAATGCTCAGAAGTATTATTATGACAAATATATAAAAATATCTTTCTATATTTTTATGAGAATCCTTTAATATAATTGTTGATTTATATTAAATCATTTGATCAGAGAGAAACAATCCCATGGCATATTTTTTGCTTGCTTCGATCCAGATTGAGTCAATACAAATTTCTAAATTCATTAACCAATTATTTAAATTTTACTTTTAGTTAATACTAGAATTATGAAGTTAAAAATTTTAGACATGGTGCAGTCAAGTCTATTAAAAATAATTTATATTCTAGATTTTCCCTATTTTAAAATTTCAATTCATAATATCCGAACAGGGTGGCCGGATTGATGGAAATAGGATAGAATGATAAAACACTTACACTCCTGTAGACAAATAAGCGATTTGGCGCGATGTAACGTAATATGAGCAAAAATTTTAGTAAAAATTGCAGTAGTTTTATTTACTATAAATAATAACACTTCTAGGCATTTTGTTTATACATATTAATGTAAAGGGCTTAGGGGTTAATTGGCCAAAGACCCTAGTAAGAAGATAGCTCTGATTCTAACCATAATCGTCCAAAAATAACGAATTCCCACTGTCTAAAAATAACAGTGCCCTTTTAGCAGATTCCCTTTAAGAGAAATCAGCTATTGAGGTTGTACTCATGACGCGATTTTCGAAAACATTCATCAAATGTCTATCGATTCTACATACGATATGAAGAAAATAAAGTCCATTCTAAATTACATTTATACGTCTGTCACCGCCCTAGACGGACTTTTGTCAGAGTCCTGTGATTCCTTACATAATCATTTATCGTCGTGAATTATACTTGACAGAAAATATCATTCATTTTGTATAGATATCTCATTTCATTTTGATTATGTATTAACATACACTTTAAGCTGCAACGGCTAATCTGGGATTAGCTAATTTCAGGGCTCCTAGGTCGATTATAATTATTATTATTGCAACCATGATTTCCTCTACATGTCTTGGTTGATCCCCATGTGTAAAAATCTATTAATTAAATTGACCCTCTTGAATATTTGAATAAAAATGTACTACTTTCGCCCATTACTAATCTTAAAGTTATTTCCTATGTAAATACTCATTCATATGGTTTTCTTGGTGTATTAATGCCACTACAAATATTCTTGAGCATACTTCGCATTCACTAGTCGGAAACGTATAAGAAAGGTTGGCGGAGGCTGCGTTGTAGATTGACAGATGTGGGAGTGGAAACCTCGGAAAAAAGATGAAGAATTGCCAGATGCAGCACTGCAAGTGCATCTGTGCTCCCACGGTAGGGCTATTTTTATTTGAGGAGTACGGAGACTGGGAGCGAGCCCGCTAGAGGTCGTCGACACCCCTACCAACTCGCCGCTGCCGAACCTTCGTCTCTACTATATTTAATCTTAATATCAGGACAGATCCTCTTGGATTCGGCTGTTTGTCTATACTCACCCATATCTAACTATAGCACTTCCTCAAGAAAATATTTACATTCCTAAATCCAATGATTTACCTCAGTGCGAGCTCACATTTTGTAGAATGAAAATTATATATTTTTCCATTTCATTTATCTTTTCATCACAATCATTCATTTATGAATTTCACGACCACATTCTCTAAACCATAACTGTACGAGAACCACATCCAACAAATTACTCCCAATTTAAAACTGAATGTTATTGAAAATATAATTTATATTTCTATATAAATATTGAATGGCTTTACCTAGTCAGATATTACATCTTTAGTTCATGTGGAGCTGTCATTCTGGATAAAATACTCAAGAAAATATATTCAGCTCACCTCAGTAAATAGTTACGAACATCATGAACAGAAGTTTCCTCTGATTTAAAAAAATTACTTCTAAAAACTACAAACGTTATTATCTCTAAAATAAATAATCAAAATTCTACATGTTAGAGAACACTCCTGTAGAAATATGTCAGTCCCGAAGATGCAAATAAAGTACCATTTATAGACTAGACTTCAGCTGTACAAATATCTACGTATGCAATTGTTAAACCCATATCAATACGAGGACGAAAAAATATGTATGTGAATGAATTCATTTATTTAAAGCAATTTGCGCCTTAAACAAAATTGGTATAAAACCCAAGAAATATAAATATGTTTATTAACGTCTACGTTTTGCTACTATGCATACATTTTGTTCATAACTTAAATATTAAGCGAGTTATTATTACTTTCTTGTATTCAATCTTCAGTAAGCATCCCCTCTGTAATAGTTGGTTTTGTATTTATTATTATTTATTTATTAACGTCCAATTTTTGCTACTATGGTTAATTAGGATGGGTTATCAGTTTACCACTCTTTTCTAGTAACGGTGTGACTCACTAAAGATTTTCTTTAATGAGTTCACTAAATAAATTCCTATAGCCCAGGCGTGATTCGAACTCACCACTCTAGGTAAGCTTAAGAAAGTATATCATCAACTATTTTTTTTTAAAAAAACAACATTAATTGATTTTTTTTAAATATTTTAATTTTATTTTTGATGCTGCAAGATTTTTGATTTTCTATCGAAGTTCTTACTCCTTTCTGAAATGCGCCTCAATAGTTCAATTACCTCTTAGAACTCGAACTAGTTGAATTTTCATTGTCAATATGAAGTTTTTTATCTTTCCTTTGATGATTAATTCATTTCTATGGTACTTAAGTATATTGAGCTATATTGTGAGAGGAAGTTTTCACAGACGTCTCAAGTTGGAGGATAATTCCGTTTATTAAAAATCAATGTGTAATTGCACTGCATCATATTCGTATTTTAGTAATTGTGTTTGAGACTTGTGGTTATCGCGTTGAAAGTTTTTCATAATAGTAATAACTTCATAAGTTAAAATAATGGTTTAAATAATTGGTAATAAAGTACGCTCTTAATGATAAAGTAGTAGTAATAAGTAGTATGCAATCGTTGTGCATACTAGAAAAGATAGTAGGAAATAAATGCTTTGCTTTTAGCATGATATTACATGAATAATGATTTTCTTTTAATAAGCCAGAGCAAAATACAAATAGTTGTGACTCCAGTTAGAAAAATATTTATGTGATACAAATTGTAGAATACTCTGTTTTTCACATTATTGGTTGTATAATGTTATTTATTAACGTTTATTTAATGCTGTCTTGTTTGAGTAATCTAAAAGCAACCATCTTTTTATAGCTGGGTGGTACAAAGAATTCCATTTAGGGAGTTCTTCACTAAATGAATTCCTATTCTCCACACGGGAATCGAACTCATGGCTCTAGGTTTACAAACTAATAAAACCAATGCCTAAAATCGCAAGGCCTTCCTGAAACTTCATTGGTTTCATATTTCCACTCTTTCTGATCCGAAAGCTGAGTTTGAGTCTACTGTAGGTGTAAAATACAACATTATGACAAAACGCCTCCGTTATTTCGTGTTAGATCGGAAAATGTTATGTAACTTAACTTATTGACAAATTTATGTCCTGTTGGTCTACATTTGTTTTCATTAAATATTCGCCTTTATATATATAGACACGCACATTTATATTCAGCATTCATCTAACGTCTACCCTCACTCATTTGATTACCTATTAAAGGAATAGTAAACTAAACATCTCCTGAACAGCTTAAATTGCACATCCTTTTTTACATACGGTCGAAGTACAGAACAAAATATAAAATGGCATTCTACGGGTGTCATGGGGATCTTGGGACATATGCTTAGCTTACACAGTATTTGCGTTACCAACTACTGTATTTGCGTTACTGTTTATTTTTCTCTATTATCTATGTTTGTTTTGTCCTTAACTTATGTTATCGTAACTTCAGAAATTTGTAGAGAAATTTTCTAGGAGTGATTGGTTATTAGGAGAACATTTTAATATAGCACGATGACGTAACCATTACGATAACATAAGGGATAATTTCACATCAATAACAGAAATTGTTTGTTCGTTATCCATTATTAATGACTTCTATTAAGAAATGTACTTGTGACAAACCATCTATGAACTTATAAACTTACTATATGTGAGCGGAGGAGCAAGCGAGGCGGCGTTGAAGCTGTAATCCTTGAACGGTGTCACTTTTCTTTTACCTTCCAAGAGTCTATATAATTATTATTTATGTATGGAAATGAGTACCTCCGGCATTTTAAATAGCTTTTAAACCAGCTTATCCCCGTTTCAGTAGAACCTCAGAGAAGAAACTCGACAGAAATTTCATTAATCTTTCAGTTCCTTTTTTTTTTGCCAGGCTCCGTCCTCGAAATTCTCTCTTTTTTTTATTTCTTTTTGCAGCTGAGTCTGATAGGTGTTCTTTCAGTATCAAGAATTTGAAGATGGAATTATCTTCAATGAATGAAGAGGAGGGGTCGTGGAGAAAAGATAACGAGAGATTATTTTAGGTAGTTTCAACTTTCGAAGAGTCAAGGAATACATAAATGATGAATTGTACTACCAGTTTCAGAATTTAAAAGCTTTTTATTGAGTAAATAATCTTTTATGCTGAAACGAAAAGTCCTTTGGGGATCATTTTAGAATTTGTAATAGTTACTAACTGAGCATTTGTTTTTGCCATGATTAGCAAAGTCAAAATATTTACATTTATATTTATATCAAAAACTGTTGCTAAGAATTTTCGATTAACCACGTTTCCTTAAATAAATACTCTTCAGACCTACCAACATTGATAATAAGAAAGTTCTTAATAAACACTAACGGGGTCTATTAATAAATCAGGAAAATCCCCCCATATGCTGACAGCTATTTTCGTTCTTCCCATTCCTCTCTAAAGTAGCTCATGATGACCAAATTTTATTCGACTCATTACTTGTGGAATCTTATATTCCAGGAAATTTACAACCTTCTCTGATAAAAGAAAATAGAACAATTGAGAGACATAAAGGACAAATTTTAACTCTTAAGGAGATGTGGAAATATATTGTATTTAATATTTCTTATGCCCTTTGAAATAACGAAAAATATTTATTATTCTATATCTCTGGAATATGCTGGATGGTAGAGGAACCAATTGATCAGGATCAATAAGAAGGCCAAGTCCTCTACAGTTTTTTAATATAATGCAGAGTGCACTTTCGGAGTCAATGCTCCATCCTCAGTGCCTGCTGATTAAAGCTGCGTTGACTGGACCACGACTGCCGGGCGACTGCCCGACAGAGAGTCGCCCGGCAGTCGTGGTCCAGGCAACGCAGCTTTAATCAGCAGGCACTGAGGATGGAGCATTGACTCCGAAAGTGCACTCTGCATTATATTAAAAAACTGTAGAGGACTTGGCCTTCTTATTGATCCTGATTTATTATTCTGTTATCTATTCGTCTTAAATCTTCACAACCGTATTTAATTTTCCTAGAAACTATTGTATTCCAATTAAATGTGTAATATGATCCCTAACTGAACAAGTTTCTTTTGATTGTAAATGTGCTCATTAACAAAGGCCCATTTAAGGTGTGCTGTAAGTACATTATTTTTAATAGCTCTCTGGAAATAACAACCACTTTTCTACGTTTGTATTACTTTTTTTATTACTGAAATTACCATAATTTATTTCCGCAACTTCAACTTGTCATATTTTCTATTTATTTCCATAGAGTATACTTTAAAACATCTATTACAATTATCATAAATGATTTTTGTCAAGAAAACTCAAAACTATATATATATATATATATATATATATATATATATATATATATATTCAGTTGAAGTATTTATTTATTTTCATATCATAGAAATTAGATCTTAGGACATAATGTATAAAGATTCCATAACTTTTCCTTTTTTTTTTTTTTTTATATATATATGAAGAAATCAAATTTTTTCCCCAAAACTTACAGACATTATATTAAGTATGTATTTGCCAAGCTCAAGTCTAATTCTATATGGCGCCATAACAATTTTATTAAACATAACAATTACAATGTCATTAAATGCAATTTTAAATTATACATAGTGATCGGAGGACTAATAAGTAAAAGAATTAACCTTGGGGACTAATTATTAAATTAAAAAAAACAATTGTTTAATAAAATCGGAAATGGAATGCTATTGTCGTTTACGATTTCATTTTGCTGCATTTGAACCTTCTCCCTATCTAGACTAATCAAATCTAGTTGATTCTATAGACATCACCTGCTATTTAATGTCGATTTTAAAACTTAAGTGCAGTATACAAATTTAGTTTGGATGAGCATGACCATACATATATATATTTAGTAATAAATAACATTTGTTTAGGAGGTTAGTTGTTAGTTGGAGCCCCAAAAAATAGAAAGCTGAATACAGTAACAAATAATAAAACTGCTTGCCTAGAGTTGATAAATTATCATGAAAAATATTGCTCAAATAAACAAGAATGGCTAGAAGAAAATTTACATTTTTAATGTCACTAGAATTATGATCAATGGATGGTAGAGCTCATTAAATAAAATCTTTATTCCCACCCTGGCTAGAAAAGGGTGGTAACCTGTAGATAGCCTATGGCAAAAAGTGGACGTCAATAAATAATAATAATTAAATAGAATTGATGTTAGATCCATGAAGAGAGATCTGTGCCGTTCAGTCAAAGAAATAGAATTACAGGAAATGTGTGTCTTATTTTATTTCGTTTCGGGCTTATTTTTCAGGCTTTCATCTCGATTTGAACAGTATTTACAATTGTACAAAAATTGGTTTAACAACAAGAAAACAAGGCTGAGAAAATGAAACATATTATCCGCAGCAGTATTCATTTTATATTTTACAACTTATTTTTATTCGCCCAATGAATATATATATATATATATATATATATATATATATATATATATATAGAGAGAGAGAGAGAGAGAGAGAGAGAGAGAGAGAGAGAGAGAGAGTGACAAGGAAAGTGCCTGGTATAGGGTAAGATTTACAAGTATTATTCTACTTTTTTATCATTTCAATTTCTAAAAGTTATATTTCTATTTCGTAGTTTTTTTTGGTTTTTTTATACCACTGTTTAGATTATGTTGTGTTACATTATACCGTTGTATATATTGTGTCGAGCTCTGATGACTCCCTGAAAATCTGGTTGAAACTTAATAATGTAATAAACATAATACGCCTAAAAGTGTTTCCTGAACTCCCTCCATAAATTATAATACGTTTTTCTTATGATTAGCTTTGACTTATAAAATAAGTTAACAAAAAAAAAATAGATTTGAATATAGATACTGTCATGACGTAGCCAGTGACGTTGAGTACGACAATCAGCAGGCTGAGCCAAGGTCAAACCTTACATTCTTGCTAGACACGGAGAGATGTTAAGTGGCGTTCCTCATGGCGCCTCCGCCATGTCAGGTAGTCATTAAGAACTATCTTAAATATAGCTCTAACCTATACTATTAAGGTGAAAAAAAATGGTTGAATAACGTATTAGAAATTGTAGCTATGTTTAAAATGTTTCAAAGTGCTGTAGGTCACAAATCCTTTGGGAAGAAATTATCCCTAGCACCACGTTGAATGAAGAGAACTACAACAAACTTTATATTTATGATAGAGTGATTTATTGTACCAAATACTCCTGAATTCATATTAAAGCTCTTTGATATTATTCAGAGATTCTCGACGGTAGAGGGACCGAGCGATCAGGGTCGATTAAAAAGTCCATCACGCAGGGGTCGTGGTAAGCAGATTCACCACTTACGTCTAGTATTTGCAGTTATCTCATAACGTAAAAGTTCAATGAGAACAATATTTGGTATTTAGACTTCATATAAAGTATTAGTAAGTGGTATAAGTTTAGGCTTCATAATATAACAGCTTATTGTTATTATGATATGAGTAGGAATGGGGGTTTACTGAAGGCCGAAAACTAAAAAATACAAATATCTCGGTTAACAATCAAGATAGTAAATACGTACATAAAAACATTTATGGAATATTATATTTCCAATAAGAATAGTTTTATAGAATTTATCTTCGTTTATTTTAGCTGATTTCCCTTAAGGGAAATCAGCTATTGAGGTCGTACTCATGACGCGATTTTCGAAAATTTTCTTCAAATGTCCATCGATCCTACCCAGGAGATGACGAAAATGAGGTCCGTTCAAAATTACATTTATACGTCTGTCACCGCCCTAGACGGAATTATATATATATATATATATATATATATATATATATATATATATATATATATATATTTGTCTGTTAACGCTCTAGCGGTCGCAATTTTTGTTTGATCGTTACGAAACTCGATATTTAAGCGTTTTATGTAAAAAGGAAGACAGATCAAGTTCGTTAATGGCTGAAATCGGACCAGAGGGAGGGGGGGTTTAGAGGGGGGATTTTCGAAAATTCAAAATATCTCCGTTATTATGCATCGGATCGAAATATTGTATAGAATCAATCTTATTGCAAATTAAATTTACTATAAATATTTTTTTTATACATTTATTCTGTATCTTGAATATTAACCGAGATATTTGCATTTGTATTCTGCATCGGTCGGCAGGAGTGGGCTGTTTGGTACTTTCCGAAGAGAGCTGCCAGAGCTCGGTCGCAATTATTGTTTAATCGTTACCAAACTCGATATTTAGTCGTTTTATGTAAAAAGAAAGATCAAGTTCGTTAACCGCTGAAATCGGACCAGGGGGAGGGGGGGTTTAGAGGGGAGGATTTTCGAAAATTCGAAATATCTCCGTTACTATAGGTCGGATCGAAAACTTGTATAGAATAAATCTTATTGTAAATTAATTTACTATAAATATTGTTACATACATTAATTCACTATCTTCAATATTAACTGAGATATTGGCATTTTTCAGTTTTCAGCCATCAGCAAACCGCCACTTCTACTCATGTTACATAAACAATACTCTGCTACATAATAAATCAGATTACTCGAAGTTTAAATACCAAAAATTGTATTCAAGAGACCTTTATTATACGAGATACATGCAAATATGTCCTGGACATCCCCCCCCCCCCCCGTCTTAAGGTTTTCGACTACTAAAATTTGATTGATAGGGGTAACAATTATTCTGACTCATTATTAATTACATTACTCGATATAGTAAATAGTTCTCTATAAAATTAATATGTTATTTTCTGATATATTTCAGTAATAGTTTTTCTTTCCGTTGAATGGGTTGATGTTCTTTTCGTGTGAAGCGGGCAGACCCGTTTGTTTACATTTCTAACCTAACCCTTCCTGTCGGCAGGTTATTGAAATTGGATGAACCATTTCTTATCTCCGTTTGTATTTATTCACGGTGGTGTTGTGTTACCAGTATATAGATTTATCTGTTACTAAACTTCACGAGGGAAATCTGCTTAGTTTACGCAGCCCTGCGTGACGGACTTTTTTAGAAATAACATCGTTATTTTGCATAATAACGAAAACATTAAGCATTTTCAAAATTCTCACTTCTAAGCGCACCTCCCCCCCACAGGTTGGAACTCAGCCATTAACAAACATGCCCTTTAGTTTTGCACAAAAAGAAACAACAATTGCAACCGCAAGAGCGGTAACAGACAAATATTTAGACAGATATATCTATCTTTCTGTCAATCTATCTATCTATATATATAATTTAGAACGGAATTGTAAACTAAGCAGATTTCCCTTGTGAACTTTTACAGTAGAGAAATTTCACGAGAGCCGAACAGTTACGGAAACGACCGAACTAGCTTTTGGCGGAAACTCACGACTAGAACCGAAGTTAGCCAATCTCATCTCGTATGATCCGTACACACTTAATTAAAATGCAAATGTCTCGATTAATATTCAAGGTAGAGAATAAATGTATATATCAATATTTATAGTAAATTTAATTTGCAATAAGATTGATTCTATACAATTTTTCGATCCGACGTAATGGAGATATTTCGAATTTCCGAAAATCCTCCCCTCTAACACCCCCCTTCTACTGGTTCGATTTGAGCCATTAACGAACTTTACATAAAATGTTCAAATATCGAGTTTGGTAACGATCAACGATTGAGCGTTAACAGACAAATATATATATATATATATATATATATATATATATATATATATATATATATATGTGTATAATTTGGAACGGATCTCATTTTCGTCATCTCCTAGATAGGATGGATGGATATTTGAAAAAAAGTTTTGAAAACCGCATCATTCGTACGACCTCGACAGCTGATTTTCTTTAAGGGAAATCTGCTAAACACTGACTCCTGTTGCCTCAACTACAGAACTGTGATTTCCATAATTAAACGGTTCCTGTGAAACTAAAGGCGCGAGGATTGCCATTAAAGTAAAAACTCCTAATTATATCAGCTAATAATCTGGTAAATAACATTGCATAACCGACTTTGTTAACCAAATTATTTAAAATTACTTTTCTATACATTCCAAGTATTTTTTGTTTATTTTAGCCCTCAGTAAACTCCACGCCTATTAATGTAGGTTATCATCACATTAAATTGTTGTGCTATTAAGTATTTGATGCACACTTTAAATTTCAAGCCTCACTTACATAGGCTACTTCCAAAATAACATATAAAAGAGAAGCAAGGAATTGTTAGTGCTGATGACGCCATCTCTTCTGAACCGACTTACATTTGACTTCCCCGGAGCGTCATTCCGGCAAGTAGGAGATCTGCGTAGTTGAAGCAGGGTCGTGGATTGTGTGAAACGAGCTGGAGAGCTGTTTAGCGTGAATAGGCTGGTTGGGCGAACCGGTCAAGTGTGTAGAAAGTGCAATTTTATTTATGTGAAACTATGGAGGCTATCTAACGGGCCGGTTGGCCAGCCCCGGTACCGTTATACCAAACCCCATCCAACACTCAAATCCCAAATCTACAATTAACCAGTAGATTATATCTATTCAGAGAGCTTTCATGCGTTCATGAACGATTCAATCGGAGGTGAGATTCTAGTACTTCCAGGCCTAACTAAAAATTTCAACATCACCCGTGTCTATCGCCTAAAACCAGTAAAGGTGTAAAATACAAAACAAGACATACATAAATTTATATCCGTAGATAAAAAAAAAAAAAAAATGTATATAACCTTATTGATTATAATGTAATTTCTGTTCTACGTATTTTTCAATATCTCGAATATTAAACGAGCTATTCACATTTTTTTGTTTTTTTTTTGTTTTCCAGTATTCATTTAAACTTTAATCCTCATGAGATTTCCCTTACTGATGCAATGGAACTTATGCTCTAGGCACCTTATGCCCAACTTAAACTTCTGTGTGTGCGAGCATAGGCTTCTTGTTGATGGAGAAATAGAGAATAGAATTTGAGATTACGTAATTAGCTTATCGTTCCAGCACTCTGGGAATCTAATTAGTTTTTGTAGAATCACCTTAACAGACGCTTGATCTAACAACTCACAATATAACTTTTACAAAATTTTTTTTTTTTTTTATTTTACGAGAATATGAAGTAATTTTTAGTAAATTTGTAATAGTGACACACAAAAAAAAAAATAACAAAAGTTGTGGTAAGACTTAGTAAATAAGGGTTGCTAACACATTTGATACTTTCTGTCACTTTTTTCTTATAATCTAGGTCTCCCTGTGACAGCCACTTTGAACTTAAAGCAGTGATTCCTGCTAGAGATTAGTGACTTTAGGATAAGAAATGTATCAAAAGATTTTATTTGCTCAGGTAATTAATAAAATTTGCTCGTCTGTTATTCAAAAATATTAAAAACTAAAATGGATATCTAGGTCACTTGGGGGGGGGGGATTAGTTAGGTAACGAAAATATTGGATTGCATTGCCTAAATTCTTATGTCTTGGATTTCATCGTGGTATTCCACATTACTCAGTCAAATGGTCAAATAATTTTAATGAACATAGGTATTTTGTTAATTCGTGTTTGATACTGATAAATTTAAAAATCAACTAATATTATTTTATTGGAGAGTTATAAACCTCAGGGTTTAGTGTTGTAGGGGGGTTTATTTTAGGTGCTAGATGTAAAGTGTTAATTTGGCAAGTGTACCTTGTAGAATAAGGTGGCGTAGGAGAGGTGGGGAGCAGCGACCCCATGATGGTAAACGACAAGGTAGGGAGCCTCAAGGCCGGGTAGGGAGAGGCAAGGTCACCCCGAGCCCCCCTCCTCCTCAGCATCTACCTTGTCTACCCCTACCAACGAGTCTTATAACGGTGCAAGGCGTACGCCCTCCTTCCTACTACTGGAGGAACAAAAAAAAAATAATGCCACCAACACTTTCAAGATGAAGAAGGATGAAGTTGCGCCGCAGAATGATATCACAAACCGGAGGTTACGAGCATGAGCGTTGAGAACTAAACGTGACTGAGCTTGAGTCGGGTTACTAATGAATTTTTTCAAGGATTTTAATGAGGTTAGGACCCATCCAGCTGTTTGTTGTGGAGTCATAACAGGAAGGAATGAACCTGCTCAACTCCAAGCAGTTCCCTTAATGGGTATACACCTCATAATGAGCTAAAGGTCTTCTTGCAGCAATCACTGCCTCCTTCTGTAAGCCCTTAACCGCCAAGTCTGTGAAATCACTCTGGATCGCCTTCTCCTCGGATGCAATTGAAACAAGTCTACGGGAAAAGGAATGCATTCTGACATTAAAAAAAAAATAAGAAAGTATTTAAAACAAAATAACTCAAAAGAACCAAAGAACATCAACATAACAAAAAACTCGATCTTGGATTTTTTTTTTTTTTTTTTTAATTTCAGAATAAATTTCTTTTCTTGTAGACTTGTTTCAAAGATAATTTTGTTGGCTACATATTTTATATGTAGCTGCAATTTTCAATAAATTGTGCCGTCTCTGAAATAAGGATTTGTGCATTTTACGGCTGAAGGATGCGTTAAATCCAGATATTCACCGATATGAACTCGTTTTACAATTTGATTTTCTACAGGAATCCGCCATAAAATGTGCGGCATTCCATTAGAAATTCCAAAGAATGTCTGGTCACTGGAGAAGGTTAGGAGGTTGAATATGAACTGAAATGATTCTTTAGGGGTCACAAATATGACACACCAAGTTTCAGCCGTTTATCAATGCAATTGGTGATTTTAAGTGGGCTGATTGTAGAGGGTCTCAGAAACATTTTGTAGATTATTCCTTTACTTCTATTATACTGAATTATACCACTAAAAGTTCTCCTTGAGCATCATTTATAAAAATATATTTATACATTTTTTATATAAAGAAGGATCCTCATTTTCCCTCTGAAGAACTTTATATACATATCCATGTACGTATATATATTTATTTCTGTGCATTCATAAACAATAGTAATTGAATGACAAGTTTTTAGGTTCAACATTTATCCGAAAGAAGAGTTTTTTACTTTGTCAGCATTAAGAGGTTGGCAAGGTTCCCATTTAGTTTTGGAGGTGAATAGGAATTGCAAATCTCATGTAAATCCTTGAAAATTGCTATCTTTTGAAGTGAGTGTTTCATTCATTTTCGTATGAAATTTTAGGAGTATTCACTCATAACAATTCTTACCCTGAATCATAAAACAATTTAAAAAGTAAGTATAAGTAAGTAAGTAAGTTTAAGTATTCATAATTAATTTTTGTTAAGATGAGAGAAGTAAGAGAATCATTTACCATTTATAAACTTAAATATTCCTTTAAAAAAAAAATGATAGTTTTTTTTTTTATGGAGCTACAATATGATAAAGCTGTGGCTGTGGATTGATCTAATGTGATTAATGAGGTCACGTTTTTTTAACGTTATTAAATATTTCTTGAAGCAACTGGGTCAGATAATAAGTGAGAGCCATTAGCAGCAGTGGATATTATCGGGCGGTAATAAGGTCACCATTATATATCCTGCCTCGAGTTGTTTCTGAGTCAAAATCCATCGTTCTTCCAGATAGCGGGAGTATTGGTAGGGAGAGGAGGAACAAGCTGAGGGGATGATTTCTAAGGGAGAAGGGGTAAGTCTCTCTCCTCCTTATCTCGGATCTCTTTTTCTCTGAGCTGCCGGGTTATCGGGGGGCCAGAGGCTCCAAGAGATAGTTGGCCATCCTTTAACCCCCGGCGCGCCGGGGGAAACTAATTCGAAATATTGATGGTATCTAGCTCTTATTGGCGCTTCCAAAAAGAATAGCAGGAGATTTATGGAATCCCCTGAAATTTGTAGTGTGTGAGAAAGATGAGATAGTCCCATAAATGTAACAATCCTAAAGGGCTCAATCTTTCCTTAGAATGAGATACATATATATTTCTAGACACTCAAAACAACAAAGAGGTTTAACAAAAACACTAAGGAAAATCAGCTTTTAAGTGCTTTTCAAAATATATAATTGGATAAACATATATTTTGATGATGTATGCCTTACTGATCAGTCAATTATTCCGATATATTAAGTATCATATAACGAAAGGACCAGATTTATATCGAAAAGCAAACGTTTTAGCAGATCGTTCTTTAGGAAAGCCATCACTCTAGGATTTGGAGTGAACATGATCTCTTTGCACCCCTATTAAATTAAAGAAACAAACGGTTTTGCCGCATTTCATTTAAAATTATCTCATTGGAATGAACGATACTTAATTTCAATGTATCAGACAATAAAAAGTTATAGAACATAATTCTTAGATATTTTAAAAATAATTAAAAAAAAGTTCTATATAAATCAACCGCATACCTAAGATTCATGGAGAAATTGGCATTTTATTTTGTTTTCACTGCTCTCTTAATTCCCATTTCTCCCTCTTAGTCAGTTCCGATAAAAGGGGATGATGGATACCTAGATATTAAGAAAATCCGAAATATCAAATTTCAACAGCCTATGTTTAGAACTCTTTGTGATAAGCGTCAACTCAGTTGACTGTTCATAAAAACGCAACTGAGTTGAGGGAGGTTCAAAACAGATAATTCCGTTAAAATCTGAAAACTTAAAATAAGTTCTTTATTCTATTTATAAAATATAAATATAAATACAAAATATATTAAATATAAAAAGGAAATATTATGAAAAAGGATGAATATATCATTTAGTCATCATTTTCCTTAGAGCTAAGGCAATAAATCAGATTCAATTAATTAGAATAAACTCTTTAAGGGAATGAAAGGTCATTCACATCTTTGACTCTAAGTAAAGGTTGCCAAAATAATATTACAAGAATTATGCTTAATTGATCTATGATAGTCATGTTTTAAAACAAATTATTGTATACTCTCAGAGCCAATACAAAATCTGCATAATTCATAGGCATTTATTACATAGCATGAAAAATATATTTATTCGTTCTAAACAATTTGCTAGGTGACTATAGATATTTGATGAGGGTATTTGGGAGCAGGTCATAATCAATCTGTCAGCTAAACACTATTATCAAGAGAAGGGCTGAATGGGGCAGAAATACTCGGTGCGGAGGAGGGGTTCCCGCTGGACAGGTTTCAGTGACTCATCCAAAGAGGAATCTCTCCAAGGAATGCACTCCAGAATACCGTTAACTATATTTTCGCTGGACTATCAAGCAGACACTATTTAGTGCAACCACTCCGAGCTCACTTAATATTCTGATATAGTTTAGCAAGCGTGGGAATCGGTTAAAGTTATAAAAAAGTCCGTCACGCAGGAGCTGCGTAAACTAAGCAGATTTCCCGCGTGAAGTTTAACATTAGATAAATTTACATACCGATAAAACAATACCACCGTGAGTATTAAGTGAATAAATACAAACAATAATAAGAAACCATCTGAAATGTAAACAAACAGTTCTGCCAACTTCTTACAGGAAAGAAAAACAATTACTGCAATATATCTGAATATAACGTATTAATTTGTTCGAAAACTATTTACTATATCAAGTACTGTAACTTAAAATGAATCAGAATAATTTTTATCTCAATCAAGCAAATTTACGTAGCCCTAAAACTTAAGAAGGGGGGTCACCAGAACATATTTGCATGTATCTTGTTTAATAAATGTCTTTTGAAAACAATATTTGGAATTTAAGCTTCGAATGATGTGGTTTTTACATAACCGCGTATTGCTTATGTAACATGAGTTGAAGTGGGGGTTTGCTGAAGGCTGAAAAATGCAAATAACTCGGTTAATATTCAAGATAGGGAATAAATGGATATAGCAATATTTATAGTACATTTTATTTTCTATAAGATGGACTCTATACATTACATAAAACGACTAAATATTGAGTTCGGACACATCAAACGAAAATTGCGACCGCTAGAGCCTTAAGATATATATATATATATATATATATATATATATATATATATATATATATATATATATATATATATATCATTTTGAACGGACCTCATTTTCGTCATCTTCTTGGTAGGATCGATGGACATTTGAAGACCGCGTGATGAGCACGACCTCAATAGCTGATTTTCCTTAAGGGAAATCTGCTAAAATGTACTACAGCTTTATCGACGTTAAGGCCCCCTTCATCTTACTATACTTCTTTTAAGAGAAATCAGCATTGAGATTGTGCAAATCGAAATACCTCCGTTGTTCTGAGACGTATGAAAAATTGTATTTAACAACTCCTTTTGAAAAAAATAAGTGTTCTTAAATACATATTTTCTCTACCTTGAATGTTAACCAAGATATTTTCATTTTTTAGTATTCAGCTTTCAATACCCCCCCCCTTCTACTAATGTAATATTAAAAAATAGGTTTGATATGCCACGAAACGTTTCATTAAGTCTATGTACTAATTTTTATTTTTCGCGGACCTTTGATTTGTGAGATTCATAAATATATGGCCGGCATAGCGTCATCTGTAATGATTATATTTTCTCAATATTTACTTGATAAGTACCATAGTCAATATTTAAACAATTCATATCACTAAATAAATCGTATTAAATATAACCTTAATTTTATTTACGAGCGTAAAAGCAAGAACAAGAAAAATTTGTGATTCGAGTCACAATCTCAGGGAAAGTTATGACTACAGTCGTAATCATATAAGAAAGTTGAAATTAAAGTCTTAATCATATATACAAGTTGAGATTTCGATTTTAATCTTAAACACAATTGTGGCTGGGAGTGTAATTCTACTTGTATTACGGTTATAGTCATAATAGTAAACATGGCGAGTTCGATTCCCGCCTGGGCAATAGGGCACTAAATAATTTAGTGTCGAACTCATTAAATAAAATCCTTAGTTCCACCCAGGCTAGAAAAGGGTAGTAACCAGTAGACCCTTCCCAACCTTCTATTTGAAACCCAGTGAGGTTTCAAATATCAGAAATCCCTCCGTTATTTTTAGGAGATTCGTAAAATGTTATACAATCATTCTTGATAATCATTTAATCATGTAATTGTTATTCAATAATTTATTTTCCAAGTTATTTGCAGTTTTTTTTTTTTTTTTGAACCATCACTGAATCTTCACTCATAGCCATGGCGTTAACACAACTGCAGTTGTATCACTCATGTCCAACTTACTTTTGATGTCCTGTTTCCATATGCTTCTTATCTCGACATCAAGGGGTATGCCCATTTGTTACTGGGGTTGGTTAGGGACTGTTGAACTTTGACAATGGGGGACTTGGTTAGTATATGGACCTTGGATGGATTTGGAATCCCGTATTTCTTTAGAGGTTGTTTGTGGCGAACATAAAGATGAATTGGTTAGTTTAAATAACCGTCTCAAAGATTTTGGAAATTATGATACCATTGCCACTAAAACGTTACAAATTGTGAAACCGACAATAAGAAAACATGAACTGATCTAAAAATATTTTAAAACATTTTCTTTAAACTTACCTATTCTCTTTTTTGTGTTAGCCTTAAAACATGATTAAGGCTACATATTGGAATGGATTTAGAAAGGATTTAAAACAAACATGGAAAAAAGAGGGTTTGAACTGATATATCTTTATTTCTTATTTATTAATGTCCACTTGCTACGAAAGCACCCCGAATTGGGGAAACAGCTTTTTAAAAGCCTGTAAAAGTTGGATTTAAGATAATCTAGTCATTTATTTGTCAGTATCTACTATTGCTTCAATTATTGACCTTTAGTTTAGAGCAACATCGCCGAAGCTGCGAAGCTCCAATAAATAAATAAATAAATAAAATTCAATTATTGATTCTTCATCCTGTCATTGTTGATGTTGATATTTATATAAGTGTTGTGTTGTAGCACCTTGATATTTTTATCCAAGTCACAATGTATTAGTGATTTAATTCACTCCATCAAGGTAAACTGCATTAGCATAAAACTTCTTCAGTGAATTGTCAACCCATTATTTTTATATCAACGAAGTTCTTCATGCTACGAACATAATTATATTTAATATATAATGTTTTGAAGATATTAAAAATACACTACACCGTCCTATTGCAGTGATATCTGATATTTGGTTTGTGTATTTTAAAATCTGCTAGTGTTATAATGATGGAAATAAAGCAGGTGTATAATTGAAAGGAAATTAGTTTACTCATCGATAGCTGCTGATAAGATAACTGCCTATGAAGCTTCCTCTAGCAAAATAATTACTTCCAGTGCATAACAACAAAACTAACATAACCCTACATAAATTCTGAACATCTTTGCTGGTCAGTGTTTGAAATAATAAACTCAGCTTTAGAGGTGAATTATAAATTATATTATTATAGTTGATGATTATAAATGAGTCATGACACATTTTTTATGAAGAATGGCATAATTACTTAAAAGACTCACGAACTGAAAAAAAATCCTGTTTTTTCCATTTGGATTCATTATTTTTATTTTTAAAATTACTTAGATGCCTTTCACATACAAGCGAATTTCCCTTTAAAGAAATTACTTGAGGTTGAGCACATGTGGTCCATATAAATCGATGTACTGTGGGGGAAAAGTATTTGCAAACCCCGTTTTTCCTTTAAATAATTTATTAAAAATCGGAAACAATTTATTTGAGTTTATCCAATAATAAGTACAACTAAAACTTGTTTTAAAAAAAAGTAAACATTCAATTGAAAGCCTTGATCATAATAAAAAATATATTATAAAATAACATTAACACCAGGAAAAAAGTATTTGAACACTTTCTTTGTTTCTACACAAATACAAAGCTCTATTTATTTTCTTGTTGTTTTTTTTTTTTTACTTCCTGAGTATAATCCGTTTATTTTTTGTCTGTATTCGACAATATTTCAATCTTGTAAGATCTTCATAATTTTAACTGCTTAATAAGGCCAACAACAAGTGAACTGAGTACTGCCTCCGGCAAAAAAGTTATTTTTTTGCTCAACGTTATTTTATTGATATCGTGAAATATTAGATCTTTCATTTTCTACAGTATGATAGCCGATTGTTTACGTGATATGAAGAAGTGGATTCACCGGCAAATAACCGATACAAAGGTCGTCCCAGGAAACTAAACTAAAATTTGAAGCTCTTAAATAATCAGCAGTACGTTGGAGTGCCCTAGCTAATTTGGCAAAATCAACTTCCGGGGTTTCTTTCAGCACGACAAAGTTATAGAATGTTTTGAATCAGTTTTTGGAGCCCATCAGTTTTTGGGAAATGTGCTGTTCTCTGATGAGAGTAAGTTTAATTTATTTGGATCTGATGGATGAAAGCGTATTTGGCGTAGGAGAAATGAGTAACTGAAAAAGCAAAACGTTACGGTTGCTGTGAAACATGGAAATTTAGTTGCTGTTATTATGGAAATAGAAATCGTGAACCTATTGAAGGGATTTTAAATGCAGAAGGTACAGCTAAATTGGGAATCCAAAATTAGTTTATATTCAAGGATAATGATCCGACTCATACAGCCATTGAAACTAAAGAATACATCCAAAAAAAACTAAAGAATGATTAATAATTAACGTTCGTCAACAGCTATTCATCCCTCCAGAGTCACCAGGCATGAATATAATTGAAAATTTATGACACACGTTAGACCAAAATGTTCCAAAACACCAGATAACTGGAAGGCACCACCTCAAGAATCCTTTCGTACAAGAATGGGAACAAATCAATCCAGAATTAATTAAAAATCTTGAGATGCCTAGACGTTTAAAAGCGGTAAATAGCGCTAACAGACTACATGCATAATATTAAATTTAAAAAAAAAAAAAAAAGTAAGAAAAAGTGTGATGTGCAAATACCTTTTTCCCGGACTTTTTGTTTATGTTATTTTATTAAGCAAGAATTTTTTGATTTGAATTATATATGTATTAATTCCATTTTAAATATACTTTTTACTTATTACGTTCTACATTTTTTTAGTAAATTCATAATTTAATAAAAAAAACCTGGTGTGCAAATACTTTTTTTCCCCCACGCTATATATTTATGACTTTATTATCTTTTTCAAGGGACGTCATGAATACAACTTCTATAGTTAATTAGATAGCAAGATTTGGCAGATACCAAAAAATTATGTATAAGATATCTTTTTGAATGTGTAAGATTATGCATTTGGTGCTCATACGATTATATGGTATACATTTTTTTCCTGAGCTCGAACTATAAACTCGAGAAATAAACTGAGTTCTTTTGATTTTTCAGTTTTTAGCTTTGTGTACATCCCGATCCCAACGCATATCAAAATAAGCCAATATATAATCGCATTTCAAGTTGAAGTAATGCGTACTGTCTTATTATTACAATGATAAACCTGTTTATATGAAAACCAATGTAAAAAAAAATAAATCAATTGTCTCAAAGGGATGTGCTGGCGGTGAAAGGTAAATATCAAGAAGAAAATGTGTAAAAATATAGTGTTTGTGGAAGGAAGACTTGTTTTTATGCTTTCTTCTAAATACATAGCTGTTTAAATTATGAGAATTGTGCTATTATCCGTTTGGATAATATGGCATCACATTGTGTCAGTGATGGAAGTATTTAGTTTAGTTAAAATGAGACGTGCCAGATACTCGGGCTCTATTCATAAATGAAGTGTCTTTTCCAAGGGATACTACGAAGTGAAACTCTGATAAGACAAGTTGGCTAGTACATGTACCTATTGGCCGGTGTAAATACATTGTCTTCAGAGCTCGACTCACCCACGAATGACGTCGAAAAGAATTCAAGGATAGTGCCATGGGATGTAAGTGGAATTTACAAGTAATCGAAGGTCACTGCATGGCGACTTAGCATTCAATCTAAGTGAGGGACCTGTATCATACTACAACTAACGTCCAAGAACTAAATAAATAAACCACAACAACCTTACTGGTATTTGTTAACCAACTAATAAGTGAGTATTATTTTGAGCCAGCGAATTATTAATAGAATGGATATTTCATCCTTATTCATCATAAGATTTTATTTTAAAAATTGTAGTTAAATTTATACCTTTTAATTTAAATTGCAATCGTAATACAAGGCAGCACTGCACATTGGATCAGTAATTTTTCGAGAAAAACTTCCTATCTAAATTACTTGTCGGCTGTCAACTCAAAAATTATAACTTTTTCTTGTATCTGACGGTCCATTTATCTTATAATTAATTATGATTTTGGCCATCACTTTTCTCTCTCTAATTTATTCTTATTTATTGAGCACTATAAAAGTTTTATTTTGTTAAAAAGACAGTATTTTCTTTTTTTTGTCTGAATGCTTAATAATAATAATAGTTACAGTTTGTCGTTGGGTTGTGGTTCAACCCCGAATATAATGAAACGTGAATCTGTATATCTTTCGGTTGTTTCTTTGCAACTATCGTTTTTATTAGCAGATTTCCCTTAAGGTAAATCAACTATTGAGGTTCGTTAACGGCTGAAATCGGACCAGGGGGAGGGGGATTTAGAGGGGGAGAATTTCGAAAATTCTTAATATCTCCGTTATTATTCGTCGGATCGATAAAGTGTATAGAATTAATCATTTTGCAAATGTTATTTTCTAAAAATGTTATGTACACTTTTTTACTATCAAAATTTTGATTATTAACTGAGATATTTGCATTATGTAGTTTTCGGTCTCCAGTAAAGCCCCACTCTTACTCACCTCATATTAACAATATTCTATTATGTTATGAAGCACTTTATTTGAATCTTAAATACCAAATATTGTTCTCATTGTACTTTTAATTTTTGAGATAAATGCAAACACGTGACGCATGTGGGAAATCTGCTTAGTTAACACAGCCTCTGAGTGACGGACTTTTTTATTCATGTCACTCCTTCTCTCCAGAATAAATCTCAGTGTTGGAATAGCTTTTCTTTTCCTCCCTTATGGAAATCCAAATTGATCTTCGACGACGAAGTGGTCAATTTTACCTCTTAGCCTATTTCTAATTACAGTTGATTTAATTTTAATTTTTTCATTATTTACGTCCACTAATTACACTTGATATTATAGTGGCATACGGAAGAAGAGAAATAGTTCTGTAATCATTGGAGTTCATTGTTCTACGTTTTTTAGGTATAACGATTGTTCGACTTCTGGTAATCTCGGAGGGAATATTCCCATTTTTATAACAATTTGTGATTACATCTAACAACAACTTCTTCATTTCGCTATCATGAATCTTAAGGAATTCAAATGGTATCCCATCAACCCCAGTTTAACTTTTATCTTTCTAAATCTGAAAAGCATGATTGAATTCCTCCATAATAATGGGAGTGTTTATGGTATATTCATCTACATCTGATATTTTCTCTAGTACTTCATCGCCAGTAGTATCAGAACCTCCTAAATTTCTGTATATTCTTCCAACGGTGACATGTTTCATTATTATAAAATAGTATTTGACCATTTTCTTTTTTTCACGATGTTAGGTACTACATTTTGGCTTGAACTGCAAGGAATCGATTTTACTGTATGATTTATCAACTTCTTGTGCAACTTCTTTAGCCAATTTTTCGTACTTTTTTAATTTTATATATATATATATATATATATATATATATATATATATATACACACACACACACACACACACACACACACACACACACACACACACACACACACACGAACATACATACATATGTGCATTGTTTCATATAATTCTTCTGCCTTTCATAGAAGAGAAAAGGAAACTATTAAAAATGGAGAATAAGAACCTATATAGATGAGAAATGGAGGAGAATTTTTTCTTAAGGGTATTTGTCGAATTAGTCTATCAAACTTGTCTATATAGACAAGATACTTCAATAAATTATGTATGAACAGATGCAATTTAAAATCAACATAAAAACTAATAGACATCATAAAAACACAACATTAAAAAGCTCTATTATTTGAAATTAGATAAGTACTTTTAAATGACTGAAGATAACAAGAAATGAGAAACGGGAGCTACACCCAATGGGGAGAATTGTGATAGTGGCGGTCTCAAGTGGGATCTTATAGTCCTCGTTATCAGTTGAACCTTGACGAAGGTCTTTAAGGTGATAATTAGGTCTGATGAACAGTTTCTTTATCACTGTCTATTAGGATTCCTATATCTCCCTCTCTTATATTAAATGACCATTATCACTTCACGATTCTTCTACCTTCCTGTACAAAACTGAGTATCAGATAGGGCAAAGTGTAAAAAGGTCCGATGCGCAGGGGCTGCGTAAACTAAGCAGATTTCCCTCCTGATGTTTAACAATAGATAAATCAATATACTGGTAACACAATAGCACCGTCAATATCAAGTGAATAAATACAAACGATAATAAGAAACCTCCTGACGGGAAGCACCTCAAACGTAAAAAAAAAGTCCGTCACGCAGGGGCTGCGTAAACTAAGTAGATTTCCCACGTGAAGTAATACAATAGAGAGATCTCCATACAAAAGCCCAACAGTTACGGTAAAGGGCCGAACTAGGTTTTGGCGGGAAATTCAAAAATCCGGTATCGGCCCAAATTTAATAAAAATGCAAATATCTCGGTTAATATTCAAGATAGGGAATAAATGTATAGAACAATATTTATAGTAAATTTAATTTTCAATAAGATTGATTCTATACAATTTTTCGATCCGACGCATAATAACGGAGATATTTCGAATTTTCCGAAAATCCCCCCTCTAAACCCCCCCTCCCACTGGACCGATTTCAGCCATTAACGAACTTGATCTTCCTTTTTACATAAAACGATTAAATTCCGAGTTTGGTAACGATCAAACAAAAATTGCGACCGCTAGAGCGTTACCAGACAAATATATATATATATATATATATATATATATATATATATATATATATATATATATATGTATATATATATATATATATATATATATATATATACATATATATATAGATATATAAAATTTTGAACGGACCTCATTTTCGTCATCTCCTGGGTAGGATCGATGGACATTTGAAGAAATGTTTCGAAACTCGCGTTATGAGTACGACCTCAATAGCTGATTTCCCTTAAGGGAAATCTGCTAATAGGTGTGCCAACTTCTCACAGGAAAGAAAAACAATTACGGAAATTTATCAGAATATAATGGATCAGAATAATTTTCATCTCAATCAATCAAATTTCAGTAGTGAAAGAACTTAAGAAGGGGGGAGGGGTCACGATAACATATTTGCATTTACCTTGTATAATAAAGGTCTCTTGGAAACAATTTATGGATTTTAAGCTTCGAATAATGTGATTTATTACATAACAGAGTATTCTTTATGTGACACGAGTAGGAGTGGGGGTTTGCTGAAGGCTGGAAACTGAAAAATGCAAATATCTCGATTCAAGTCAATTTTCAAGATAGAGAATAAATGTATATAACAAAATGTACATTACATTTAATTTGCAATTAGATTGGTGGCAATTTTTTGACCCGACGTATAGAAACGGAGATATTTCGAATTGTCGAAAATCCTCTCCTTTAAACCTCCCCCCATTTTAGCCATTACCGAACTTGATGGGTCTTTTTACATAAAACGTTTAAATATCAAGTTTGGTAACGGTCAAACAAAAATTTCATCTAAATTGTCAATAAAAGAGTTTAATGAAATTTTGATGTATTCAGAAATTTTATTTAGCCGATTATTTCCGAATAAACGAACGAAGGAACAAAAGTCAAAGCCTTCAAGAAATACAACCATGAGTGGCACAGCATATTAGGGGAAGAAAAAGAATGCCGCAATGCCCTTCAAAATTATGAATTCACAAAAATATCGCAGCTTTCAAAGCCAAAGTTTCGTCATAAAGTCCTAAATCTATAATTACATCTATAATAAATCTGTAAAGTCATAAAGTCCCACTCTTGTTGGAGCTCTTCCTTTATTTGCCTATGAACATTAGTTCTAGTCTACTCAATTATACAATAAATAAATAGTCGAATAATGGGCAATTAACAAATTCAAACGTTCATAGAGACGCCTGGAAGCATGTGGAAATAGAATAGTTTCTTCACGTTTTAAAACATTCGGACTTCTTAGGTGAACACAAGACAGGTAATGAACCAATTATTAGGAACTGTTAGAACAGTGATTTTCTCAATCGTTCTCCCAATATATGGTAATTGAGTGAATTAGTGCCTTGTTAGGTACCATTAGATGAATGAAGACGGTAAAAACTATTATACCTTCGAATACACTGCCAGGTAGCGCGCTACTACTTTATATTTCAATGATTTTATTAGTAGCATTTGTTTACAAGTATAGAAGATATTTGTTTTCAACTTATTTTCTGAAGCAGTCTGCCACAATCAAGATCTCACAGATTACAAGGCTGTCGAAAAAAATGTGCCCCCCATACAAAACAAAAATGTCCCAAACAAATTAAAGGATTTAAAAAAATATATATTAAGGCAATATGGAAGATTATGTTAGTAGCATAAAATGGCGTCTAAGTAAATTATAGAAACTTTAAATTTTAGTATTGAGTTTGGGCTGTTATCTGGTCCTCCAGTCCCCATTCAGCTTCGAGATACAATTGAGAAACTACGTGCATATATAATGTTACCTTTGGTCTGAAATAATACGTTAATCAGAGCGAAATGAGTCATTCAGACTTCATAGCAATATCTAAAAAGTGGGACATGGCTATCATCGGCCAAAGGTATTAAAGATTTTTTATTTTACTTTTTATTTATTTATTAGAGCTCCGCAACTAGGCGATGTCGCTCATCATGTTTTGATCATTTAAAACAAAGTTAATACTTTATTTGAATGATAAAATAATAATTTTTAAAAAATGTGGAGAGGTTCCGAGCTTTAGAAGTTGTGATATTATAGTATCGTGGTTCGTATCTATTTAGAATTTTAAAGTTATAACTGTATTGAAAAAGTATATCATACATTCAAAGTATGAGCAATCGCTTAGAATTTTTTCCTAAAAACCAGTATTTAGTTGAAAATATCCTAAAACGAAAGACGTTCTTCTGTTTGATGTTAAGAGAGCATGAAGCCCATATACTTATTGGTTTATGTGGCTTAGAATATAGTGACCAAGATTGAATATCAATTACTTCTGTATAAACAAGGTAATAGCAATATTCTATAGGCCCCTTTGGGGAATAGAATTCTTCTTGAAGACATAAGTAGTGAGTTACTTTACTATAATATAGTATTATATAGTAGTATTATTATATTATAATGGAATGGAAATAATTAAAATATTGGAAACTGATCTTTTCATAAGAGATACATAATAAGTAATTAAATAATCAAGGAACTTTATCTCGAGATCTATGGGTTACAAGGAAAGCAAAACAATCCAGAAAGTATGTATTGATTTATTGCTTATATGGAGCCTAAATTGATTCCAATTTATAGTAATTTTACTGTCACGCCCTTTGCTATAATTTTACCTTATTTAACCTATAGTAAAATAAAATGAGCTAGTTTTTACTAACTGGTAGAGTTTCGCCAAAAAAACGAGATATTAGTCAAATAGTTGTTTAAATCGCACTTATTGAGAGTTCAAAAAGAAACGACGATAAAGATAAAGAGCTATTACAGATTCATTAAGTTAAGAGATAAATGCGACCAGGCTGAGAGTTAATAAAATATTTAGAAGCGCTTCCAAATCCCGGCCTACAAGAAGCTAATTCCTTCTACAAAGGCACGGATCTGCCATCCTTAAAACGACACTTCCTTCCCAGTCTCTTTTATTCATACGAGAGAATTAAAAATTAAAAATGTCCCAGGGGATGTAGCATCCTTTGGAATTTCATTTTCCCTCTCTTTTCTTAAGAGAGCTGAATTCAGGATTTATTTCCTTTTAATAACGTTTAAAAGCTAAAGAGTTCTCGTGAATTAATTATACTCTGAAAGTAATCACTCTGTCTTAAAGTTTTATTTATGAATAATTCATTTTAACAGAAAAAAAATATAACAAAACATTGAGATGTTAAACTGTTTTGTATAAAATAATTTATGCCCAGTTATGAGAAATAAGAATGCAAATATGTCCTGTTTTTGGCAAACTAGATGAGATTACTCACACGTTATTTGAAGAGAAAAGAGTTCAAATGATGTTACCTGAAAATAAAATAAAAGATTGCCATTAGTAACAAATTTTTCAATGTTAAAGCACTTTTTAATCTACTTAAATAAAAACTTTTATAATTTCTGGTTTTTATAGGTAACAAACTCCATACTCAAACGTTTCATGTAAAACTATAAATTAATTTATTTAATGTCCGACATCAGATCTCCGTCACTATGAAACGGAGTTTTGTTTTATATAACCATCATGTTCAAAATTTAACGTCCTGTATTTGTTGTTTTATGTAATTTTCTCTTATTAAAAAATGAAAGGAATTATTTCTTTTATTCCTTTTTTTTTTTTTTTTTTAATTTGTAGTCTTCTGTAAACCCACACTTCTATTCATGGGGTTTCATTTGTAACTACTTCATGACTAACATCTCATGCCCAGTTCGTCATTTTACATCGGGTCTCTTAGAATGTAGAAATTAAGGGTACCAGGATTTTTTTCCTCCGGCTGAATTTGACAGAATTTCTTATAGTTTATTATGTAGAAGTTGCCAATAAATTCTAGATATTGCATTGTGATGAAGGAATTAAAATAAACATGAAAGAAACTTGAATACAGAATCGTTGGAGTGCCAGAATTTATAATGGTTGTTTTTCATTCTCCCGTAACCAAAGTTCTTATGACTTGTGTACTAAACTTGACATGCTTGTAACTAATCAAATATTCAGTGTTCATTATAAAACTTTACAATATCAAAAACATTAAATATTAATTTGAAATAATAAAATATATTTAGCCATGTAAATATCACAACGAATATAACATTTTAGGTATAATATAGGTATAGTTCAAGAGAAAATATTTAGAAATTAAGAAATAAAAATTGCTTTAAACATATTTTTCCCGCGATCATATCTTTATACAAAGTGAGATAGAAACATAAAAGAACTTTCCTGTGCCTTATGTATATGATTCCTTATCTGATTGTAGGTATGTCTTTTTGCATCCATTCAGAGACCTTGAAGTATCATATGAGAAGGTTGGATAGAGAACGATGCATCTATTTACTTTACATAAACACAAGCACAGATATCCTTGAAAACTGTTTACAAGATAAAAGAGGGAACATTCTTTATTGTAAAGATCTTTAATTGAACTGGTTATTCGCCCAAAGATATCAGAGTCCTACAAATCGGGAACTTCTAAAAATGCAATAGAAGATTATTGAAATCGTTGAATCAGAAAAGAAATTATGTACGACAAATGATGTTGGAATTTAAAGTATGTGAGAAAGAATTTATGGTGCCGTTAAAGAAAAAAAGCATAATATTATTTTAATTGCCCATGTGCCAAGGAGTCAATTTAAAATAGCGAGGATGATATAAACGGAGTATTGCATCATTTAGTTTTCAACCTAGATTCTTCCAGGTATGAGAAAACATCTGCATCATTCTAAAGTGAAATCATTTCTTCTTTCATATTTAAATTATCTTCATTACGTTTGTCGTGCAACGGATGATATTGGGTATTTTTAAAGTATTTTATGATTTAGAAATACTAGATGGTACTAATACATTCGCCGTAAAAATAGGAAAGTCCTTTTTGTTAGAAAAACAATTTTTTAAGCGACAATGGGATTTCAGAGCCGCTTATCCATCTTGAATGCCCCAACAATATCAACTTTTCATAACACATGAAAACAGAATAATTGTATGACATAATAAAAAAAAAAAAAAGTCTATCATCATAAATAAATTGGTCAAGTCGGTGAAAACTGTGATTGTTGAAAAGCTAATTGCTCAATATCGGATATTAACAAGCTAGATGAGCGTACATAATACCAATATAATCGTTCTATGTACAGGTAAGTCTCAGATTACGTTGTCACTTACTACCAGTTATTGATTTTCACGAGATAGGCAGAATATGCTGATCTATGCATAGGAAATCTGCTTATGTGATACTCCATCAGAAGTCTCCTACAGAACGGAGGGGGGGGGGGTTAACATGTTATTCAATGAAGAGGACATACATCCAACATAGGCTAGCGTACAGAAATGGGTCCATTGAACAACCAACAGCAAACAAATTAAACAGGCAATTTTTTTTTTTAAAATGAATCTTCTGGAATCAGTAAATACTAAAAGATGGCTTATGATGAATTCCGAAAACATGTCCATCTCTGCCTTTCTACAAGGTGCTCCCACGATATATTTCGAGACTTAACCGAAGTCCATGCTCTAACTAAATGAAGAAATCCCCCCCAAATTAGAGGATTACATTACAATTTGGCGAATTTATTTTATTTTAAATATATTTCTATACACATTAATCACATCAAGCAGTGGTAAAACACGTTTTTTTTTAAAACTTAGTATCCCTTAGTTTTGTTATCAGCTCTTTGCATTTAAAAATGGATTGCATTTAGCTGGAAGCTGGCCAAATTCTTAGTATGTATAATCTCTCTTAACTTCCCTGAGAGAGGAGAATTTGCTATCCACTATTGGTGTGTAAAGTTAATCATCACTAAGGAATTTGGTGGGAAGGGGTTCATTCAGAGAAAGTTCATTGAACTTAAATAGATTGGGAGATTTTGGTAGGTTCTATTTTTCATCTGAGCGTTGTAGATGTTGTAGGGGTTACTACTGAAATAGACCCAGCCCAGATCTATGAGAAGAGGCAGCAGTCGCTGTATTCTCATTCATCGATATCGATTGTAACTTGTTATTGGCCCTCATACACTCTGTCAGCAATCAATTCATCTTATTTCCATTCATTATCAACATTTTTCATTGTTCTAATATCCGAACTTTGACAATATACTAATTTGTTATCGTTTTTAGCCATTTTCCCTTTTGTGAATAATCTATTACAAAAAGACGATAGTAAAGAAGAAAGAGTCTAAGGTAAGTTTACTTTTTGATACCATTAGATGACAAAACCACCGTTCCACCAAATTTGTGTGTGTGCGTGCAATTGCGTGTGTGTGTGTGTGTGTGTGTGTGTGTGTGTGTGTGTGTGTGTGCGAGTGTGTGATGGTGATGGATTAGAGTGATACGAAAATACAAAAGCGTGATATATATATATATATATATATATATATATATATATATATATACAAGCAACAGTAAATAAACACTTTCGTTACATTGGATTCCTAGCTTTGACACCATCAACCTGCGATTGATTATTAATTCCGTTTTTGTCATTGGTATCATTGTTCCAATCATTTAACAATATAGCCTATAAATTATAGTTAAAATTAAATTATTAAACACAATAAGTATATTTCTCGCTAATATCTATTTATTTCAATGCATTTTCAACATGCCCCGCTGCCATCATGAGATATGTAAAATAACGATGGCAATAAGAGAGACACCCGGGGGATACCCTCTCCAATGAAGGTATGATTTATATACTCACCTGTTGATTGCGGCATGGGGTGCTAGAGAATGGAGTAAAGATATCAGCTGAAGATAATTTTTTCTAATGTGACGTCTTCACATCAAACCAACGTATACCAAAATGGTTCACTCATTGGTGAAAAGGCATAACTTTTGAATTACCAGATTTTGACTCTATTTTCAGACAGTTAAATATATAATAGCAAATCTCTAATATGTAAATGCTTGATGTTTTATTGTAGTTGGAGTATGATTTTGATGGGAAGGAATTAACTATACTCAGATAATTCACTAGACTAGAAATTGTGCCTGAGTGCGCTACTAGTCGTCTCCCGGTGTCATGGAGGTTAAAATAAACGAGCTCTTCATATCCGCCTAATTTATGTTGATCTGGAGAAAAACGTGTTGTGGGCGGCAAGCTCTTGATGAATGTGTATATTTGAAGAGGCTCGTGCTCGTCTTTGAGGCGATAGTGGATGATGAGGTTAGAGTAATTTCCTGCAGGCCGTCTGACAGTAATACCTCGCTAATTAGCCTCAAGAGGGGATTACTTTTAAGATGGTGGCAGTCGCCTCTTCCTGACTCACTCTCAACCTGTTTCAAGCCGCCCCTAGCATTCGGCGCAAATTAGTCTCGCAAGGCCACCTTTGCCAAAACTTTTCAATGCCACCTCCTCGTGTTTGACCTCATTCTCCAAATTTTATTTTGTTTTTAATTTAGATATCGTTTAAGGACAAATGACTTGAGCAACTTAGGCCCTGTTGAATGGGTTCCAGTCAAGTGGTCAATTTGAAGTGTACAATGCATATTCATAATCCATTCATTGCATCAGATTTGCAAATGATATTGCACTGGTGGCAAAGTCCGAAGTAGCGATGAATAGAATGCTGCAAGTCCAAAAGGACGCTCTAGATCAGTTTAAACTCAAAATGAATGATCATAAAACAAAAGTTTTGGTTGTTGAGAAAAAAGATAGCCAAGAAAATATAATTATTATAATTGGAAACATTGTGCTTGAAAAAGTGAAAGAGTTACCAAGGGAACATCATCACTGAGCACAATGATAGTTAAAGTGAAGTCGATCGAAAAATAGCACTTGCTAAACTACCTTTTCAAAGGAAAAGAAGCATTTTAGCTAATAAGCATATAAGCATGGATACCAAAATATGTTTGCTAAGTCTTTCGTATGGGGTGTATTGATATACGGGAGCGAAAGTTGTACTATCCACAAAAGGGAATATAATAGGTTGGAAGCATTGGAAATGTGGATCTGGCGTAGAAGCACTAGAACTTGTTGGACTAAAAGAAACCCATCATGGAAGTCCTAAATGGAGGAAATGAGAGCAAAAGTCTTAATAATGTCATGGAAAGAAGGAGGGTGAAACTTCTTAGACATATCATAGAGCACAGCGACTTCATTGCTAATTTGAAGGTAAGATACATGCGCGTAAGGGAAGCGGAAGGCCTAGAAAATCCTATTTTGAATACTTAAAGTACCTCATGGATTTCGGTGAGTATAGTAATATGAAAAGAGCAACTACTGATAGAATACAATGGTTGCAACTACAAGGCGTAGCCTTTAGATATTGATGACTCAACTGGCTAAACCAAAAAAGACAATTTATGAAGAATGTTGACCGCCAGTTTCAAGTAGCTGGCCTAGACTTGAGCAATTTATTTATTAAAATGGAACAGAGGCAAAGAAAGATTACTTTGTATAAAACAAAAATAAGAAAGCCAAGCTTTAAGGATTATTCCACTAACGTAATGTATTCTTGGAAAATCTAATTGCATGAGGGAGAGCCTGACACTGAACAGGTAGATAACTTCATTAGACAAATTATATGTTGTTTTAAACTACGCCGCTGCGGACTCATTCTAGTAGTACAGTTCGGCAACTCAGTATCTCAAGCATTTTTTAATAAAATAAAGTCCTACTAATATCATTCGATATATATATATATATATATATATATATATATATATATATATATATATTCTCTTAGATCAAACATTAGATAGATAGATAGATAGATAGATATTTTTATTGGCTTCTGTTTACAACATGTTGCCACATGTTAGATCAAACATTACTGCAGCATAATATAAAACTACTACTAGTCAAGACTATTAACTTACTACGTCGGTTGTCTATTAATATTTTGCCTAGCTGGCCAATAAAATTTCTATGACATACGGATAATTAATTTAAATGTATCTCATAACTTTCACGACAGGGTTCTCAGATTGTGGTTATGATAATTAATACACATTAATCTTCTTTAAGAAAATAAATAAAGTATACGTATCAAGGAAAATAGTCATGTTTCGATTAAACATTGCATATGAATGTAGTGATGTATAAAATTTAACATTTACATCATTTTCCCACGTCTGTCACCTTGCATATGATAACAAAATATGTATACACAATTAGAAGTGATATCTACAAGTGAAGAGTTAAATTGGAATTCAACGAGATCCCAAATCAAATATGATTATTTTAATATTGTTAAAGCTAGTTTTTGATGTGATCTAAACTACGAAATAATTTTATCCCCTTTGAACATCCTGGTGGGAAAAAGAACTAAACATTTCTTTTAAATATATACAATAGATAATGAGTTACTCATTTCTTAATTTAATAACTGACAATATTAAATTTAAATGAACTATTTAGCTAGTCATGGATTTTATTTCTAACCTCAAAATACCATTCTTCATCGATATAAACATTTAGTTTTTTATTGATTAAATATAATATAACCAAGAAAGATTCCCTCTAGTTTATGAAACCTAAACTCTCAGTATTTTTTTAATGTGTAATCCACAGTGCATAAATATATGTACCTTTGGTGGAACGTGAAAACATAAGGTTGTCCAAGATCAGTTTGTACTAGAAACAACATTCCCTACTCTACAAATTTTCTCTACTCTCCAATATTACTAATTCTCCTTCTTGTATTTGGCACTAAGATTGGGCCAAGGGTTATTTATTCTTCTAAAATGTATTGTAGTGGTTAAAACAACGCCTATTGTTTACATATTTTCGTTTTAAGTCAAGAGCTCACCACACTCAGTAGTATCTGAACTAATGATGAATGATGATAGATATCCTCAATGGACTCGAACTTTACTGATTAAAGAAAGTGTAAAGTGATGAATTGACCTTTTATCAGAATTCATCCCAATCGCATAAATATCCTGGTAATTGCTAAAATCGATTGTTATATCATTATAGTTTAGGCCAATTTTCAATAAGTAATTCAGTACTGTAACTAGGTAACTTAACGCAATATCAGTTTATTATTTGTAATCACATTACCAGAAAAGTGTAATGCCTCTAAAAAAGTAAGATGACACCTCCATACCACATTTCCTTTTCAAAATAAAAAAAATTAAAAGCACATAGTGGGATAGTAACAACCACTAAATCATTGATTTAGATTTGGAATGAATTAGGACCTTGGGCTACCACATAAGAAGTTAGAAAAGAAATCTTTGCATCTATTTACTTTACATAAATACAAGCTCTGATGCCCTTGAAAACTGTTTACAAGATAGAAGTGGATAGAATACCTTAATGTCAAGTTCAACATTCGCAGAAAAACGGTTATTCACCCAGAGCTAAACCCTATACCCGAAAATCTGGAAAGGTGTAAATCCTGAAACCACGATTGTAAAATATTCTTTTCGCATTCAAAATTGAAAGTATTTTGTAAAAATAATGTTGGAATATAAGATACAAAGAGCCGATAACCCAGGACAACAAAATTCTAATGGCTCAGCTTTACGAAATTTTGTAGTTTTGTTTAAAACTGTTTTGATGTGAACTACCTTCATAGCTTATATTATTTATGAACTTACCTTATACATATAAAAACTAAAGATATCCATTTTTTCAATATAATATTAATAGGAAGGCGTGTAAGTAATATTGTTTTTCTTTAATTTTCATTCTAGATCCTTGAAGGATAAAAGAAGAAATAAACACTATACCTGCCACGAAAAATAATGAGTTCAGTAAATTTCCTGTAAATAACGGTTATTAAACACATTACTTATTTATATTTTTCAAAGAGTCAAACAAGTCCAAAATTTAATCTGGTTAGATATTTCCCTCTCTTTTAGTTACGTTTCCACAAGAGTATTTAAAGTGGACGAAAGTAATATGTGTATCCAATTAAAGTAAAAGATATGAAAATTTAACCTGAAGTAAGTTTACATTTTTTCAGCTCATTCTTTATTTTTTTTTTCTTCACATTACATACGTGGAAAATATTGTTTTATTAGATTTTGGATTAAAAAAAAAAAGTCACCACGATGTAATACATATAGTTTGAGTGGGAATTTGATTTGTATCCATTCTAAATAACATACAAAATTATGAATCATCCCTTATTTCTTTGTTGCGTGTTTATATTTTGCGTTGGCTTTAATCTCACATGGCCTAGAGTGGCGAGCTCGATTCCAACCTGGGAATTTATTATTTATTTTGTGCCAAACTCATTAAATAAAATCCTTAGTCCCACCCACCCTGGCTAGAAAAGGGTGGTAACCTGTAGACAGCCAGTCATAATTAGCCACAGTAGCAAAAAGTGGACGTTAATAAAGAATAATAATAGCAATATATTTTCAAGTTATTTAAATAATTTATTTAATTTGCCACAATTTCCATTAGATCTAGTGCGTATTATATCCAGTGAGGCCACAAAGAGGTAGACATTTTTGCATTGGTTAACTGTGTGTGGGAATATCCAAAATTGAATTGAAATTACCTTGTAAAGCCCTGAGGGCAGAGGCCACCAATTTCAAACGAACCACCTCCCTAATACATCCACTCGAATGAAGACACATAACGACACCCACACGCAGAAACCATGAACCATTCCGCAAATACCATCAAGCCATTGGCCTTCGCCCCACCCCCTCCAATTCGTAACGAATCCTTAATTGTTAAATGGATAAGTTATCAGAGGGTGCGCTGCCCCGAATGGAATAGAACGTCGTTCGATGTTCAACATTTTTCCAAAGCAGAAAAAGCGTTGATTGATTTGACTTCTCGTTATGAGCAGTAGACGGTTTTCATTTAGGGATATTTTAGAAATGGTGGTTTGAGTTTATTTCAATTGTTTCAATATTGAATATTTCTAAATTGTGTAAGACCATTATTTATTAATCCTTAAAAATTAAATGATAGTAGAAATTCTAAAGAAAGAGAGGGATAAAATATAAAGTCAAAGAAATAAATAAAAAAAAATGAAGCAATAAAATAAGGTCAAAATAGAACAAAAACAAAAACACAACAAAAAATAAAGTAAATATGAAAAAGGAAACAATAAAACTGTTAAGCAAAAATTACAAATAAAAACTGGATGATAACGCATCTTCTGAAAAAAATACCCAAAAGCTGGTACAATATTTTATGAAGTCAGATTTCCAAAATGGTGGAAAATACAAATTGGCTCTTAAAGGAAATTGCATTCGATCTGACAATTTACATATACAGAGTAGCACCAATATTTTCACTCTCAAATATTTAAATTTACAATTGTTTTTTGTTCCTTAATTTATGTGGCCATCGCAGATAAATTGTAACTGGTAGAACCAACTATAAAGTTCTGTGATTGTTTGACTTTGAAGCCAGACCTTTATCTGGACCCCCAGCTAGGTCAGGCCTCGCCTTTCTGGTTACTTCGTAAATACCCTAAGAAATTTATTGAAGTGATTACACGAATTTCGAAGTAGGAAACACTGGTTAAAAGTGAAAAAGTTATTAACAGCGTGAAAGATATCGATAAGTAAAATTTCTGCCCCTTTTATTCGTGAGAGATTGCCCCGTAAATATTTTGGTTGATGTATCACAGGAGGAATATTCTGGAATTCCATTACTCCACTACTAGTAAAAATGATGGTCGTACAGGCCGGAAATCAAATAAGTCATACCTCAAAATACATTTATTTATAAACATAAGGGTTTCCAAGACAGACGTGGACCTAGCAAAACATATCTCACGTATGAACGGACCTCTTAGTCTCCACGCCATTACTCCATCTCTGAAGATGTTAGTCAAATCTCTGAAAAAATGCTTAAGCTCTTACATAAAAGTATTGTGAAAAAATCTCTATTTTTGATTTTCTAGCCTGTTAGTCTACTGAAATTTATTTATTGTTACATTAACAACATATTTTATTCACAAACGTATTCGTAAGATTAACTAAATTTTTAACCCAAACATACTAAAAAAAAAAAGTCCGTCACGCAGGGGCTGCGTAAACTAAGCAGATTTCCCATCTGACGTTTTCCAGTAGATAAATCTGCCTAATAACACCTATAGTAGTACGGTATCTCTAAACCTATTCAAGAGGGACAAATAGTTATGGAAACGGCCGCCAGAGCTCTCGGCGGAAATTCCCGAACATAGCCGACTCCTGCCGACGAAACACAGAATACAAATGCAAATATCTCGGTTATTATTCAAGATACAGAATAAATGTATAGAACAATATTTATAGTAAATTTAATTTGCAATAAGATTGGTTCTATACAACTTTTCAATCTGACGTATAGTAACGGAGATAATTCGAATTTTCGAAAATCCTCCCCTCTAAACCCCCCCTCCCACTGGTCCGATTTCAGCCGTTAACGAACTTGATCTTTGTTTTTACATAAAAAGACTAAATATCGAGTTTGGTAACGATCAAACAAAATTGCGACCGCTAGAGCGGTAACAGACAAATATATATATATATATATATATATATATATATATATATATATATATATATATATATATATATATACAGTTTTGAATGGACCTCATTTTCGTCATCTACTAGGTAGGATCGATGGACATTTGAAGAAAAATTTCAAAAATTCCGTCATGAGTACAACCTCAATAGCTGATTTCCCTTAAGGGAAATCTGCTAAAAAGTCTAAGTCATAACCTTTGTTCTACCGTCATAGCATTAATGGTTGGGTTATGAAAGAAATTATAGCTCTTCAACAGAAATGTGTATTGAAATAATACATTCATCCCCTTTAAGTGCGTCGCCAGTCGCGGGACTGTCCTCGAATAGAACTCCCGAGTGCGTTTAATCAAATGTACTCATTGTTACCTACTTAATATTAAGTGATGTAGACTTTAGAGTTGCGATTCAGAAGATTTTCTTTAAGGGAAATCATCTATTGAGGTTGTTTCATGACACGATTTTCAAAACATCTCGAATATATATATATATATATATATATATATATATATATATATATATATATATTTATATAATATATATATATATATATATATATATAATATATATATATGTTTGTGTGTGCGCGTGTGTGTGTGTGTGTCTGTGTGTGTGTGTGTGTGTGTGTTTGTGTGTGCGTGTGTGTGTATAGAAAATCGATATTTACAAAACTATTATATTTATCTATTTATTACAAGTTCGTTAATTTTCGAATTCCGACTAAGAGGAGGGGCAGCCTGTCGAAGTTATTCTGAGTTGGATAAAAAGATATAACCACTCTTATGACAAATTTATTTCAACTCAATTAACTCAAATTATAAAGAATTTATTAGTATATTTTTTTTGAACCTGCAGTAATCCCACTTCTATTCATCTTGTTGTTAATAAGCTAATATGTCATATAAGCTCTTATTACTAGCTTAAATAGCAAATATTGTGTTTATTGCACCTTTACTGATTTGACGTCATGAACTATCATTCTACGTTAATGGCTTCAAACTTTTTGTTCGATCAATACCATAATTGTTATTTTACCGCTTCATGATTAATTATTTTTTTCTTACCTTTAACATAATTATAGCTTTTTTTTCACCCGTATTCCTACTCCAAATGGCCTCTTTAAAAATTTAGTCACCAAACATCACATATTTATGGGTAAAATAGAGAATACGTAGCGAGTGAATGCGAGAAATCACCAGCATCGTATTCCAGGACAAGAGAAATCTGCTTAGCTTACTCAGCCCCTGCGTGATGGGATTCTTCGGTGCGTGACACAGATATATAATTTATTTGTTAGTAGTAACTTCTTTCCTAGAACTGTGATAATGAGCTCGCGTTGGGAATTGACACCCCTCAAAATAGGTCTGAAATGTACAGAAAATAGATGCATTATTTAAATATATTTTTGGGTCATTTCTGTACTAGAGTGACTATAAATAGGTAGAATTATGCAACGAAAGACATTGGATTGTTACAGAATAATAATTAAGTTTTATAGAAAAATATTCTATGGCCAACGTAACGTGATACTAAACCTACCACTCTTCATTTATCGCGGCAATATTCTGCAAATGATTACATAATTCCCATGACGCCAGGCTGAATCACCCAGTAAGATTGAAAACCAGGTCAGGGTTGAATGAAATGGGGCAAGACCTCACCAACATAAACAACTCACCATACAGTGTATATATAAGCCTGCAGAACTGGAAGGAAAAGTGAACGATTTACAGGCAAGCTAATATACGGTGATTGGCAAGAAGTGAAGGGAAGAGAGAGGGAGAAATACGACGTAGAAGATGAGGTAATGAAAACTGGCGAGAGAGGAAGAATTGAAGTTAAAAACGACGGGTAGTGAGTGAGGTGGGGCGTGTGAGGGAAGCTCTCTATAGAAAATGTCTATAGAGATCTAGAGAAAAAGGAGGGATGGAGAAAATTGAAGAGAAAGGGGGCTATAGAAAGGGGTATGAGAAGAAAAGGATAAGAGCAAGGGGGGGGGGTAGGGGGTTGTATCTGTGTTGCCATAACAACCTGTCTCCCAGGAGACCAGCCGCCGTCAGCACTCGATATACCTCCCCCGCTCCTCTAGCTTATATTACTGCTCTAGTAGATTCGACGCTCATTCTCCTACAATCTCTCTCCATCAGAAATACACCTCTATGGTTTCTCTATACTTCTATTCAAATTCTGTAAGGATAGATTGTTCCGTTTTTTAAAGCACTCTGCCATTAATGGAATCATGACGAAAGGAGCTACGTCATAGCTACCAGTCTTAGTAAATTATTTTTATTGCACAACTTAACTCCACCAAAAATAGAACGCAACATTCAGAACATAAAAACTTACAAATGTTGTAAAAACAGTCACACTACATAACCCCCCTCCAAAAAAAAAAGTCCGTCAAGCAGGGGCTGAGTAAACTAAGCAGATTTCCCTCGTGTAGTTTTACAAGAGACAAATCTACATACTGATAACACTAAAAACCACCGTAAATTTTAGGTGAATAAATACAAAAGGTAATGAGAAATCTTTCAATTAATAATAATAACCTCCAAACAAACGGTCTGCAAACTTCTCAGAGCTGAACAGACAGAAATATTCTTCACCGAAAAGTAAAACAACTATTAATATATCTGAATATAACATATTATTATATTGAATTATTTCATTGAAAACTATTTACCATACCTAGTATATAGTTTTCAATTATTCTGATTCATTTATAATTGTTATCTCAATCACTGATATTATAGTAGTCCAAGACCTTACGACGGGAGGGAGGAGGGGGGATTAACAGAACATATTTGCATGTATTTTGTATAATGAGGGTCGTTTGAAAACAATATTTGGTATTTAAGCTTCGAATAAAGTGGTTTATTATATAACAGGGTATTGTTTATGTGACATGAGTAGAAGTGGGGGTTTTCTAAAGGCTGAAAACTTAAAAATTCAAATATATCGGTTAATATTATTAAAATGAAAGCTTATTACCCCAAATAAATCACGGCCTTGATGGCCCCATATTGAAGGGAAGGGGAGTTAAAATTAGGGCTTCAAACTCCAATAGGTTTTAGCATATTTATCTCAAGGGAAATCGGTTACTGAGCATCTACTGAGTACTTGTGGCTGTCAAACTCGTTATATTAATCATTTCACACAAAACAATAGTTCAGGTTCGTTAAGAATCAACATCTCTCCAGTAAGAGTGAAGTTTAGCTTATTTATTCAGTTCATATTCCGTAATTTTAACTAACTCAAATAAGCTGCTATTTGTGTTTTTTTCCTTTACAGCTCTCAATTAACTCCCAATAATACTTATGTTTTATAAGCTAATGTATTACGTATTTTTTAATGTTGAGATTCACACATTACAGTCTCTACTTTCGGAAGTACTGAAGGGGGTAGAGGTCTGGATTGAAACTTACTGGTTAATATGAGCTCAGATTCTGAGCATTGTGATTTGAAAAAATGTTATTGTTTGTAACAATTCCTTTTCAATTTCCAAGGTCACATTGCTTGACCAAATTTATCTAAGATACTATAATGAAGGTAGTCAGCATCCTTCCCATCTACCTCAAACAATATTCTATTTCGTAGACGTTGGAAAACTAGGATTTTTATGTTACAATTTTACCAAATTATAACAAGTTTGTTATGTCATAATTGTTGTTGTTTTTTTTGTAAAATGTTAGTTCAGAATATTCCATTCTATTTTCGATAGAGTATGAAAGAAATGAAATTTTAAAAAAGTTTATATACGTCTAGTTCCATTGGCAATGTGTGGTCCTTTTTAAGTTGGTCACGCTTATGTATGTGAGTTTAGTGTACTTGTGTGATTGGATGTGTGAATTGAACGATGCATTCACTATGTGTCCACGGAAACCAATTTTTTTCTCCAGTCGAGGAAATGACGTTATTATTAGATATGTAAGTGTGTGAGAGAGAGGATTTGTCTAACGCTCAACAGGGATAACTAGTATACAGTACTTTTCGTGCCGCGCCAGGGCTTATCTTAGAACTGTGGTATAATCAAAGTCTCTTAGGGGAAATCCATTCTACTGAATATAAAAAAAAAATATACTTCCATGTACAACATAACAATTATCTATAGGTTTAATTATCATATGCTTTATGAACAAATTAAATGTTAAGTCCTAACTAACGGAACAGAGGTCTGAAAACAAGTACTGCAGCTATAAAAAAAAATATCCTGAAGCTGTATCGAACACCGTGACATAATAAAGTTCTGGAATGCGTTTAAAAAAATTAATTAACTTGAAAAGTATCTAATAAAGCTGTTTATTTGAAATAGAACTGGGCAACTAGTTTCATAAGTGTCTCTCTTATGCAATGTCATATTCCTACAGGATAAATAAATTGGATATTGGTTCATATATTATTCAATGGCATAGTGATAATTCATATTTCTTTTACGTGAGACATTTGCGGTATATAATTTCGATAAAACGACAGTTTTCTAATGTTAACAGGTGCGAGGAAATTAATAACTAGAAAGTGTGAACATTTACCGGACAAAGTGTACTTATAACTTCATCTGCGATTTCATCAGTAGTTCTCGTTTATTATACACGTTAAATGTTTATAACAATTCATATTTTTTTCTATATATTCTTTTATGGATATCTATGGAAGGCGCATAATTTTCATTTGGAATATATGGTATTCTGTTTGGCTATCAGATAATTATATCGAGTTTTCAACGTGTAAATACCAAATTAACTTAGTTTCAAAATCATATATCATTTATTTATATTCGAAATAATAAGTGAGATTGATAGATTTTAACTATGCTGAATAGTATCAGTCCATACTACAAATGTCTGTAATTACTAATTTGTTTCTTAAGAATGAACCCCTAAACTAGAAATTATCTAAGTAGAAAATTCGAAACATCTACGTTACTATACCCCGGATCGAAAAATTGTATAAAACCAATCTTATTGCAAATTAAATGTACTATCAACATTGTTTATAGTACATTTAATTTGCTATAAACATTGTTTATAGTTCATTTACATTTATTCTATATCTTACATACTAACAGAGATATTTGCATTTTTCAGTTTTCAGCCTTCAGCAAACCCCTACTCCTACTCATGCCACAGGAACAATACTCTGCTATATAACATATCACTTCATTTAAAGCATAAATGCCAAGTATTGTTTTCAAGAGACCTTTATTATACAGGATATATGCTGATATGTTCTGTTGACCCCCCCCCCTTCTTAAGTTTTAGATTACTAAATTTTGAGTCATTGATATCAATATTATTTTGATTCATTATAAATTACAATAACAGTTTTCCATAAAATTATCATGTTATAACCAGATATATTTCAGTAATTGTTTTTTTTCCCCGTGAAGAATATTTCTGACTAACTGTTCAGCCCAGAGAGGTTGTCTAACCTGTTTGTTTACAATTCAGACGCTGTCAGGCTATCGAAATTGACTAAAAGATAACTAATTACCGTTGGCTTTTATTCACTTAATATTCACGGTGTTGATGTGTGTTACCAGTATGCAGATTTATCTAATGTAGAACTTCACGTGGGAAATCTGCTTAGTTTACGCTGCCCCTGCAATATCTAAAATTTCTAGATCAAAGTTCGTTAGTCAGCAAACTCGTTTGACAAATCAGAGTGGAGTAAAATATGAGATATCTCAATTCCCCATACCTATTACAGAATTGTATACCGAAAGTTTATATAGATACATTGCATTTCCCTTCCCATGCTGTTGGTGACCTAAGAGACTTGAGGAGGCTAGAGATATTGCCCGAATCCAGTCCTTTAAGTATGCAGAAAGTACGTAAATAGAATGGAGATGTAAGTAGTTTTATTTATTTATTTTGGAGCGTTCGCAGCGAGGCGATATTGCTCATAAAAAAACAACAAAAACAATTTATATAAACAAAATACAAAAATGAAAATAGAAACAAGAAAAAATTAAATAATACAAACTAAGAACGCAAACAAATAACAAAACTCGACTAAATAACAGAACGCAACAATATAACAAAACACAACTAAATAACGGAACGCAACTAAATAAAACTCAACTAAATAATAGAACGCAATCAAATAACAAAACGACGAAAAACAACAAGAAATAAAAAAAATAAACAAAAACAAAACTTTAAGTTCAAAAACAAAAAAATCTTGTAAGGAAACTAGATAATTAAAAACTATAGACTAATAAAATTACGTAAACAATTACATATTTCAACGGATAAAAACTAAACTAAAATCAAATAAATATAAATTAGTATGTACAAAAACATGAAGATTTCTAACATCTAAAATATTTACAATCATATGCTCTCAGTTTCTTTATCACACATACAAACATGCACACACTCACGCGCGCGCGCACACACAGCACATACACACACACAAACATACAGTAAAACAGTTTAGCTGGAAATTAAAATATTTAATTTAAGAAGGATTAAAAAGGATTTTAAAATGTAACAATTCTTAATTTGTGAGTATATGTTAATGTCATGTAAATGTTGGAGTATTATGGGTATGTGTGGGCTACCTTCAGTAAGTAAGTCGTGTGAGTCATGAGGGATCTTTAGATGGTCACGTCTTTTGCAGTCTGTTAGTATGTGTTTTATTGTAAGTGGAGCATTACACACATTGCAGTTAGGCATTCTTTTCTTTTGAAATAGGTAACCATGGGTATGGAAAGAATGACCTATGCGTAGTCTCTCCGTGTAAATACTTCAAATTTGTCAAAGTAGTTTTAGAATCTAAAAATAAATTCCACGGATCCAAGATAAAAGATCGACAGCGAATTTGAAATGAAAGCAAGATGTGGGGAACTGTACTGGCTTTCTACTCGAGAAACATAATGCTATGGTTCAAGCATAATGACTTAGGATTATGGTAATTCGATGCTCTCTAGTCCTCGGTGAGCTGTAAATGGACTATCATTTCAGACTGATTTTGAGTGATAAGATGGAGATGAAACTGAATGGGGTAGACAGAACTAGGAGGCCATAAAGGATGAATAACTCACGATAATTGGAAGGTAAAACGCCTTAAAGACTCCTTAACCAACCGTTTAACCATTATTCATAGCTCACAAATACACTCAGATTATAGTTTCGAAACGAAGGAATTTTCTCCTTTGGGTTCTTTCCTTCTGGGAAATGCCCCATGATGTTCCTAGCCCAGGACAAAATATGAACTGAAAGAATGGCTTGTAACTTGAATATTTATTAATTCCTTGCATCAAAGCAATTATTTGTATACGTATTAAATTAATTGTATGCAGCATTCGAGTTAAATTCAAGTTTAAATTTTATAATATATTATTATGGAAATTTTCATCCTATGCAATTATCTGCAAACATTGTAAGAATGAAAATATTATTAGCAATTTGCAGTTATCATCTTCACATTATGCGATTATTGAATACAGTGGATTTTTAGTAGTTTTCTTTTTTTATAATCCTAGTTCGGATGTAGAACGTTATCTAACATTTCAAACCATTTTTCTTCCACCCCAAAATGTATAAGACTTCAAATAGAAGTCGGAGGAAAAGCTTCACCGGAATATTAAATCTACAAACCAGTCGAATATATAAATTGTCTATTAACGTTTATCATTCACAATTATCAATTTTTAACAACGCTTTTACATCCCTAGATTTGCCTTTAAATATTACTACTAATATTCACATAATGTGATGAGAAACTTCATTGACAAAAAAATCTAAAAAAATAACAAAATCCCTTTTGATCAGAGGGAGGGAGAGATTTGAGAGTGTGTGTGTGTGTGTGTGTGTGTGTGTGAGAGAGAGAGAGAGAGAGAGAGAGAGAGAGATAGATAGAGAGAGAGAGAGAGAGAGAGAGAGAGAGAGAGAGAGAGAAAAGTTTTTGTGCGAGTATATAGATTTATTTAACCCTAGAATGTTTAGGTATATGCATCTCATCTGCTTTATGTTTATTCTTGATTATTAGTTGTGACTTAATTCGCTATTAATTTTACTTTACTTTATTTATTTACTGCATTTTGAAATAACCTTCGTTTCAACTTTACGTTATTTTCTTACTTTTGTGTTTACTTTGAGGTTTTTTATTGTTTTATATATATATATTCGTCCTATTTGTGTTGTGGTTATTTATTAATTATTTATTCTTTTTTTTCCACTCCTTAAAACATTTATTGACGTGGAAAGTTGTGATTTGCTTTTTTTTTTAATCTAGGTTTTGAAAACTCTAGCATATATTCGTTATACGTTGCAAATATGTTTACTTTTCCCACGCATGTTTTTCACTCCATGTAATAATTATCCATCATTGCTCTAACTACGCAAGAGAGTAGACTATTTTTAGTAGCCTCCCTTATTTTCCTCCTTCTCCTCTATTCCAGGAACATCGATTATCCTTGGAAGGGCTTCCTGTATTCCCATTACACTATTTGTTTGCAAATAAATTGGCTTTATTAAAAAGGGGTACCTTGATTTGCCTAAAACGTTCTCGTAATTGAATAAAGAAACTGTGGGCAGAATAAAACATATTTACCATATCTCTAGTATAAGAAATAGAAATTATGCTTTAGGAATTGCCTTAAATACATTAAGACATTTATAAAGTTACGGAATATATGCACATCAAAAGAAGGTGATCCAATTGGCAGAAATACAAAGTAAATACACAAACCTAAAATCTATAAAATGTCATCTTGATTTCTTGGACTGATACAGGTGGCCGGCGTAACTACTACTTTATTTCAAGCTACTACCTTCATTGAGCTTATATTATCTAGGCTTCATTCTATTTAGACAAGATTTCACGAGGCACAACCACGTCCTTACTCAACTAGAATTCTCTTTTTGCCTTCTATAACTATACTAATCGTTTTAGGTAGAAAATGCAGTCTCTCATTATAACCAACGTTAATATTATAATTATTATTATCAGATACGCTATTTATTTTTAACGCCATTAATCTTTTTTATATTACTGAATAGCCATGTAAGTTAAAGCTTTGGCTCGCATGGTAGAGTGACGAGTTCAATTAACGCGTGGCAAATAGGAATTTATTTAGTGACGAACTCATTAAATAAATTTCTTAGTCCCAGTCGGGATAAAAAAAAAAGTGCTAACCTGTAGATAACACGCCCCAATTAGCCATAGCACCACAATGTGGTCGTTGATAAATAAATAAATAAAATAAAATAATCGTTTTTATATTATTGAATAACCACGAGAGTTAAAGCGTTGGTCTTAGTCTAACTAGAGTGTCGAGTTCGAATCCCGCCTGGGCAAAATGAATTTATTTCTTGACAAACTCATTAACTAAAATCCTTAGTCCCACCCTGGCTAGAAAAGGATAGTAGTAGCCCGTCCCAATTAGCCTTAGTAGCAAAACGGGGACTTAAATAAATAATAATTCTTGATACTGCCAGAATCGTGCGTAAAATTTTAAATTCCCCTTAACATGTCCCAATCACAAACTCCATATCAGTTGGATTTTCCCCCGATATGGATTCTATTCCAGTTTTTACTGAGTATAAATCTCCCCCCCCCATAATAATAATATTGTAAAACAATTATTTAGATATTTTTGGTCTCCATATTTTCATTACCTCCGTTTTTTTTTTACAAAATAATATTTTTAGTTTCTTTTTTTAGTCAAATACATTTTCTTTATCATTGTCACTATGGTACGTGATACCTATAGGGAAAGAAGCTTTGATATCGCCATTAAAGTTTTTATGCAGTTAATTTGGCTTTTGTAAAGGAAATAAGAAAAATGTAGTTCATTGAAAACCAAAGACTTTAATATGGCAAAAATACTGTTAATTGTCTTCTGATTTCACTATTAATTATTTTAATTGAAAAGCGGTTAATATTTTACAATTTTAATGCACATTGTGTAATCCACATTTTTTACATGGTCAGGCATTATAGAGGACTAAATAAGTCGATTCAATGTTTAACTCTGAGTAGACAATGATAAATGATAAATAAATCCGAGAGGGGAGGTGAGAATGACAGTGGAACCGCCGTCAAACCTAAAACAAAATTAATTAAATGAGAAAAGCAAGTTTACTGACAATAATCTAGAGGCTACATGTAGCTAACAAAGTTCTGTTGGGCCCATGCCCTCACCTCCTGTCAAAGACCCCACTTCACACTACGTCAATACGAGCTTTTATCCAAACAGTCATAATACAACACTCCTAAAGACCCAGATTAAGTAAAGGATTTTGTAGACAACAAAAATCTTTTGGAACCAAAACCCCTTGGAAACACTTTTACATAAATATAATCTGATGCTACGCTAGGGATAATAGAAATGTACCGGCCACACATATATACACAATTCTCAATGCTTATATTAATGAGAGAGGTTTATATGATTTAGATTTTATTTTTTCAGTTTTCAGCATTCAGTAAACCCCCACTTTTACTCATGTTGCATAAACAATAGGTACTCGGTAATGTAATAAACCACATTTTTCGAAGCTTAAATATCAAATATTGTTTTCAAGAGATATTTATTATATGAGATACATGCAAATATGTTTTGGTGACCCCCCTTCTTAAGATTTTGGACGACTAAAATTTGATAGATTGAGATAAACATTATTCTGATTCATTATAAATTACAGTCCTAGTTAGAGTAAATAGTTTTCACTAACATTAATACGTTATATTCAAATATATTACAGTAATTGTTTTTTCTTTCCGGTAAGAACTTGGCAGAACTGTTTGTTTACATTTCAGATGCTTTCCGTCTGGAGGTTTCTTATTATCGTTGTATTTATTCACTTAATATTGACGGTGGTGTGTTGGCAGTATGTAGGTTGACCTATTATTAAACTTCACGGGGGAAATCTGCCTACTTTACGCAGCCCCTGCATGGCGGACTTTTTTGCTTAACCCAGATTCATTTCAATAAGGGCAGGCAATTTTTCATTGTCAGAAAAAAAAAAAAATATATATATATATATATATATATATATATAGAGAGAGAGAGAGAGAGAGAGGGCATATTCAAAATGTTTTGAAAATTCGTAGCATAAGTGCAACCTCAATAGCAAATCTCGTTCAAATAAAATGTTCTAATATATAAAATTAGGCAGATTTTTGAAAATTAGCAATACATAAATGTCGGGCGATAAACAATTTTAAAAACTCCCTTTTTCATTTAACTCGCCCTGTTTATAATGTGGAGTTCAGTAGAGGAACCTCTGAAATGAATACTTGTTTTTCATTATTGTTGGAGATGACCCGAAAGAACTCGATAAGTTGTTTAATTTTGTAAAAAATACGAGTTTTTACAATGAAATTTAAAGTACAATTGTTTGTATCCTCGTTTATATTGTTAAAATGGCGATATGGATGATACCAAAATATGAGTTATAGATATTACACGGCGATGATAACCTAGTAGTTTTTCGCCCTTAAACCCTACGAAAAAAACAAACATTGTTTTTCCTGAAGCCTTCACTTTTATTAGTTAAACTGAAAACAATAATCAAGGTTGTAGAGAAGTAAAAATTCAGTGTTAAACGTTTAAAGCCCATTTAATTATAAAAAATGTTGCAATACGCTTGAGTTGATTTTTAACGATCTTTGAAGAATAATTATAATATATGACACCAACGACTACGAGATATTGAAATGATCTCCAATCATGCTTTATTATTGTCAATTTTGCACAATATTCCATTGCACAGCGAATCCATAGTAATAGAATCTAGTCGAATTCCATATCTTAATTTATAATCTCCAATGATATTGATAAAGGTTTATCATGATAGCTAATTTATTCAGAAGACTTATAAGGAATTCTAATGGATAGAATAGGCATTCTTAAATTGTCATTCATAAATTAGCAGCGTGGAGTCAGGTAGGTGTGTTATAATCTGCGAAGGCCGGCACGAGACAAGGACTCGGCCAGGCCCCACCTTAGCGCCAACAAAGCATTCTATAACATATCAACATTTATTGATGGTCCACTATCACTTGTCGAATCGACCTTCCTTAATGGGATTAAACTCCGACTCATGCGAGCCGCCCCGCGCCTTTCGAGTCTCATATTCTGTCAGTATTTATTGTGGAACAGGTTGTTTAAAGACTCATTAACCAGCTGGCAGATAATAATGGCTCCTAGTAGAGCCGTTAAGTCCAAAGCAGTCCTCTTGCACATTGGAATGAGGAACCTAATGCCCAGTTAGCTCCAATGCCTTATCTTAAACGTAACTAATAAGAAGGAAAAACTTATACATGAGTGGGGGGGGGGGAATCCTATTAGGCCTCACTAAATTCGAACTCCCTACAAGTCTCTTCCTCATCTATCTTGCAACGGGATCTATCAAAACAATCAAGGTTTCTGTATCTCATAGTCAAGCAGACTGTAACCTCAAGCAATACCATACTTATCTCCAATGGCCTAAGTAATTCAGTGAACTAAGCAACACCTGAAAAATCTCAGTTATCACAGCTGTTACATATAACAGCTGATAATTTACTTTATTTTCTATTCTCTATTTTTCGTTTAATTTTAGTAGCAAACCGTTATATTTGAGCAGAGAATATACTTTTCATGATCTATTAACTTATTCTAAAAAGCGAAAAACACATTGGTAGCAAAGGGAAGAAAAATACAAATACCTCAGTTGGCAACCTAGATAGAGATAAATGTAATGTTCGAAACAACTGTAGGAAATGGTTGGTTAATGAATGCATAGGCTTTCCCTTCTTGTTCGATATGACCAACTGACAATGTTTAGTTTTTGATGAAACTTTTAAAAATCTAGTTACTTAATAATCGTTGCAACCCCAAGAATGTAAACGCGCAGGATACAAATATACTTGTTGTTTTATTCGTCATTGACAGGTTGAAATAAAAATGATGAATGGATTAACTTAAACAGTAAATAATTCCTTCACGTACATCTTGTTGTACAAATATAAGTTACCATTTACAGATGCGTGAAGCGAATATTGATGAATTTATGTTTAAAATAGATGACCCGACAATAAAATGGTTTCCCGTGCAAATATAAAGCTTTGATTTACTTAAGCACTAAGTAATTCCTTTATTTGTATCATTCTATTGTTTTACGCGTCAAGCATGGAATGGCTATTGGTCACATAGATATAGATTTATAGATTATATGTTTGGTCATAGGTTTAAATAAATATCGTTCCCCATCAAAATTATCTAAACATAATTAGGAAAAAATGCTGCATCACCCAAACATTATTATAGAACTTATTAAATTGTGTTTAGAAGGAAATTAATATCCTACATTAAATTTCATAATTTCATTGTCATAGAACAGTAACTTCTATTTGGCGATCGGCAGTTAATTTTGATATTCATATATTTTCGCAACATAATAAGACTGAAAAATGCATTATAAGCTCCGTTTGTGCTTTACATTTTATCGATATAACAAATATTAAATACATTGACGAATATATGTTTTCACGTTGAGGTATCCCCCAATCCTAGTTAAAAATTCGAACTCTCATTTAGCCTATGTTGTGCCTTTGGAAAGTTAAATCAAATATATATATATATATATATATATATATATATATATATATATATATTTAGAATTATCTCTAAATGGTAAAAAAAATAAAAATCCCAGCCGAATTCAAATAGGAAATCTTAGAGTTTTATAAATATGGAGGTCATGTTTGCCCTGAATTGTTAAAATTGCCAGTGTCCCTTTCTGGTTGGTACATTAAGATTTATTTAATTATATTTCGTTATTCGAACCTGAATCTTCATCATTATATTCATTATTGAGAATGCATATTATTATTTGTTGTTTTTGAGCAATACTGTTACTAAGTGAGATCTCGTAATTTAAAAAAAAAGTCCTATTTTTCTTATTCTGGGCCCAATATTCAAATACTCCTCATACTTTAATGGTATACAAATTATTTGGATTTTCTTCATACTTTAAAGCCAAGAGCCACCAACAAAACGCAGACTTTTGTTTTACTAAAAAATTCTCTATTATGTTTCGTGCACGCTGTACCACCTCTTTAGAAGCCATTCCTTTTCTAAAAATAATAACCATGAACTCATGAGACTGCAAAAATAACTTTATTTAACACTAAATTACTTATAATTATTAACTATAATAATAATTCGTTAAAATTAGCTGCATACCTTCTGCTTACTTAAGCCAAATGGATGTTTGTTGCTGACCCTTGCCATTAACTTATGAAAAAAATCCAATTTTGTAAAATGTTTAATGTAACATGAATAAATAATATAGAGATTGATGTCTTTTTAAAAATAAAATATACTTTCAATATTTCCTTAATAAGTAAGACATGCATTGCCTCACATTATATATTCCTAATAGTTACAATATCTCCTTTCATATATTAACATTCATTATTAAACCACTTCCTATCTAGAGCACACCACAGGAGGTAGGCAACTTTACATTATTAGTAGCATAGGAGTATTGCAATATATAAGTAATAATTGATTTCGTCATATGGCGTAAACACCAGGATTTTTTAGATCCAAAGAGTTTAATTGCCAAATAAGCGTTTAACGTTGAATCCTAAATACCTTACTTTATACAATATAGTAAAAAGAATCAAAACATAAAAAATTAACGTTAAATTCAGAAACTAATATTAAATAGAATTTAAGTTGAACGTTTTTAATTTTTATGAGCAACTAAATTAAATAACCAATTATTCAAGAACCAATTATCATAAGGACTAATGAATTAATCTTAATATATTTAAATGAAATAAGTTATTAATATTTATAAATTAGACCCATTCTAACACTAATATACATATAAATGGACTTCATTTTTTTACTTATTAGTAAGAAACTATAGTCAAATGAAGAAATAAACTTAAAATCACATCACCAATGACACCTAAATACCCTGGTTTTCGCTGGAGTCTGCAAGTGATGTCTTCCTTAAGAATAATAATTGACGTTGGACTCATTTCGGTATTTTCAACAATTTATCGCAATATCAATTGATCATGTCTAGAATATATTATGTATATATGAGACCCTGTTAAACATTTTCAAGGGGGAGTTGGAGTTTTTACTTTGAATAATAAACATATATTTATTTATCTTCATAAATATAATGAAAATAATTCGAAAAGTAAATTCTATTTAGAATATAACTGCAGTGAGGGGGGGGGGGTCCATGTAAAATGAAAGATCGAGTACATTAATGTATGAAGTTGGAACAGGCGGAGAGGGATGAGAGAGGGGGGACATAATTTCAAAAATCTTCGTTATTTTGAGTCGTATTAAAAAAAAAATGTTGCATTATCAATCGTTTTCCAAATCGCTTTACTACAATTATTGTTTACACAGTTGTTTTCTATCTTTAATAATAACCGAATGTTTACATTTTTTTTTAGTTTTCAGTAGTCTGAAAACCTCCATTCCTAATAATGCTATTCTCGCGTCGAGCACCAGAGGCAAAAAAAAAACATCTTATGACTAACTTACATTTCAAGTTCTACTTCTTATAGCAGAACTAATGGAAAATAGACGGTATCAGAACCGTACTGCACCCAGCACGTGGGAAATAAGACTAGTTTAGGTTGCATCTGTGTGGTCTCTATTTAATATGATCAGTAATTAACTTATTTTGGGTACAAAAAATCTGAAGGGTACTCGTTGTACAAAACATGTTTTCTCATATAGAAAAGTAACAAGGCTGGCAGTGAATGCTGATATGATTCAATTTTTCATTTGATGGTGCTTACCACGGATAACATGCGCTATGTACTAGATTACGGAGAGCTACTGGAGTCAAGGGACGTAGCAGAATGACTAAACGGGCGTGGTTATTATAATTGCAGGCAACAACAAAAAAATCCTTGACATTAACCATGAATTTATATGAGAATATCATTTAATTTCCTTGATTTCTGTTTTTCGGCTGCATATACAAAGAAATTGACTGTTAATATACCGGATATTGTTTGAATAATTTAATATTGGGTGGCATAAATGTTATTGCATCATTTGTGGAACTCACTAATTCATAGAAATAAAAAAAATAAATTTATTCTGTATTAAACATCAACGGAATAGCTTTATACCAGGCATATAGTAGAGTATCGGGCAATGAAAGATTTAAAAGCCATAAGTATATTGAGTGAATTTATAAAAAATCGAATTACGTGTAATTCTTAGTTCTTATTATTGAATTTTAGATTACAAACATTTGTAATTTTAATGTCACTAAACCAGATTGTTATTGTTTATTAGAATGGATTGATTTAATTTAATTAAAACGACCACCAAATGTACTATTTTATGACATTTATTTTCATAACAATATAATACTCTTCTTACCCATTTGATGAACCACTTTAAACATTTATTAAAATTCTTACATTGTTGCCGTAATTAATTTTATAACCACTTTATGGTTAAATTTGGGTTGATTTCTTGGAACTAAAGTCGTTTTCTGAGCAATTTTTAAAAATTAAAGACTGATATACAAAGCTATTATAAATGATTGCAACTCAAGAGCTGTTTAATATGTAAATGATGCCCTTCTTGGGTATTTCCTTCATTTTTATACATGCTGAGGTTATTAGGTTTCAATCAAAACAAAGGTTAATGAACCAATAAACTGAAATGAGAATAAATTGCATAGGATTAATGAACTCACCATGCAGTATTTTAGTAACCAGTTAAAATTATTTACTAGCCTATTTTTTATGCTATAACAAATCAATAAGGTTTTTTAACTAGTCGCCACCCTCCTCGTGCTAATGTTGAACAAAATATTTTGTAAAGCGAGTTCCTTAATCTTCGTGTTGCCCACGCGGGAATCGCCCCAAAGATTTTTACTTCGTCAAGTGAACTAGATCTGAGGTCTTACCTCAGATGGTTAAAAATAAGGAAAATGTTAATGAATACATCTTTTAAAATGCTTTGATGACGCCCTATTACATTCCATTTATCCTTTCAATAAGAGTCTATGTCAAGTCTTGAAATAAGAACTAGGTATAAGATATTTAGTGATAATATAACAATGTGAAAACCACACAAGTAGGAGTGAGAGTTTATTGAAGGCTGAATAGGATTAAATAGAATAACAGTTAATATTCCAATTAAATTAAAGTGCAGAGAACCACAATGAGCTCCGTTCAGTAAATAAATAAACCGATCTAGAATACTATCTACATACAGAGTTACTGCAGTTGACGCGTTAAAGAAATATGGCTTTCCTTGAAATTATAAAGTATATTTCGCTGCTATAAAAGAACAACAGCGTAAGTGCCAAAACTTCAATTTTACAGGGAACCGAAAAGAATTAAAAACATTATTTCGAATACTAACAGAGAAAATTAATTATGTGAATATAATGACAAAGATGTATGTATAGCGCACATATTCTTTACTTCTATATTAGCAGACTTGGAATAAATCATTTTTAATTTCCAACCCTTACTTAATCAAATACGTCATTGTTCCCTCAAAATGTTTCCTTGTTTTATAGTACTGAACTGTTATAATTTGATTTCATGTCTGTTAAATACAATCACGCCATTGTTCCTCCATAAGCCCAACATCTTTGTGATATCATTAAGCATTAAACTCAATTAGTCACAAAATTGCAGTTACGTCATTATTCTTCTAGAACCCCGATATCATGATGCATGATTTTCTTTTTCTTTTCATCAAAACGATGACGTTACTGTTTAGTTAACTGAGGCTGTGGCCGATAGTCAAGAAAACAAATTTTGGATAACACAATATAGAACATCTTACTTGGAAAATACATTATAAAAATAATTTGTTGCATACATTTTTGGAAACGTCTAACGAGAGGATGTAGACAATATTTATTCCTTTCTTAAGTGTACTCAATTCAAAGAGGCATTGCCATAGAACTCAAATGAAGTTATTATTTGGCTTCAGGAAGTCAGAGGCGTAAAAAAGAAAAAAATCATGAAATATTCCTTATGAAAATCAATAATAAGGACAATTGTAATGAATACGTATTTTTATTTGCGTTGATGACGTCCTATTACATTCTACTTGCAGTAAAACTCAGAAGGATTAAATAGAGTAACAGTTAATATTCCAGTTAAAGTAAAGTAGAAGATAGACCTTAGTTATATAACATTAAAGATTGGTTTCACAACATTTTGAAATACATCGCGAAATAACAAAGATATCTGTAGCTCGTTGATTACAGCCGTTAACTAACCTGACCTTTAGTTTTATATGAAACCATTAAAAATCAAGTTTGGTAACGATCAATTAAAAATAATGGCCAGCTTGAGCATTAAATATAAAACTATACATAATTTGAAATTGTAACATTTGTGTAAATATTCTTTTTTCTTTCAATCATGTTATTATTTGTGCTTAACATGGAATAAAAATGATTTGAACATTTATGTTAAAAACTGAGCCTATTATGAGAAACTTGGTAATTATTACCTGTGTCAATTTCTTATGAGTGAACTGACTGGAGTGCTGTTAATCCATATTAACAACTGAACCTAATATGAGGCAATTGATAATTATTATCTGTGTTAATATTTTTATGAATGAACTGACTGGAGTGATGATAATCCACTTTAACAACTGAGCCTAATGTAAAGAACTTGATGAGTCCTGCGTGTGTTAATATTCTTATGAATGAACAGACTGGAGTGATGATAATCCACTTTAACAACTGAGCCTAATATAAAGAACTTGATGAGTACTGCGTGTGTTAATATTCTTATGAATGAACTGACTGGAGTGATGATAATCCACTTTAACAACTGAGCCTAATATAAAGAACTTGATGAGTACTGCGTGTGTTAATATTCTTATGAATGAACAGACTGGAGTGATGATAATCCACTTTAACAACTGAGCCTAATATAAAGAACTTGATGAGTACTGCGTGTGTTAATATTCTTATGAATGAACTGACTGGTGTGGTAATAATCTATTTAAATACTGCACCTATTATGAGACACTTGATAACTATTACCTGTGTTAATATTCTTATGAATGAACTGACTGGAGTGCTGATAATCCATTTTAACAACTGCACTTATTATGAGACACTTGATAATTAGTATCTGCGTTAATATTCTTATGAATGAACTGACTGGAGTCTGATAATCCATTTTAACAACAGAACCTAATATAAAGAACTTGATGAGTACTGCGTGTGTTAATATTCTTATGAATGAACTGACTGGAGTGATGATAATCCACTTTAACAACTGAGCCTAATATAAAGAACTTGATGAGTACTGCGTGTGTTAATATTCTTATGAATGAACAGACTGGAGTGATGATAATCCACTTTAACAACTGAGCCTAATATAAAGAACTTGATGAGTACTGTGTGTGTTAATATTCTTATGAATGAACTGACTGGTGTGGTAATAATCTATTTAAATACTGCACCTATTATGAGACACTTGATAACTATTACCTGTGTTAATATTCTTATGAATGTAATGACTGGAGTCTGATAATCCATTTTAACAACAGAACCTAATATGAGAAACTTGGTAATTATTATCAGTGCTAATATTCTTATGAATGAACTGACTGGAGTACTGATGATCCATTTCAACTACTGAACCTAATATGAGACACTTGGTAATTATTATCAGTGCTAATATTCTTATGAATGAACTGACTGGAGTACTGATGATCCATTTCAACTACTGAACCTAATATGAGAAACTTGATAACTATTACCTGTTTTAATATTCTTATGAATGAAATGACTGGTGTGCTGATAATCCATTTTAACAGCAGACCCTAATATGAGAAACTTGACGATTATTGCGTGTGTAAATAGTTTTATGAATAGGTTTCACTAATATATTTACGATTAAATTGGAGTGTGGGTTCTAATGTGGGGTGAAATTAAAATTATCGATATTTTGTTACTTGATGGCCTTTCGAAACATTGTGCCTAACAAAATTATTATCATTAGAAATAATTGTTATAAGAACTTTCACAACGTTTAGATTTTTTAAATACTTTAATAATACAACGACCACTAGGGACTTGATATCTGGATGTTCTTAAATGAAAATATATTAGTTGGAGAACTTGAAGAAAACGTAGTCATTTGTTCCCTCGCTTTTCATACAAATATAAAATACCATTTAATCATAACCATGAGCTATGAATACTATTTTATTGCCAATGATTATTTAAAACTACTACAAGGCTGATGGAGAACAGATTTAGCTTCAAGATTCACTAAAGTGGTTTTAGTACTTATAAATCAGGCAAAATATATTTTCCGAGTTGGGAGATGCATGAACACCTTTTCTATTATTAGTCTAACAACGAATATAACGACAAATATACACTCATTATTCAACCGTTCGAGATTTACTGAGCCTCAGTAGTTAAGTTTTTCAAGTGTTTAAGCTAGGTGTGTGAGTTTATGTGGGTGGATAATGCAAGAACTGGAGAATGACTATATTTCATTTTCGGTTCATTTCTCGGCTGACATCACAATGACAATATTGTTTATGTCGTTATTTAAAGTAATTTTTTAAATATTAATTTTGATCTTACAGGAACATATAAACAAGATATCTTCAATGTATTCAAGATATACACGCATAACTTGATTCTAGCGGAAAATTAATAATCTTAATAATCGGGAGGCAGTTGTAATAATTAATAATTGAAAGAGAACGTTGGTTGAAGTTTGGAAAACCGAATTTCGACTTTGAAAATAAAAAAAAATACGAGTATTCAATTCCAACATAGATCCCCTGCAAAATTGTGTACCCGCCCCTCCTAAGCTACCTGAATGTAATCTGTATGTGGGAAAAAACAGTCCGTGAGTCTGTTTTTCTAGGTACTGGTCTACGTTTAAACAGTTCATGATTTTATACTGTCCATATCCCACAGCGTGATCACAGTTCTGTAGCAAGCGTTTTCCTCTATTCTCCTTAAGAATAACTAACTGATCTATGTCTCAGCAACAATTAACAGATGAGTAGTTTCATGTTGCAAAACTTTTTAGTATCATTAATCTTTTATGGTTTTATATATATATATATATATAGTGAGTGTGTGAATTTCTATTTATGCATTGATATGAGTGGGTAACATTTTAGAGTGATTCGTTCAAATATTGTTGCCTAAGTTATAAATCTCTTCTTATTTCAAGAAATATTTCTTCTTATAGATATTAATTTCGTTACATTATATAAATGTATTATTTGTACTTGCCGACTTACTTAGGGACATGTAATATGCATTGCCACCCATTGCCCAATGCGAATCAGTTGGAAGTGCAACGCTATATTGTCTTCTGCCTCTAAATTTAGTCTATCGTCTGGCAACGTCTGATCAATTTAAATCAAAGGTAGCCATTCAAGTGACCTCTCTATCTGCCAGTACGTCTAATACAAAATTACTTATATAAAGACGGTTTCTACAGAGTAATGAGTATTTTTTTTTTATGTAAAAGATAAACATAAATTTATCTTAGAACTTTAAACATAAATTTGCCAACAGGAAGTGCCAATAAATTAATGCAACAATGTATCCGATTCTTCAGCAATCTTATCTGATACATAATCAAACTTATATTATATTCATAGTATTCCTGTCTCAGTAAACGTACTCTTTCATTAAATTTCCAACTATATTATTTGCTTTCCAATTTTGTAATATTTAGATAAACATTTTGGAATACCTATGCGACACTGACCATTTTTATTTCTCTGGTTTTGACTCAATACTCAAAAAGAATAAACAACTGATAGTTAACGGTGGATGAAATAAAGGCATTAACGTCATTGACTTATTTTTTATTAATCCTTCTCAAAAATATTTCCGGGCCTATATCTCATCTCTAGTAATCTGGAATGACGTATTGTAACTTCTGGCGTGCTTGGCTCCAGTACAATAATCAAAAAAATCTGAATTACGTAATTCCAAACCTAGTTCTCACAATGCGATCTGCGATACGAAATAAGTCAAAAATACACAAAATCATTCGTAGTTAATCTTAGCTACACTAATACTATGTCTACAGGTCATTAAACTAATAATCTATGTCATATAAAGAAATTTGATCAAAGTATGGATTGGTTCCGCCAGTAATATTGTTGCCAATTATCGGTAGAGGCTCATATTACTGGCAGATTGTTGATACCCTACGATTCAAAGGAATTTCTGTCAGCTGATTAAAATTGGCCAATGTGTTGTAATGAGTAATTCCGGTGGGAGAAATTAAAAAATGAACTCTACTCAGCCAATTTCTTACCTATCACTAAACAATAGACATCCTTGCAAGGACTGTCACTTTTTTCAAAACAGACACATAAGCCAAATAGCTTCACAGTAGCTACAATACGTGGGTGATTCGTTAGAGTGGGTGGTGAATTTCGCCTCGATGAATTCCATTATTCCAACGACATGCTTGTGTTATTGACCTACCCCGAAGGGCATATCTGCCTCTTTTGACCATGGGCGAGAGGGCGCTTTTGAATCGTATTCGATGTGATAGATATTATTTTGATAAACATTCCACTTTTGGCAAACTTTTTTAAAAATATCAAGAGCCTAAATGAAATACTTCCCGCTCATTTAACTTGATAGAAGGAATAGATGTTGAATGTCAAACTCCCCAGCAATACTAAATGAGAACTTCTTAAAAATTTCACTAAAGTAACTTATCAAAGCAGGGATGGGTCTTTTGGATTGTTCTTGGATTTTTTAAACATCAAACATTAGTTAACCTGGAAGATGACTCAAAATTACTTCAAATGATATGACCGTTTTAAATGAATTGGTTTACGCAGTCATTTATGTCAATGACTGTTAACTTTCATATACTGGACAAGAATGTGAATGAGCTATTCCTTAGTCTCTATTGAACAAAAATATTGACCATTAATAAAGAAACTCACTTATACGTTGAGAAAGTGAAATATGTTGAGCAAGATTCATCATACCTGAAAAAATAAGAATCTATATGATATAAGCTGAATAATCAATTAGAGAACACACACATGCAAACTCAAATATATATATATATATATATATATATATATATACATCTATATACACATATATATACACTTACACACACACGCACACACACATATATATATCATGATATTATAATGTAGTTAATGTATTTCTTCAAGGGGATGGGTTGGTGGACACATTGTTCCATTCGGTCATATGGACCCAAACACAAATATTTTTTTTTTTTTATTGGATTGTTCTTTCCATTGCCATTTGGTCTGAAAGTATTATAGTACTAAGATGCAAAGAAATCGAGCTGATTTTATTCAAGGGATTCTTAATAACTAAATACTCTATTTTCAAATTTTATTATGAATGTATTTTGTTGTTTACTACTCGAAGTTTTATTAGACAGATTACTTTTATTTTACCAATGAGTACGGTATCAACATTTATGGCGTCTTAGGAACTCAAATAAGTAAAGTAGAAAAAAAATAGTTTCTACATTAGACTCTAATGTTCCCTACATTCAGGTATAGAAGTGCATCAAGACTGCGTCAAATTAAAAACCAAGTTCGTAACGTTCCAGGTTTCGGGATGAGATAAGAGTTGAATCCCAAAATGCTAATTCAGTATAAACGTAGGATCGAGAAATAATATCCAATACATCTTTTTCACCAAATCATTATCATCTTCTGTGGGACAGACTTTTGAATAAGCGTCCGAACATAATGACAAATTATGTTGTCAAAATATGATTTCTTATCGTTATTAGGAATAAAATTATCAGTATGCGCGTTTTGCTTCGACGAAGAGTCGTAAATGGAGTATGCAATTATAAATAAAGTAGTAATTGGTATTGAGAAGACGAAGCTGGGAATGGATTGAAACGCCCCTGACATTTGAGGAAGGATCGGGCACCGTTCCAGCCAGTGCTTATGGGCTCCTTCCATCCCACCTTCGGTCCTAGAGGTCACTACCAAAGGGTCAACAAATAATTTTAGAAACGATACGGCCTTCTCATTTCTGGGGGCCGCAAATTATTTGGGATTAGCAAAAGATGTTAGATCTGTATAATTACAAGCCGATAGCACATTACACAAGCCTCAGATTTCTTTCATTGATCTGTCACAAAATAGCTATGCAGTTGCGTAATAAGTGCTTCAAACTTTGCCTTAAATTCCATATTTCTTCCAATTGAGAATAATCGCTCATTAAATAAAATTCGGACTACGACGGGTTGTATTTATTTAGGAATATACTTCGCAATCCTTTGCAGGAATCAAACCGAAGCTCGCCGAGAGCATAGAGATTAACCTTGTAAGTTAATTACTGTGCCATACTAATCGGACCCTGATTGTAGTAAATATTAGATGTGAATCGCCCAAAAATATGTATATAATTCATTCTGTAACAAAACAACAATTTTATATGTAACATTTGAATAAAGTTCCACAATGAATCTAAAAAAAATTAAATAATTCCTGAGAATGTTTTCAAATTTAAAAAAAAAAAATAATTCCAGAAAATGTTTCCATAAATATTCCATCAATCAATAATTCCATCATCAATAGAGAGAACATTTATTGATTTATCAAATGTATAAGTTAAATCCTCCATTTTCCTTTAGTCGGTTTTCTTTGGATTTTTCTTTTGTTTCGCTGATACTAAAGACCGATTAAGTTAATTCACTTCAAATCGAAAATTAAATGAGAACTAGGAGTAATTCTGTCCACTAGTGAAGTATTGTCATTATATAACGAACTCTGGTGGTATCGAGATCATACTTAATTCATAGAAGAAATCGATTTATGATGCATATTTATTTTATGCTTGATGCATCCAGAATCATGAATTGATGTCATGCAATAATCAAGATTACATCCAAGAATGAAAGAAAGAAAATTTAGTAATTATAATTCTCTTCAGTTTATACCATTTTAGAGGCAATATAAATCATTAAATAATAGAAAATGAACTATTATGTGAATATATCTCTCTGGAGTAAGGGTGCTAACAATATAGCAAATATTCCAGTCCAGTTTGCATATTAAAATTTATAAATGGATAAAAATCTTTCTCATAAATTAAAATAAAATGTATACAATTGAAAGTCATTACCCATTAATTGTTTTCCCTTTAAACAACCACTGATGCTGCGCTGTTTTCATTGTTTGGGGAGACTAGCTTTATGATTTAAAGGAAAAATATTCAAATTCGCCCTCTCAAAAGTTTATTTCACTTTTACTAGCCTAGATAGTCTAGGTTGCTGTCCCGACAGATTCGAGCCACTAGACACTCATGTAAGTAAAATAGCTGCATATGGGTCTCCTATGAAACATTAAGTATTACGTTAACATCATACTAAAAGTACCTGACAGTAATTTTGGAGTAGATATTATTAGTTTATATTTTACTGAAGATTTTCTTGTAAATTTAGAACTAAGAATTGCGATTGATAGTTCAACTCAAGACCACCAAGGAAATTGCATAACCAGCCTCTCAGAGCACGTGTAGCTATTAATATAAATGCATTGGCCAATGGTGATGCCAAGAATTTGCGCCGATATCCAGACATAACGGCAAATAAAAAGTTGAATATGTAAATATTTCTGATGTGAAAAAAAAAATGTAGAACCATTTTAAACACTTTATAAACAGCTTATTTCGTGCTAACACCTCATTACAATATGAAATTATAACTAATATTGCAAATGTAAATACTTTTCTCAATTAAAAATAAATATAAGTAATTGTTTTACTGAATAATTACAGTAATAATAATTATTGAAAGAGGGGAAGTTATGTGCGAAAGAGATGAAAGGTCACCCTAAAATGAATATTATAGAATTTGGTTTAAAGAGAACCGCAGATGGTTGTATGAGACGATAAGAGGACTTACTTATACACAGGGATATGGAACATTCAAAAAATGTATGTTGATATACTTAAAAAAGCGCGTGAAGACAAATTAATTTATAATTTTAACGTTGATGCTAGAAACGGGCTCATAGTATAAGGATTATTATAAACTGTTATTAAAATGAAAAGCGGAATATTCTTGAATAATCATAAATCATTGACATTAATATTTTTAATTACTTATAATTAATTTATTACATAAGTGTAAATAATTCTTTTTAAAGTTATCAACTCTGATGAGTGTGAATAATGATGATGGCTCGTGAAATATTCCTTAAAGCCCATAGGTGATGCCTTAATATGGATTTCACTTAGTTTATTAAGGATCACTAAAATCTAAGAAAAAATATTGTTTATAAAAACACCAATTGGTAAACTTTGGTACGAGTATATACTTTTATTATAATAGCAAACTTTTATTATTTATATTATTATATAAATATTATATTATAAGTTATAAAATCAATGAAAGTCGTGTAGTCCTGAAGCCTCTAATAATTTTGACATATTCTCAATTTTTTATTAATCTAAAATATTTCGAAATAACACTTTTTCTTATTTTTAAATATCAAATTTTATTTAACATTTTGTGATTAAATTGAAATAAAATATTGTTTGAGCATTATAATATCCGTTTTTTGAGATCGTACTCATGATGCGAGTTTGGACAAATTTCCTCAAATGTCCATCGATCCTACCTAGGAGATGACGAAAATGAGGTCCGTTAAAAATTATATGTATTTGTCTGTTAACGCTCTAGCGGTCGCAATTTTTGTTTGATCGTTACCAAACTCCATATTTAATCGTTTTATATAAATAGGAAGATCAAGTTCGTTAATGGCTGAAATCGGACCAGTGAGAGGGGGGGGTGAAAATTCGAAATATCTCCGTTACTATACGTCGGATCGAAAAATTGAAAATAGAACTAATATTATTGCAATTTAAATGATCTATAAATATTGTTCTATACATATTTTCTGTATCATGAATATTAACCGAGATATTTGGATTTTATCGTTTTCAGCCTTCAGCAAGCCCCCACTTCTACTCATGTTAAACTAACAATACTCGGTTATATAATAAACTACATTATTCGAACCTTCAATACGAAATATTGTTTTTAAGAGACCTTTATTATACGACATACATGCAAATATGTTTTGGTGCCCCCCCCCCCGCATCTTAAGTTTTTGGACTACTTAAATTTGATTGATTAAGATAAAAATTATTCTGATTCATTACAAATTACAGTACTAGATGTAGTAAATAGTTTTCAAATTAATAAGTTTTATTCTAATATATTTCAGTAATTCTTTTTCTTTCCGGTGAGAGTCGGGTTGTTAGTCCTGTTTGTTTACAATTCAAACACTTCCCACCTGGAGGGGAAAGATTTCTGAAAACCGTTTGTATTTATTCACTTAATATTCAATGTGGTGTTGTGTTAGCAGTATGTAGATTTATCTATTATTACACAAATCACACCAGGGAAATCTGTTTAGTTTACGCAGCCCCTGCGTGAGGGACTTTTTCTAATTGAGAATGATAATGATGATGAAAAACAAAAACATTGTTATTCTGCCAATGTGAAGTATGTTGAAAATGAGCTCTAATAACATGCAATGACTTTAATTAAGTGGATGTCAATAAATTACAACACAAATATGTAATGTAAAACACCTGACTCTGATTGACTAATTGGCGCTGCAGTTTAACGGATGATACTGGGCACAAATTTAAGTAACCACAGTTGCACTTTAATACATTTCCGTTAAACTCAACTTTGTCCTCGGCTAGCACTTGAAGCGATAGCTCACGTGTAGCACACGCCCAGATGAAGAGATCCGAAAGATCGAAACGAAGTCATCCCAAACATGTCAACCCACTGAAAGTGCATCCCGAAACATACCTGTTACAGTTAAGTTTCATTGTTAGAAGTGGGACTTTGTTTGTGATTGTTTTCGTCATACGATGACTCATCAGCAACGGAAAGTAGCGTTGGAACGATTGGATTGTAAGGCAAACTGCCTTGTTCAAAAGATATTCTGTCTGAGCCGGATACGGCTGTGAAGCCAAGTTCGTTCATCACACGTTCTTTTGACAAGTCAGTTTGACAAAACGTCTTTAGACAAACGTCGTTTGAACAGAATATCTTTTGAACAAGGCAGTTTGCCTTACAATCCAATCGTTCCAACGCTACTTCGCGTTGCTGATGAGTCACCGTATGACGAAAACGATCACCACCAAAGTCCCACTTCTAACACTGAAACTTAACTGTAACAGGTATGTTTCGGGATGCACTTTCAGTGCGTTGACATGTTTGGGATGACTTCGTTTCGATCATCTCTTAAGGTAGGCTTGTGCCTCGCGTGAGCTTTCGCTAGCCTAGGACAAAGTTGAGTGTAACGGAAATGTATTAAAGTGTAATTCCAACACTCTTGGGATACGGCTGTGAAGCAAAGTTCGTTCGACACACGTTCTAATAGCAAAAATCAGTTTGACAAAATGTCTTTAGATAAACGTCGTTAGAACAGAAAATCGTTTTAACAATTGATTTTAAATGAGCCAGCCAAAGTAGGGGGGCAGCGTGCTAGCTAGGCCCTTGCAGATGCTAAGAAGAGAGCAAAGGGAGGCGGCTGATAGGAGAGGGATCGCCTTACAGGGGTCACTATCACTATCCCTTCGGCCCACTATCCTCTTCTCAGCCTTCTCAATCTTATCTGGATGCTGCGCCATAACTCTGCACAGCTCCTATCGGCCAGCGGTGGGGACGCTCTGCGGGGAAATTGGATATCTTATGCAAAACAGGGGTGTCAATCTTCACAGCTAACTTCCTCCACCCATCCTCCTTTCTCTGGCTAGCCTATACCCATAGTATATTATATCTGAGATGCAATTTTAGCAGATTACCCTTAAAGGAAATCAGCTATTGAGGTCGATTTTCGAATACTTCCTTCATATGTCCATCGATCCTACCAAGGAGATGACGAAAATGAGGTCTGTTCAAAATTATATATATATTTGTTTTTTAACGCTTAGCGGCCACAATTGTTTTTTTATCGTTACCAAACTCGACATTTAAACGTTTTATGTAAAAAGACAGATCAAGTTCGTTAATGACTGAAATGGGACCAGTGGGAGGGATCTCCGTTACAATACGTCGGAACAAAAACTTGTATAAAACGAATCTTATTGCAAATTACATGTACTATAAATATTGTTATATACATTTATTCTCTATCTTGAATATTAACCGAGATATTTGCATTTGTCAGTTTTCAGTGTTAAGCAAACCCCCACTTCTACTCATGTTACATAAACTATACTCTGTTATGTAATAAACCACATTATTCGATGCTTAAATACCATAAATTGTTTTCAAGAGACCTTTATTATACGAGATAAATGGAAATTTGTTATCTTCAGACCCCCCTCCCTCTCCTTCTTAAGTTCTTGGACTACTAAAATTTGATTGATTGAGATAAAAGTTATTCTGATCCATTATAAATTACAGTACTAGATATAGTAAATAGTTTTCGATAAAATTAATATATTATATTCTGATATTTTTCGGTAAATGTTTTTCCTTCCTCTGAGAAGTTGGCACACCTGTTTGTTTACGTTTCAGGTGCTTCCCGTCTGGACGTTTCTTATAACCGTTTGTATTTATTCACTTGATGTTGACGGTGCTATTGTGTTACCAGTATGTAGATTTATCTATTATTAAACATCTAGAGGGAAATCTGCTTAGTTTACGCAGCCCCTCCGTGACGGACTTTTTGAACTATGGTGCTTGGAAAATGAAAAGACTGGCGTCTAGGTTTAGGCCAAAAATGCCGGACATCCTTTTTCTTTTCAGGAGACCAAATTGTCCTAAAAGGGTTAAGTTTCCAATTTTTTTTTTACTACACTAACTGCAAAAAGAAGCAAAATCTTCCAGGAAAAAGGCAATGCAACATAATAAATAATTTTGTAATATTCAAAGTTGTCCCACATTATTAATTCGGAATTTACTTTTTTATGCTCTAAACATTGAGTTCTATTAAATGTAATACATGCATTGAGATGAATTAAATGTAATGTACACATCGAGTTGCATTAAATGTAAAGAAGTGCAATTTATTGTATTAATAAATTGCGTATTGGTAATGAGTAGAAAATGTATAATAAATACATTTCTGGGTCAAGTGATAGAAGTGATCAGGCCTGAAAACAAAGTCTTTCTCGTCTTTCATTTCTTAACTAAGCCCTTTTATTGAAAATAATACGAGCATCAAATAGACTCATATGAATTTTTTCTCATGGGAAGGAGATTGGCTTGCTCTCCGATAATACTTATGTTCCTCAGATTAGTGATTCACGTTGTAGATGGCAAAAATGAATACAATTGAAATATATATATAAAACTCAACAACATAAAGCAAGTTAAAAGCTTCTTGGATAAAGAAGTAGCCATCTTTATTAGCAGATTTCCCATGAGGGAAATTAACTATTGAGGTCGTACTCTTGACGCGATTTTCGAAAAATATCCTCAAATGTCCACCGATCCTATCCAGGAGATGACGAAAATGAGGTCCGTTCAAAACAAACTATATATATATATATATATACACACACACACACACACACACACACATGTCTGAAGCTCTCGGCAGTTTTAATTTCGTCGCTACCAAACTCGATATTTACACGTTTCAATCATCTATATATTTGTCTGTTACCGCTCTAGCGGTCGCAATTTTTGTCTTTTCGTTACCAAACTTGTTATATAATCGTTTTATGTAAAAAGAAAGATCAAGTTAGTTAAAGGCTGAAATCCAACCAGTAGGAGAGGGGTTTTGTGGGGGAATTCCCAAAATTCTTAATATCTCCGTTATTAAGCCTCACATTGAAAAGTGGTATAGAACCAATCCTAATGCAAATTTAATGTTCTATAAATGTTGCTATGTACAATTTTTCACAATTTTGATTATTAACCAAAATATTTGCATTTTTTAGTTTTAGGCCTTTAGTAAACCCCCACTCCTACTCATGCCATATTAACAATGAGCTATTGTATTATGAAGCACATTATTCGAAGCTTAAATACCAAATAGTAATCTCAGAAAACTTTTACGTGTTGAGGTAAATACGTGACGCACGTGGGAAATCTTAGTTAACGTATCTCCTGCGTGACGAACTTTTATCTCTATTAAGTTAAATTATATTTCCATTTGACTTTACAAGCGAGGTTCATTGTTTCCTATCCTCCTTTCCATATTCGCTGCAACCCAATCGTGTGTTAATGAGTATCCCAGTTAGCACATGTGAATAAGTAGAGCTGTGCTATTCTGAATTTCAGGCTGAGGTTGACATATGGTATGCCCAAGATTTCACATGGTGGACCGTACCCAGGTTTCCTCTCGGAGGACTTCCATTCGCAAAAAGTATAGGCCGTAAGGTTCAGGAAAGGACTATGACAAGTGTTGCGCCTAAAATGTAATTTATTAATTATAAGAGTAATTTAAAAAGTATTAAGTTACACTTTAATAAAATTTAGGAATAACTTATTGTAATATTACCAGTAATTACCACTTTTAAACAAGCAAAATAGATAATAAATATTCATTCAAATAGTTCATTCCCGTGATTAAAGTTATTAAAAGTTATATATGGAGATCAACTAGAGAAATAGCCAAGATTCATAATTAAAAATTAAGGTAAAATTGCTTTGTTACCTCGTTAAGCTTAAATGCGTTACTTCCGACACTAAGTATAAATTAGTTGTATTTTAAGCAACGGTGTTATGATTCATAGCCTTAAACGTGGTTGGCTGTTTTAGTGGGCTAGGCTGGCCGCCTTGCCAATTGAACTGTGTATCGACTCAAAATAGCTACTCTCAATATAAAACATTCATCGTATGGATTCATGACGTCTCAATAATGAAGTATACTTACTACTGAAAAATATCAGCAGTGCATTCACTCAATGCGGAGAGGCAAATGTCCTAACATTTTGAAAAAAAAAAACACTTTAATAATATTTTTAGATGGTTTCCCCTAATACAGACCATGGATGTCCCTATAGAACTAAAATAACATCGTTCGAATTTTTTGAATACGTCTCTGAATTATTTCAATGATCCCACAATTAGGTATTTGTTAAAAATAACTAACTACATAAAGTGAGGACTATATAAAATATTGTTAATTCAGTCGTTCCCCACTAATCGTTTACAAAAAGAATCTAACAGGCATTGGACAAAATGAAAACAAATTAATCAACTGATTTAAAGGACAGTATTCTCAACTGACACCGGAACAACCGGCATGAGGGAATTTATTATTTAAAACACTAAGGTCAATCATATCCGTGCTTACTGGGACTTTTATTCATCGTTACAACGGTAATCATGAATCACAAAAGATAGTTTCTTAACAACTCACACTTTCCTCATCACACATCAGGAGTAGTCACCCTCAGGGTAGTGTTTTGTTCTTCTTTCCTTCATAAAGAAACAAACTCCAAAGACATCACGAAAATGTATTAGACAGAACTATACTAACAATTATAAAAGAGTATACGAAAGATTTAGAGAACGATTAACTCGGTGGCATGTTTAGTATGACTAAATGTTAGCCATAAGCTCCAATAGAAATGAAATTTACAACTTCAAATACTCGTCCCGTGTTGTCCGATTGACATGGAGCAGTAGGAACCTTAATAATGAGAACTTTCCTCGTGGAAAGCATATATATTTTGATTATAAATTCATTGAAATAAGCTATATCATCTAATAACTAGTAAGGCAATCATATAATGTTGTGTCTAATGAGATTAAAAAATGTTCATCCTTAAGTGACGCGACGAAAAGAAATTGAAAATTTGAGAGTTCCCTGAAGGAAATCAGCTATTGAGGTTTTACTCATGGCTCGATTTTTAATAATTTACTCAAATGTCCATGAATGGAATGAAAATGAAGTCCGTTAAAAATTATATATATATATATATATATACCTATATATTACCTCTCTAGCGATATATAACCGTTCAAACTCGATATATGTATAAGCGTTTCATCCAAAACTAAAGTTCAAGTTCGTTAATGGCTGAAATTTAACCAATAATTTCACCGTTATTTTACATCGTATCGAAAAACAGTATAGGACTAGTCTTATTGCAAATGCAAGGACTATAATTATTGTTTTATACATTTATTCTCTGACTTTAGTATTAACGGAGATATTTGCAATGTTTCTAGTTTTCATCCTTCAGTAAGTCCCCACGCCTGAGCTGTTATATAATGAATCATTTTATTCAAAGCTTAAATGCCATACGCTGTTTTGATTAAACGTTAACTGTGTGAAATACTTGGAAATACTTAGTGTAACCATGTCATCGATCAAGATTTTGCAGTAGAGAATCGAAAATATTTATTTCTCCTATACCGTACTCGACATTTAACTGTTATATTCCACACTGAAGATCGTATTAATTAGGGACTGAAATCGGTTGTTGAATAGGGGGAGGGGGTTAGAAGGGAAATTATGAAAATACAAAATATCTGTTATTATGATTCCTATCGCAAAATGTTATAGAGTCAATCTTGTTAAACTATAGATGTTCTAGACATTTTTTCGTAACACAAGTATTAAGCTTTGGACTATCTAGATGTAACCCCCACCCCTTTTACTTATTGGTTTTACATAGAAAAACAAAATATTTTGTGAGATGTGATCAAAAGTCTGCTATACCAGCACGTAGGAAATCTGCTTAGTTTATGGAGGCCCTGCGTGATGGATTTTTATTAAGCTTCCTACCGCCGAACGTGATTTCTTCCCTTCAAATACCTGAAGATGGAGATCCTTAGGTTAAAACATAAGCAGGAAACTTGTACAGTAAGACATATATCTTTAATATATTGGAGTAAGCCTACCTCTACAGTTTTGTTATCTGATAATAATGATCCCATGAAGGTGATAGTTAATATGCTGATGAGATTAAAACATAATATATATTGGTATCTAAAATGGGCATTAGAAGGGTAAGTTGGGTATCAGAAATATTTTGACCAAACCTTAAATTTAATGTATAAAACCACTTTGTTTATAACCTCCATGTTTGTTATTGGAAACCTCGTGAAAATCATGCCATCTAATATCACCTCCTTCGATGACCAAATTAAATTAAAGGTTTGATTAAAATATTTCTGATGCCCAATTTACCCTTCTGTCGGGGTATGTACATTCCTATTTATATTATGTTTTAATATCATTAGCATATTAATTCTAGTCAATTGCGAACGAACCTAGACAAAGAAGAAAACATCATAGCTTCACTTCGACTGTATTCTCCCGTTTCCGACTGTTCAGATCTGATTTCTTCTGCACGAATCGCTTGTCGAAGAAAACGGATTAAAAACAACAAGAGTTAAACTTAATCTCACTCCTAATACAGCAGAAGAAGAATATTATTTTTGGACTTATAATTTCTGAATTTAGAGAATGGCGATTGCTGGCGTATCACTCTTTATTTTTAATATTCTTATGGGCTCTTCCTCATTTTCATTAACCCTTCTATTTTCCTGTTCCAAGAAACATTGTACAAAAGAATTCCTTTAAATATGAAATACTTTACAATTAATTTATATTTTACCCCGTTATTAAAGCAATCAAATAACCACGAATATTTCGAAACAATAGAACATTCACGTCATTAAAACTTGTTTGATTTAAGTGGCCACTTTTTTATAGAGATTAGATAAAATTAATTTTAAACGAAGAGATTAAGAATTATTACTTCACTATAACACTGTAGATTAGAAATATGGTGAAATCATTAGGCGATTTCTTGACTTATTTCATATTGCTTCATTATAATTTGTAATTGCAGAGTAGAACTCATGCACTAAGGTTGTAACAAAATCAATATACTAACACATTTCTTTGATTTTAGCATGACTTCTGGATTAAAAATGTCTTCTGGTGTCAAAATGTTACTACTACTACTATTGAGATTACTAACCTGATCTGCCAAACTAATTAATATATTTAAGAACATGCTAAAGAGCGGAAAGAGTGCGTCAACCTTCTCTTAAATTTATTCAGAACGTAAATGAGAAGTGTGCTAAGTATCGCGTACGAACTACCCCAACCAAAAAAAAGCCAGTTGTTACACAGGAAGAATAGTTTGAATATTGTGGAGCCGATACCAATGGACTCAAGCGACTTCTCAAAATCGGAATGCACTTATTATAACTCTGATTATGCATTTACTTATTTGGTCACGTTTGGCAAAAGGACACCTGCGCAGCTGCGCAATTCTTAAATGCCAACAGTTATGGTAATTTAAGCCAAACATTATGTACATCACTTTTGCACTTCGTCTTTAAAAAATCTCTAAGTCAAGTAGCATAGTATGACTACGATTGTTTGTACATTGTAAGGAAAAGTACCCAACTGAGTATAACACTTTCTTATATGCAGAACTCAATGACTTCTTGAAAAGTGGTCTAACTTGTTAATTTTTTTTTATAAATTCATTCATGCAGAGTCACAAAGAGTGGTTGTGGAAGGAAGCTGACTAAAAGTATCATTTGCAATAAGATTTCTTTACCTTTAATATTCTAAAAGCTATTGGGGCTTAATACATTTGATTGCTCTGCTTTTATTATTCATTTGACATTGTTAATTCGCTGCTTCCATGGAAATGCTTAATACGGCAGTCCTCTACCAGGGAGCTCTATTAATGGGAATGGAATTATAGTGGGTATGGAAGATCATTATGGAACTTGGTCTGGTAGCACAGGTCGATGTTCTATGGGATTTGAACCTCCTACAATCCGCCTAAAGCTTAGCTATCTGCTAGTATGAATTTCTGAAATGTGAGTTTCTATCGTAATAAGACACTCTAGTTTCGTTTTCGATCCATGGGAGAAACAAGGGATGCCATTTCAGCATTCACATTGGTGGGAAGGACATTAAAAAAGTTCATATATGCTCCACATGACTTCCTTCTATTCCTATCAAAATTAAATAAACAAAATGAATGGATGCGTTTTCTTTAAAGTTATTTCAATAGAAGTGACATAGGATTCCTCCGTTCCAATTCATCGGATCGAAATATGTCTTGGAAACATAATCTATGACATTTATTTATGATAAACAAAAAGAGGCCATTTAATTTTTTTTTTTGTATTTGTAACAAGTCCGGGGAAGTTTTCAATGCTGACCACCATCAATGGGGAGTTAACAACTAGACGTTACAATACCGAATACGAAGTTTCAACATTCTATAATCATATATGTTGTTGTACTTTGTACAAAGAAGTGAAAACAATTGTGCCTTCCCAAAAAAACTAACTTTCAGAAATTGAAAGTGGAAAGCCTTTTTAGAAAACAGAAAAATGTCGTTCTAGAATTATATAGAAATAACGAAAACACAGAATTTTAGTTTATAACATCTACATATACACATATATGTGAATGAATAGGAAATTAGAATAAAGAACGATTCTCTGCGCCTTATTTGAAAAACATATTCATTGAAGATATAATGAAAATGAAAGGACCTAAAGGGAATCAGATAAAAGTAAAATTGGGTCATCGTTTCTGTTTTAAAGATATTCCACTCGCGTTGAGATCAGATGTACAAATGAAAGGGGGGCTGATAAAAGACGCCCCGCCCCAAGACAGTTCCAGCTCTAGATATAGTAAATACCGAACACACAAATGATCTCAATAAAATAACCACAATACTTAACAAAGTAAACAAATTAAAAGTAAAAAAACATCTTGCAATAAAGCACATTAATAACAAACGATATTTATTAGCTAAATAATAAATTATTAATTCATAATAAAAAATTACCTCATTTTTCAAGATCTACTTAAAAACATACAACTCATTTAATTTAATCTTAGGCCTTATATTAATGTGGAATTAAAGTGCGAAAATGACAGCCTGGGACAATAGTCAGACATCTGTGCTCAAAATTGAAAACTAGTAAGTAAATATGAAGAGATTGGCTTATCCATAAAGATTACATCATGCATGACCGTCATCTGCTTAATATATCTTATGAAAGGGCATTCTTGCTAATCTGGATAAAAAGAGTTAGAAAATTTATTAGAATAATAAGTGGTGGGACACGAGCCACTGGTATGACACGGTTTAAATACTTTGTTAAAAATTAAAGGTAAATAACAGAAACACTTCATTCATGGTAGTTAAATTTTGAAACTTCCATGTAATCCTTTTGCTACTTCCTTTCTTCCATAAACGCTATGAGATGGAGGGAATGAACGTGCTGAAGAGGGATAAATTTAAATTAAGATAAGAAAACTTACTAATAAAACCAAAGGAGTTATGATAACATGGAGATGCCCCTCCCAAAATAAAGCTCTCACATGACCGGTCCGAGATGCGAGAGGACGCCCGCGAAATATAAATAAGTGACGCTATAGCTGCTGGCCGTCGTCCAGGTATCTCTAATAGCGCCTATCCGAGTGACGGTGTGAATGACCCAATATGCACCACTCATTACTGCCAATTCTCAGCAAAAACACTCTGTACGCGAGGGCATCTAACGTCAAATCAAAAACGTTTAGCTTTGTCCAATTATCAAAGACGAACTAAACCACTATTAAGTGTATTGATGTTGGGATTAGATATCAAAACTTAGAATAAATGATGAATGCGGAATTTCTTAAGTATACATTCTTCAAAAAGTTCTTAAAAAAATGCTTGTTCCTCAAATGTTAAGAGAACCATTGCTAACCTGCTGGATTTAGGTAAGACTAAGCGACTCGATGTGGAATTAGCCATAGATGGTGGCAGCTGAAATATTATCAATCAATTGTCTGACAGAAACATTATTATTATTATTAATACATTAAATAAATTGTAGCTGACTTCAGGATGGCTGATTGTAAGACCAACATCTGTGTCTTATAAATAGCTCTTGAGTTAGTAATATATAAAACAATAATAAGACCCAAAGTCATACGCCCGTGTAACGCAAATGGATATAGTTGAAGTAGTGCTACCTCAGGAAGTCCAAAGAATACTAATGATACTAATTGTAAAATACTAAATTAGCAATTAATTCCTATAAGCAATAACTACAAACACAAAAAAGGAAGAATAAGTCTGTCTCGCAAAGCTGTATGAACTAAGCAGTTTTCCCAGGTGTAAGAATGACACACTAGTCATTTCATCTCACAATGAATTCTCTATTCCTCCCAATGATAAGAAACCTATGAAAACACAAAATGAAATGTACAATAGAAATGAGATTTTTAGTGACTAAGTAAATTAAAGTAAAAATCAGGCGATTACGAATGGAGATTTACTAAAGGATGAAAACTAAAAAATACAAATACCTTGGTTAATATTGGGGACAGAGGAAAATCATATCAAAGAGCCAATGTATAAAATCAAAGATTAACTGTATCTTTTCTATAAAATGTCTGGAGCCAACTCATAATAACGGAGATATTTTGAATTTTCAATTTCCTCCACTTCTAAACGCCCCCTAATAAAAAAAAATTGATTGGACAAATAATTGAATAGAACAAAAAATATCATTATTCATATAACTTAATTGAAAAAAAAAACTGGCTTATTTATATAACCTAATAGAAAAAATGGCTTTAATCATATAACGTAATAGAAAAAACTGGCTTTATTATCTAACCTAATAGAAAAGACGGGCATTATTTTTCATAACCTAATAGAAAAAAATAGCTTTATTCATATAACGTAATAGAAAAAAATGGCATTAATCGTAGAAGCTAATAGAAAAAAAAAACACTAAACGTCTGTCACCCCGGGTAAACTAAGTAAATTTACCACGAGTTGGAATTACACACTGATGATCTTATCTCAGCATATATTGTTCATTTTTCTCGCTGTAAAAATCTTTTGTGGCCAGAAGTTAAAATGTAAGCTGGGCATGAGATGTTCAAAGACTCAGTAACTGGACGTAAAATTACAAGGAGCAGAAGTGGGGGTATAAGACATTTCCAACTTCAGAAATTACCCCTCTAAAGGCCCCCGTCCTTTCCCTTGGCCTATTTCATCCATTAACGAGCTTAATCTTTAGATTCATATGAAATGCTTATATGTCGAGTTTCGTAACGAACAAACAAAAATGGCCACAGCTAGAGCGGTAGCACACAAATGTGTGTGTGTATAGAATAGAAATTTGCTTGAAGAAATAATTAAGGAATTTAATTCATATTTCAGTCCCCCGGAGTGTCTTGGCTATCTAGGCCAGTGCGTCACCATCTGCGCCGCAAACTGGATCGGCTGCTCTCAAGAATATATAGACCAATTCTTGATTCGGCAAACCTTTCCTGACTCGACACTTTCTGACAGTGTTTTGAAGTGGGATGCAAATAAATAAAGGTAGAATCTGAAGGCAAGTACTCCATTGGCGTAGTCTCCTCTTCAAACCATTGGGCTGGGCAACGCATTCGGGGAGGTTACTGTGGCGGGAAACATTAGTCTTATTATTTATTTATTTGAGATGCCGCTAAAATGGCGATTACAAATCGTGGCGACATGTAGAACATGTTAGAATATAATTTCATAAAATGAAATAAATATTAAAATTTTTACAAAGCTAAATTTTAAAAATGTACAAAATAAATAAAACCATGGCGATTCATCTTTTAACATGTTAGAATATAAGTTTTCAAAATTAAATAAATGTTAAAATTTTTACACAGCTAAATTTTACAAATGTACAAAATAAATAGAATAGACAAAACTAAATATAAATTGTTAGTATATTTATAACACGAGGGGGGAAAAAATAAAAATAAAAGTCTTATTAGTCAATCGATTGCAACTGTTGTTCAGTTGATGTTGCATTGGTCTAAATAACAGGTTGTCCAGCTGTGAACCACGACATATACGATTTGAAGCTTTATTATCAAATATATTGTTACAAAACAAACAGTAATTATTTTCTGAAGGTTTATTACGTCTATATCGGTTATATAATCTTGTCCATCCATAAAGATTAAGTTGAATTTAAAAAAAATGCCCTATTCTTTCATTGGCACAAAAATAGGTAATCTGATCAGTATGTAGTATATCACATTTACTTCTGCTCACGAGAGTTAGCAAGTTTTGAGACTGCTCTTTCAGTGGTTGAAACAGGGGCAAATCTCACAAAATAATGAATTTATTTCACGTGAATATCTGTGTTCTATTCAAAATGCAATTCATTCTTACAAAAAAAAAAAATGTATCCATTATTATATTAACGATCTGCTAGGAATAATTATTATTAGTATGAGTGAAAATAACAGGTGGGAGCTTACTCATTTACTTATACGCTGTGTAAAAATATTAAGTAGGTTATCATTAGAGCCAGGAACTAAACTAACTACTGGCTGATGTCAAAACGGAACCGTGCTCAATAAGAAAAAAAACCATAGGTTATCACGCGAGAGAAAATATAAGCATGCAAAATGAGGAAATGAGGTTAATCAGTTTGATTCAGATCCAACGTACATTTTTCATCGTCTAAACTGCCGTATTATATAATAAAAAGATTAAGGAGATCGTAAATTTTGAATTCTACAACAATGGCTTATTAGCAACTCCGTATTTCAAGTATTAAGGCATTTATGCCATTTTATTATTTGTTCTTTTTGAAGCGTAGCAAACAAATTATAATGCTTCCGGTGTGTGTGTGTGTGTGTGTGTGTGTGTGTGTGTGTGTGTGTGTGTGTGTGTGTCTGTTACTGTGTGAATTGTACAGGGTGGAGCAGAGGAATAATAAAATACACAGTGAAATAAATAGTGAAAAACATGCGTTTCCTCTGCTCCGCCCTATACTAGCGTTCTCCAGCAGGACTTTTTTCACTTCAGACAGGACTTCTGACTTTTTTCAACTAGTAGTGGCGAGGAGTTCGATTCCTGGGGAAATAGGAATTTATTTAGTGAAGAAGTCATTAAATAATATTCTTAGTCCCACACTGGCTAGAAAAGGGTGGTAACTTGTAGATACCCCGTCCCAATTAGCCATCGTAGCAAAATGTGGACGTAAATAAATACAAATAATCAAGTAGTTTTTTTTTTTTTGTAGATGATTTCTGATGATTACTGGATTAATCAATTTCGCTCTACACCAAAGGACAGGTTTGATGACTAAATAAGTATTGGCATAAGAATGTGTATTACACAACAATAAAATACGAAATTTATACTCTCGTTTTGAGCTACTTTATACACGTAAAACAGTGATTGAAACGTCAAAAGAAATGCCAAAAAATAATTACTGCTGATTGCATGGTGAATGAGAAGGGCTGCAAGACAGCTGATAAATTCTTAGACAACTTGATTCCTTTTATGCTTTACGTCACTGCCAGGCTAAGTGTCTGCTTCACTGCTGAGCTCGTCTTTCAGAGAAGGTACAAAGGCCTCTTTTCAACATACAATTTCTTATTAATTCACTAATTTAAATATCTAATTTATAAGCCTTTTCCAGAAACTTCATTTACCCATTTCATCCTGTCATAAATTAGTTTTCAAAACTTAATAATTCGCTATAGTCAAAAACAAGTATGGTAGCCAATCATAACCTAAATAAGATCTTTATTTTATTCCTTATAGTGATCATGCTAGTATAAAGAAAATAAATTCAGATGAATATTTCATCATACCTAAATTTATCATTTTAAATGTACCTAAAGGGGGAAAAATGTAATACAGACCGGTCAAATAATGTATTATAGGCATAACAGTTAAAAATGAATGAAGTAGGACTTCAAAATATTACTATTTTATTTTTAATATTTTGGAAGGAAAGTGACAATCATTCTGTTATATGGCACTGATATAAACAATATTCATACTTGTAGCTCTTAAACCCATGAGTTTTACATTTATATGGATATTTTATGGTTGGTGCTTTCTTCTTTTTCAAGTAAAAATACAATTTTATATCGTTTTCATAATACTTTCTGATTAGAAAAATATCATAATGGTAAAAATGTGAATAACAGGAAATTAATGACCAGTCTTTCCTCAATACAAGACACCGTACGGAGTCATACATTTGTTAAAAAATAAATAAACAAGAAAATAAAAAGATGATCATCGGAAAATATTATTAAGAATATTTTATTTTCATACAATTCTATCTTTAGTAGCCAATCATTTAATCAAAAAGTTTACGACCTATCTCAGACTGATGAAGAGGTTGTTTAAATGGAAACCTCTGGAAAGATGGACTTATTATTTTATTCATGTTTTGAAAATTAAAAGTATATTATTTGTCAAAATAACTTTTAGATCCATTCAAAACAGACTGAATTACGATTTAAACAAATTTAGACTTACTGTATTACAACCATTATAAAAAAGCATTTTAATTAAAAATCTCTAGTAAGAAAATAAAATTAAGTCAGTCTACTACTTACGAATAATATCTATAAATACTCTTTAGGTCAGAAGACGTCTGAGAATAAATAAGCTTCACTTACAATTAAATGTAGAGGAGTATCTTCGGAAGATATTTCGAGTCTGAAGGCTGAATGGTTGGGCTCACAGCTGTTCATTAAACCATTTAATGGGGCTACTGCTCCTAAACTGGCACCTAATCTATACTCTATACGAAACCATTAAAAAAAAGCAATTGTAGCTGATATTGACGAACTTATATAATATTATTAATATGAAACAACCAGTTCAAGTCATACTTGATTTCCTCATACGTACTGAATCAAAATGTCTATATTCTGGTATTAATTGTTTCTTATCAATTTTAATGGAAGGTATTGAACTCATAGAAGTTATTTGTATATGGATATATGTATCTGTATAGAACCAATCTTATTGCAAATTAAATTTACTATAAATATTGTTCTATATGTGATATTTGCTTTTTTATTTAGTGTGTGCGGATAACGGGCGAGATGATATCGGCTGATGTCGGGTCTATTCGTGAGTATCCCCGAAAGCTAGTTCTTAGATACGTACGAGTATGTTATATTGACGAATTTCATTAACAGTTATTATATCGATTATTATACTATTACGATCAGATTTGGGTTCGGAAAAACTTATCCACCAGCTGGTAATGAATTTTATCAAGGATGAATTGACGACTGTCCGATCAATGAATTACTGTTGTTAATTACCCATAACACCTTACATCCTAAAATGTAATAATTTGATTTACTGCTTTAGTAAGTAATATATTTTATCATCCTAAAAGAAAACATTGCTACCTTTCCTGATAAGATAAGAACTCTTGTAAAAACTTTCAAAAACATGAGTGATAAGCGTGGGGCTAAGTAAGCAACTCATTTTTCTTCCTTTTCCCCCACAAAATCTACAATAATGTAATTAGCGCAATGACCTCTTAACCTGTTTAACATTTCTCATCGAAATGTAGGATAGTTGAAGAACCAATTGATGAGGATCAATAAAAAGGCCTTGGCCTCTACAAGTGTTTTAATTTATTCAAAGTGCACTTTCAGAGTCAGCGCTCCAATGACAGTGCCTGCTGATTTGAGCAGTGTTGCCTGGACAACAACCGCCGGGCCGCCAGGGCTTTTTACAAAAATTGACCAAAATCGAAGCATTAGATAGAATGGTCTGCATAAATGAGGCAATATTGGGAAAACAGTTAATGCCTCATAAATGTACATCAATTATATAGTATTAACAATTGTTACACGTCGAAATATATACTGCTTCACAACCTAGTAATACATTTTTTGTTTAATTAACTTTCGGGAATCATTACGGTAACATACTTAAGGAATACTTGAAATCCTAAAAAAGTTAAGAATGCTTTAATTTTTTTTAAGAGGAAAACTTTAAAATATCGTATAACGCTAACTTTTTAAATATTACAATATACTTAAATGACTAGTAAAAGAGAAGTGATGTTCGTATTCTTAGATGTCTGCCAGGATTAATCGGGTATACACAAAAAGCGCTTATACAATTTAATATCAACTTATTTCCTGTATGTAACGATAACGTCGGTCTTGCGTGGTCAAACCTTACGCTGGGGCTCAGGTTGGCCGTGCGAGTTAAGGCGTTGGTCCTAAACTCGCGTGGTAGATCTAGAGTGGCGGGTTCGATTCCCGCCATGGGCAGTAGACATTTATTTAGTGACGGACTCACTAAATAAACTCCTTGAGCCCATCCTGGCTAGGAAAGGGGTGTAACCTGTAGATAACCCGTCCCGATTAGCCTAGTAGCATAAAGTGGACGTAAATAATAATAAACAAAAACCTTACGCTAATGCATACTACCATCATTCCACTACTAGGAGCCTTTTTCTAAGCCCTGTTCAAAATACGTATAAGGACTAGCCTTAGGACTAGCGGTACCGTATTTGTACATATACCAGAATGATTTAACAATCTGCCACTACCCTTGGTTAGAGAATAATGGTTTCGGAGCATTAGGGTTATATTTTGTCGAATTTACGTGTTCCATCCCCCTGGGTGGCTGATCGGAGGACAATAGAGAGGAATGAGGGGAGGTGGGATTGACGCAAGAGGCTCTTGCATTACAGGCAGTTGCGGGACACCCTGGACGCCAGGAGAGCAGGACTCGGTGCGTGGGGGAGTGACTGGGACAAGCTGATTTTTGGGTCATTTCCATCTGCTATATCCCCGAATGGGTGGCCATTGTAGAGCAAAGGGACAGATGGATGGTAGCTCACACCTGCCCCACCCACGCTGCGGGAGCACCCTTAGTCCTACCACCAACCCTTTCACGGGCCTGCATTAGCTTACTGTGTTCAGCAGCTTGGAACAGCTACCGATCATCCTAAGCCCTCAAGTACTAAGAAAATGGTAATTTTGTTCTAAATGGACACGCGGATGTTAAAAGGGAGTTGCTAAATATTTGAATATGCTTTTTCCCCTCATTTTTTCAGAACGTTCGCATTGACCTATTCGCACAGTTCTTCCTTGAAGGGTACTTGTAATTTATGGGAAGAGATAATGCGGTAATAGGGGTTAGCAGGCCCGGTGATGCTGAACGATTAAAAGGGTTTTAAACTTGATAAATGCACTGCCAAATCCTGGAACCTAGTTAAATGTATATATATTCTGAGTAACCCTAAACCATAGTTTTGATAAGAACATAAGTTGAATATATTCTTTTTCTGTACATTTTACATTCGTGAAGAGAGATTATGATGTGAATGTCGAAAAAGGTTTTTATATGTCCATTCATCTTATTATCCGTGAATGAGCTACACTGAGGCCATGTGGTGTCTATTAGTTGGATTACCACTTCTATATAGTATTATCGATAGGAGTCATTCTCAATTCAGAATAGACCACCACAATGCCAGAGGAAGCTTGTAAAAAGGAAAATGACAGTGTCATTCCACGGAGCTCTAAACCAACAGCTTTCTTATAAAGTTTCAAACCTACATCTGTTGGAATACTAGACATCCGGATCGAATCAAGGGTTCGAAGTGTCCAAGAATATACGTAAATTAACCTGAACTAGATAATAACCAAAGACATATAATGAAAGATTAATTTTGATGACATTCATTGCAAGGATGGTTTACTAATTTATAAAATTCGATTTAGAGCAAGAAAATGTCTCTCGTAGCTTTAGTTCCTATCATACCTTGATAACTGATAAATCCCCTTGCGTATGCATTTCATAAACGCTTATCCAAAAAATGCCAACTATGCACTTATTTGTGTTTTATAAGCAACTGTCGCAAATGTGTGAGCACAAAAGCAAGCTCCGACCAAGAAAATTAAACGAGAAATTCAACCAAACCCTCCCTCTGTCATTGTTTACATTTTAAACTAAATATTATATGAAAATTGTGCCTTTGAATAGGAAGGATCACGTGTTACAACCAGATGGAGTCCCTATTATTGGCATACTATTTAGATTTTATATTTATTCTACTCATTGCAACCTGATTTCAAAGACAATGCCTGTCGAAGGAATGCTATTTCTTGAGCGGGCAATGGCCAACAAATAACCTTCATTAATACACACAGTCAGGTGTCATTCAATGGACGCTGGAAGAATAACAATAGGACTAAAGTACAATCTGAATTTGTTATAAGGCTGATCAAAGTTGTATCTGCGTGAAAATTAGGCGTACCTACCCCGAGATGGTAGAAGCACCTACGAACGAAAGAGTTATCGATCAAGTCGTCCAATTAGGAGACGACCTCGCTCCCAACTCCCCCCCCCCTATCAACTCAGAAAAGGAGCTGGAGCACATTATGGAATGCAAAGAGATATAACTAGTGTTTACTAATGTACGTAAGGACCACGAGCTACTTATGTTACCCTTCCTATTCTCATCCATATTACTACCATTACTATTCTACCTTCAAAACATCCAACAGAAACATACACAATCGTTTCATTTGCCAACAAAGAAGCGTTCTATAATTCTAGTAAAACATGCTATACTTGAAAACCACAATGACGGACAACTACTCCAGAAGAAATTGCTCTGATTACATCCAACTAAAGCAATTCATAAACCACACAACTATGGCTCACTTCACCTCACTCGAGCCCGAGATCAAGCCCACAAGGGTTTTATGAAAAGAACATACGGTTTGTTTGTTGAAAGAAGAGGCACATGAACTCTTGTTTTGTCGTAAGTGGGACATTCACAAAGCCTATCTGCCAATAGTAGAGCCTATTTTTTCGCAAGATCGTTTATAAACTTTATTCTAAACGAAAGTTAAATAACGGTGACTGAACAAACAGGAAAAGTATTACAAGCAACAGTGGAAATAAGTGAAATACTTTGGACCATTTTCCAAATTTTTCTTCTGAAGCAAACAACATCATAAAATGTCCCTTATTGGATTACAAACATTAAACAATTCTTAATCTACCACAAAAAAAGACCTCAATAAGTCATGTAATAAAAGAAATGAAAAAAATATAGCAACATCATTCTGGAGAAGTGAAAGGTCAAATATTCTGGAAAAATCGTATTTTTTACTTATTTCTCAACTGGACGTTAGAACTCAAAGGTATTAAGACAATATAGTACAAAACCGCCAAGTAGTTTTTTTTTTTTTTTTTTTTTTTAGCGGGTGCCCCTATATTTTCCTCATCTTTGATAGGATTGATTTAAACTCTGTGTGTACATGTACTTGTACGTGCGAGAGAGAGAGAGAGAGAGAGAGAGAGAGAGAGAGAGAGAGAGAGAGAGCGGCAGAGCGAGAGCTTATAACAGCCTGGCTTGGAGAAGTATCAAAAATTTAAAAAAGCCTGTTATAACATAACGTCTTTATTCTCGTGCCTTTTATATGCCGACACTAATGTTTAGCCAGTAAAAAATATTTTATTGGACCGGTTCATTGCAAAACCAACTCACTCACTATACCAGTATGAAATCTGCTATCCAGATTTTATTCCGGGATAATAAATTTAATCAAAATATGTGAAAAAGTGACAATCGGAAAAAATCTAGAAATATAAGTAAGTGAGAGCAGCCCTGGGGGTTTATATTTTTAATTATCGTCTGGTGAATATCAAATGATACAGATTTATAGCAAAGCAAGATTTCGAAGACACAAAAGAAAGAAGGATATATGTCTGCAATTCCTGAAACCAGTCTAATCCCGTATTTATTATTTACGAGTGTAATGTAGCAGTTTCATCATCATAATAGTGTGTAGGCAATCGCAAAGAAAGTTTAATTTAATATGTACTAAATACGACAAAAAAAATGTTTTACTTTTAAAAGATAAAAACAATAAATTATGAATTATAGATTAAAGTTCAAATAATTTTAGGATTTTCGGAAAGTGAGATACAATATTAGGTACGGATTATAGATAATAGAAAATTCTCATCATAAATACTACTAAATAATAATAAGTGGTTATTTAATAATTCTTCTATTGCGGCTAATCTATACAGGTTATCTTCAAGTTATCAACATTTTCTCCAAGGTGAAAAAAAGGATTTTAATTTGTGAGTTTGTCGTTGAATAAATTCCTATTGTCAATAAGTGAATCGAACCTATATCTCTAGGTTTGACATTACTATGAAGACCGACCCCTTAACAAACGTAATTTACCTGCACTTCTTATCATAAAATGTGTTACTTGAAATATTTGTAATTACTGCTCTTAAGCAATCCTTCAGCCAGGAAATTAACGTTCTTAATCATTTTCACATTTCTAGCTTTGAGCAGTTTTTCAATAAGAAAAATTGGTTATTGAGGTTGTTTTAATGAAGTGATTTTTGAAAAGTTTCTTCAAGTGGCGTCCAATCTTTCTTCGTAGATAACGAAAAGAAAATTGGGTCATATATATATATAAAAGCCCGTGTAATGTAAGAGTACTATCTGTTGTCCACTACAATACTCTTTTTGTTCCGAATAATCATAAATGATAATTACGCAATTTTTAATAAATGGTTGAAGAGGAAGATTGCTATTAATTTTATGCTTCAAAAATAATGACCTAGAAACCCAAGAAGTTCAGATTCGAGTTCCGGTTGTCTCAAACTGTCTTTCTCTAATATAAAGTACAGACTATCTTATTAACAGTAAAGATAAGATCTATGGTCTTAAGTCGAATTCCTTAACCATTATATTTTTGGGTGATAGAATATCAGTGACTTCAATGATAAATGTGTAGAGTTGAGGATGAATGAGTAAAAGTTGGTAATGAAGGTACATTAGCGTAGATTCTGTTTATAAATTTATATAAATTATGTGTCAATAAGAACATTTAAAGGGACAATGTCTGTTTATTCCACAAGGTAAAGATCGAAATTCTGACAAATAATTCGGATCTGAATACTGTTATTAATCTAGAGATTAAAAATTAAAATTTTATTTTGTTAAAAACACAGAAGTTGACTCGTCAACACCATCACTGAAAGTGCAGATTTACTTAAGAACAGATGACATTTACGGCCTGACCTAAAATTCAGTAAGCCCAATGTCAATTTGTTTATGTAACGAACTGGTCAAAGAACAAGATATCTCTTTTACTTCTTGCGGAATTTTACATATGTTCAACTTTTGGTGAACGGCCTAAGGACTTTTAATCTTCCATTAGTGCTATATTTTCCCTTTTCAGCAGTCCAATCCATGGCTACCAATACTTAGCGTTATAATAGAGTATTGAATAATTACGGACTTCGGTTTCTCAAACTCCATTTAAAGTTAATACTTTATATAATGATGTCACTAACAATATATAGTGACCAACATATGAAAATATATAGCATTACATGTTAGTCTGCATGTATGTTGCAAGTAAATTTAAATTATTAATTAACGTCCATTTTTTGCTTCTAAGGCTAATTGGGACGTGTTATCTTCAGGTTACCACCCTTCTCTAGCCAGGGTGGAACTCAGGTGTTACAATTAACAAATTTCTATGAAACTTAGGATCATCAGATTCTGAGAACCAAGATTTACTTCATCCATAAACATAGTAAGTAAAATGAAAATATAAATAACCTTTATCAATATGTTTTTGCAAATATTTGTAATATATCAATCAAATTAGTTTTAAACACACACTCACACACACACACACACACACACACACACACACACACACAAATATATATATATATATATATATATATATATATATAGGCTGGTCATATTAGTCGAGGCAATGGTATTAATAAATTTAGCATACCAAGGTTGTTTCAGTTTGTGTATTAAGAATTTATTCAATCAGGAACCCAGTAAATGTAATAAATGTGGTACCTGTCTTGAAGTACCAGCCTTAGTCGCATAAAGTGGACGTTAACAAATAAAGCAAAAAAAAAAAAGAAGCCATATATTAGCTTTACTGTGTGTAATGAATGTTATGGTGTCGAATCTAAATTGTAAATTACACCTGGAAATCGCGCATCTAAAGTAAGCTTATTTGCCGTCAGTGTCGAAAGTTGTAAAAAGATTTTGTGCTATTTACTAAGATGACCAGAACGTGAATGGTCCTAATGAAACATAAGTCAAAAATTCAACGCGGTCCTATTGACATACCTGATATTGTGCGCCATAGTCCTACATTTAATGTATCAGAAGATCACTAACGTAAAAGGAAATAAAGGATAATATTATGTATCTGAGTTATGATTATTCCATTCATGAAGGTGAGAGGAAATAGCCCAATTGCTTGAACCCTGGAGACGTTTGGTGTCTGAAATGACTCTGTGCATTTATTATGAAGGGGCTAGGTTAAGTTTTATGCTAAAGGCCATGCTCTCACACCCTCGGCAAGGGTTTAAATGGCCCAAGGAGTTAGGAGGGAGTAAGTAGCTATTACGTCATAGGTCGATGAGGCCTATGAATGAAAGTGGCTGACGTACTACCACCTGTAGGAGGTCCCTCCATTGTTTCTACCTGTCTCCCTACCCCATAGTTGTTACTACCTTACTCCATTCACTACGTCTCATTCCTTCCACTGGAATGCATTGGGAATTTCCCGCGCATTTCACTGCGTTCTTCTTCCAATGTTTTCCTATCGCTTGATTACACGTCTCAGAATGGCAGGAATGTTTGCCCTATTTAAAGGTCACAGGCAACAGTTTGATAGAGATCCAGGATCATAAAAAAACGTCATGTGCTCGTGTAACCCTACACGATCTTCATTCTCTCAATGCCAAATGCCTCACTCACCTATTTCTACAGACTCGAGGGATATTACGTTGTAGTGTCCATCAGAGTATTGCATATCTACCTACTTAGAAGCTGTTTCTCTGAGCTACAAGCCATACATATTCTTTTGTATATTATTATTTACGCCCACTTTATGCTACTAGGCTAATCGGGAATGGTTATCTACAGGTTACCACCCTTTTCTAGCCAGGTTGGGCTCAAGAAGTTTATTTAATGAGTCCGTCACTAAATAAATTTCTAGTGCCTAGGGCAGGAATCGAACCCGCCACTCTAGGTCTACCACGCGAGATTAGGACCAACGCCCTAGCTCGCATGGCCAACCTGAGCCCGCTTCTTTTGTATAATCTGCCAACATTGGAAACTTCCGCTAGCCTCTTTCAAGCGTTCGTGTCACTCTTCCTGTATATGATCATTCCTTTTGGCGAATCTATGTTGGAGCACCAACATAAATTCATTTTTTCCCAACCATCAATGAGAAAAATATCTGATAAGTAACCATTCCTCGATGTAAAATTATTATTTACAAAAATGTTGGAATTTCCTTTGAATGGTAGCAGAGAATTTCCAATTTAGAGTACTTGGACGTTATTAATTTCGTGAAATCCTGTTGACCCCAATTGAATGTGTGACAAAAAAGTATACTCGTTTTTATGATATTAGCACTGCTGGGCCCTAAAATATTTATTTCAGTATGCTGATCATTAGTTATTGCCCAATGTGGGGCTTCTTAGCGAGGTCCAAAAACTATATCGTAAGTTCGCATGTTCTTCGGGTTTAAAAAAATGAAACACAATTTTTGATATTAAGAAAAATAAATCTTTATATCGTCTGTATTTCTAATACATTAGATTCTAAGGTACTAGTTTGCAATTTCGTCTCGACTCCTTCCCAATTTGCTCCCTTCTTCCCCTACTGAAGCGGCTTAATGGCTTCGGACTACTTGGGACTGGTTCTCTTATAAATTTGGAGCTTGGAGAAATTCTCTAAATTATTCCTGCTTGTTGTTGTTGTATAGCTACATTTTTGAACGGAAACGGGAAACCATTGCAAGTCATTGGTGACCCTCTTTTTTTCTTATCCATTTCAAACATCATGATTTCCTGCTCAAGGAAATAACCAGGAAAAGTTAATAGGTGAGAAAACTATCTCTTAAAAGACGAATTGCCGAACCTTCAGCCATATGCTTTTCAGAAGGGCAGTTAAAACATTACTGCACAAAGGAACTCTTAAAACTCTAGGAATGGGGGGATGAACTTTCAACACGATCGGAGTACTGCGGTTTTCCATTCTTAAAAATAGAGATAATATTAGGAACAGTATAGAAATGACATTTATTGAAGTTTAGCTAAGCAATGGTTGTGGAATGGACTTCATCTAATATTGCTGGAAATGAGGAGTGCTTACCAAAGCACCAATGACTATTAGTCTATATACAGGGTGGGCCATAAAGTTGGACGGATTTCAAAAACGCATTACCCGTGACAGGAACGCGGGAGAGGGGTGCGGGTAGCGGGGATAGGTAGCTTGGTTCTCGGAAATTCAGTCGCCATGGAGCGTTTCACCGGTGAGCAACTTGCGTTCTGTGTAAAGGCGTATTACAAAAATGGCGATTCGTGCATTATTGCGCGGCGTCTATTTCGCTCGCATTTTAATTTACATGATTTAAACCAATGTCCAAGTGATAGAGCGATCAGATCGTGGGTAAGAAAGTTTGAGTCTTCGGGTTCGACATTAACTGAAAAACCTGCGGGACGTAAGCGAAGTCGTGGCGTCCGTACGGCGTGATCCCCAACAGTCGTCCCGAAAGAGATCAGCTGAGCTCGCCATATCTAGAACATCATTAAGGCGTATTTCTACAAGGCAAACATCTAAGCGACGTTATTTTTAAAAAATAAATTTCCCATTTGTTTACTTTACAATAAATATACTATTTCTTTCCGCAGCTTTGTAGTTTTTTTTATAATCCGTCCAACTTTATGGCCCACCCTGTACTTCACAAGCCATTTGAATTGAAGCTGAGCTTCAATAACTAGATGGATTAAGTTTAACTTGTGAGGGTTATTAAAGGATTACTTGTTTTACTTACTCATTTATTTGAATATTTTGCTTTCATGTTGCATAGTAACATTTTCAGTTATAAATAGATGACTTTATTTCTAACACTTGAATACTGCCCTAAGTTAGTGGCAAATTTTTATTGAATTAAGCCAACAAAACATTTTCTTAACAAAATAAATCAAAACCTTTATTCTCATTGATCCATAATGATAGTATAAGGATAGTATATTTCCATGGAGGGAAAACTACAGTAATTTAATTGAGGAGTATGAAGTCAGCGAGGGACATCAGCAAAGAAAGAGTAATATATTCTGAGTTAATTTCCACTATATTATTTACAAGGACGCCACACAATAAATTTGCATCTTAAGCAACCTGTTGCATCCGAACTCCATTTTAGATTGATTCTTCGTTAATGGATTAGCAAGCCGTTTATTCATCATATAAACGTCATCGTTTTCAATTTGTTTTCTAAAATAAATCCCATTAAGAAATGTAAACAACAATGAATCGCGCTTATCACGCAATACAGAACACCTGTAGAAAATCAAACTCAGTATTCTTGGTTTATTATAAGAAGAAACCCCAAATATAAAGTGTCCACGAAAGAAACCAAATAAAGTAAAAGTAAAGGAAAACTTTTAGTAGGTCAGTCTTAAATTGTATCTGCTTTTATCTTGACTGCTAAGTAATATGGCTTTTTAAGCGATGACTGTTTTTCTGTGATATTTATTTATATTTTTAATAGTATTTATTCTGCCTTTAACTCGTATTTTAATTAGGTTTTATTCCTTGTTTGGGCTAAGGTTTTTGGATTTGTTTAATATTTTAAATACTGTTGATCGCATGTTTTAGCAGATTTCCCTTAAGGGAATCTTTCGAAAAATTTCTTCAAATGTCCATCGATCCTACCCTGGAGATGACGAAAATGAGGTCCGTTCAAAATTATATATATATATATATATGTGTATATATATATATATATATATATATATTTGTCTGTTAACGGTCTAGCGGTCGAAATTTTTGTTTGATCGTTACGAAACTCGATATTTAACTTTTATATGTAAAAAGACATATCAAGTTCTTTAATGGCTGAAATCGTACCAGTGGGAGGGGGGGTTTAGAGGGGGGATTTTCGAAAATTCGAAATTTCTCCGTTATTATGCATCGGATCGAAAAAGTGTATAGGATCAATCTTATTTCAAATTCAATTTACTATACATATTGTTATATACACTTATTCTCTATCTTGAATATTAACCGAGATATTTGCATTTTTATGAAGTCTGTGGTCGGGTGTTGTTCGGGTTAGTTCGGCCGTTTTCGTAAGTCGGCTCTGGCGGAAGCTTCTAGCCTAACCTGTAGTTTCTAACCTTCGTTACTTTGTGAGATTTATGCAAATACGTTCTGTTCATCCCCCCCCCTTCTTTAGTTCTTGGACTACTAAAATTTGAGTTATTAAAATATAAATTATTCTTACAATTCAGAAGCCGTTTCAGTTGGGAGTTTATTAAAATTAACTGAAAGATTTCTCATTACCGTTTGTATTTACTTATGGTGGTGTTGTGTTACCAGTATGCAAATTTCTCTATTGCTAAACTTCACATAGAAAATCTGCTTAGTTTACGCAGCCCCTGCGTGACGGACCTTTTTTTGTTTGGGTTTGTATGTCAATAGGCACTGAAGATGCAGCTGTTGCTCTGAAAGTACACTCACCTAAATAAACTGCATTGTAGAGGAAAACAGGCCTACTGCGTACATCCAAATTGATTTGTTCCTCTACCACTTAGATTCCCAGGAAGAATTGAACTAATAACTTATTCTAGGAAAAACTAAATAGAATTCTGGCAAGATTGGATGTAGGGATGAGTCGGTCGTCCGTTCTTGCCAACAGTGCACATGACTGAGTTCAATAGAAAGACTGAGTTCAATAGAAGTTCACTCAGAAAATCAAATCTGCCATACATTTGTAAAAAAGTATGTGGTGTTTAAGGAAAATAAAATATCAGTATTTTAAAAATTAAATAAGAAAATTAAAACGAATTATCATTTGTTGAGAATCCTTGGAAAATGAAGTCTAAACATCAATAATTAATGCAATTAACATGATAAATTATGCCAAGGTTTATTTGAGAAATTAATTTTAGGATATTCAGACAAAACACTTGTCCTGCATTGGAAGTATTTATGAAATACATGACTTGACTTGCTGTATTCTGTGTGCTAGAATGTGAATTATAAGTTAATATTCCAATTAATATCTGCAATACATCATTGTTTTTTTTTTGGAATTTTGAAGAAATAATTATTAATGGCATTCTACTATTTAACTGAATACATGACACTACAGTTCTGAGTACTACCACTGTAGTCAAAACATATCTACCTGGCCTCTTGCCACTAATACAAAATTAGATGAGTCCCATACCTGCGCAGATCAATTTTACTCACCAGTTCAAAAGTAAACAACCTCATTTCACAAGTGGAATAAGTGGAGGTGTCGAGTTAATTGTACAACTGTGACATAGCTTCATTGCCGGGACTAAGTAGCACTAGTCAATAGGCGCAATCAACATAGATTCTTCAACGCAACTGAGAGTTTCTGCAATGTTCTTTACAGTTCTACTTGGTTTTCTTCAAATACCTCTTTCGGTAGCGATAAAAAGGAATATATCTTGTGACCAAATATTTTTCGCCATATTAGTATCACAAATTTCATTTTGTACAATATGAATCAGTATATTTCAACTACAATGTAGAATGCTTTGTTACAAGAGATAATAATGTACCTTGATGCAACAAAACCATTTTACTTGTGATTTTTAAATTTTAAGTATCCTGTTGTCTAAAATAGGTATTGTTGTTGTATTGACAATTAAAAAAACCAGGAGCTTTTCAATTATATTCCAAATAGATAAACAGCATTTAGTATCTAGTTTTTAGTAGTACCATTTAATAGTATTTAGCAGTCATGGAGTAAACATCATTGGGTTGTTTTGAACAACCCAAACTCTCGGGATGTTGATAACATTGAAAAATTTAAATACCTATAGTAATCAAATTTCTATTAATCATATGCTTTGTACTCTTCAGTCATAATGGTTATTGCCCTTCAATGAACGTATCCAAATCTTAAAGATAAGTTGGCGGAGGTTACCCTTGCCTGACATCCTTCTTCATTTTATTCCTTTCACATATTATTATAAAATATTTAAACTCTGGGGTTTGTAAATTACAAAATTAACCATCTGTCATTCCAGTCTTTTGCTAATTTTCTTACGCTATCAAACATCAGATTCCAGTTAACATTATCAATAGCTTCCTCTTAACCAGGGAATACAACAATCGATTCCGGATTCATGTCGTTCCTTATATCCAGCATAATCCTTAAAGCTGTACAGAAACCCAAATTGGTCTTCATAGATTTGACTTAATCGGTCCTTCCCAGCTGGAGTCTTTTAAACAGCGCGCATACCCACAAAATACTCACACATGAGAACAGTCAAGTGGAAATGGTTACTAGTTTTGCTATTGAACCCACACGAAATTTTCTGAATATTTTATATAAATACTAAATTTCTAACTGCTTCCAGGTCGGTCAATCCAATGATTTCTTAATACCACTGTTTACTGCTATTAAAATGGATATTTACAGATTCGACTTATCTAACTAAAACAAAAAAAGTCCGTCACGCAGGGGCTGCGTTAACTAAGCAGATTTCCCACGTGCGCCACGTATTTGCATTTATCTCAAAACTTAAAAGTTCAATGAGAACAATATTTGGTATTTAAGCTTCAAATAAAGTGCTTCATAACATAATAGAATATTGAAAATTTGAGATAAGTTGGAGTGGGGCTTTACTGACTAAAACTTAAAAATGCAAATATCTCAGTAAATAATCAAGATAGTGAAAAAATGTACATGAGAACATTTATAGAACATTACATTTGCAATAAGATTGGTTCTATACAGTTTTTCGATCCGACGCATAATAACGGAGATATTAAGAATTTTCGAAATTCTCCCCTCAAACCCCCCTCCCCCTAGACCGATTTCAACCATTAACGAACTTGTTTTTTCTTTTTACATAAAACGATTATATAACAAGTTTGGTAACGATAAGGCAAAAATTGCGACCGCTAGAGCGGTAACAGACAAATATATATATATATATATATATATATATATATATACAGTTTTGAACGGACCTCATTTTCGTCATCTCCTAGGTAGTATTGATAGACATTTGTCGAAAAATTTCGAAAATCGCGTCATGAGTACAACCTCAATAGCTGATTTCCCTTATGGGAAATCTGCTAATATACTGGGTGGCTATAAGATCATTGGTTTATAAGAAAACAAGTTGTGAAAAGAATGAAGCTTCGATGAAACTTGAATGACTTTAAAAATCATATGTTCTCTTAAATAGGAAAAACTCCTTGAAACGTAAAAGGAATTTATTTTTTAAATTTTAAATTAATATGAACCTACATCGATTAGATAATGATTCAATAATTATGCACTGTACGTAACAGGAAGAGAGACACACATTATTCACAAATAAAATATCTATAAAATTTCGAAATCAAGTAGCTTAAGTCCAGTTAATCGGGTTGGATGCTTCATTATTCCTAGACAATGTTACCGTTTAGCTCTCGACTACTTGCGAAATTTCGCCCGTGCCACGTTTCGAAAAATTTAGAAAACAAGATCAGTCACATTTATAAATAGGCCGTGTTGCACAAGCATTTCGTGAAAGTATGCCAGTAATTATTACTTCCCTTTCAAATTTGTATAACTGTACTTATGCCAGGCATATTCGTCCGGTCAATAACTAATCAAATATGCATAATGTGCTCATTAATTTTAGCCATATCAAGTCAATTGAAGGTCACAAGAGATACCAGATCGACGTAGTAGTTCTTTTTCTGGCAAAAGGAATCTAAGCTGGTTGCAGTAAATTTATTATTTTGTGAAAATTAATTGTTATTATTTTGTGAATCTCTAATTCTCTCTTTAAAAAACATATATTCCACTCATCCTATTATAACAAACATTTTTGATCACATTCAAAATCAACAAAATCACATAACATTGGTGTGGCTACCAGGACATCAGAATATTGGACGAAGCACTGAAGTTGACATGCTCGCAAAACTAACGACAAAAAACACCAATACTGACATTAAAAAAATAACATCGGACGACCTACAAAACTACATTAAAACTAACATACTCCAAGAATGGCAACATGACTGGTTACTAACAGACAACAAACTGAGACAAATTAAAACTACAGTTAAGACATGGAGTGACAAATTTGAGGTATTTACACGGAGAGACGAAGTAGTCCTTACGAGACTACGTATAGGTCATTCTTTCCTTACCCATGGTTACCTATTTCAAAAGAAAAGAATGCCTAACTGCAATGTGTGTAATGCTCCGCTTACAATAAAACACATACTAACAGACTGCAAAAGACGTGACCATCTAAAGATCCCTCATGACTTACACGACTTACTTACTGAAGGTAGCCCACACATACCCATAATACTCCAACATTTACATGATATTAACATATACTCACAAATTTAGAATTGTTACATTTTAAAATCCTTTTAATCCTTCTTAAATTAAATATTTTAAATTCCAGCTAAACCGTTTTACTGTATGTTTATGTGTGTGTATGTGCGTGTGTGTGTGTGTGTGTGTGTGTGTGTGTGTGTGTGTGTGTGTGTGTATTTGCGCGTGTGTTTGTGTGTGCGTGTGTGTGAGTGCATGTGCCTGCACGCGTGTGTGTACGTGTGCGCGCGAGAGTGAGTGTGTATGCATGTTTGTATGTGTGATAAAGAAAGTGAGAGCATATGATTGTAAATATTTTAGGTGTTAGAAATCTTCATTTTATTTACATACTAATTTTATTTATTTGATTTTAGTTTAGTTTTTATCCATTGAAATTATATAATTGTTTACGTAATTTTATTAGTCTTTACAGTTTTTGTTTTTGAACTTAATGTTTTGTTTTTATTTATTTATTTTATTTGTTATTTTGTGTTTATTGTTGTTTTTCGTTGTTTGGTTATTTGATTTCGTTCTATTATTTAGTTGAGTTTTATTTAGTTGTGTTTCGTTATATTGTTGTGTTCTGTTATTTGTTTGCGTTCTTATTTTGTATTAATTAATTTTTTCTTGTTTCTATTTTCATTTTGTATTTTGTTTATATAAATTGTTTTTGTTGTTTTTTATGAGCAATATCGCCTCGCTGCGAACGCTCCAAAATAAAATAAAATAATAAATAATACCATTTCAACTTCAAATTGAAAACGTAAAAGCGTTCTACAGATTTGAAGAATGTGCACTTTCCCTTGAAGAGCATAAGTCGACGCACATTTATGATTTCTGACTACTGAACTACCGCGCCCTACAGGAGGGAAAATTTCGAGATGCCTGCCTCACAATAATCTATTAACAAATCTTCTTATATATTAATATTCTATGTATTAAAAACTCTTATTATGTATGGGCACCTCCTAATGAGAAGATGTATTAAGCAAATTTTCGTGCGGCCAATAAGGAACCAAAGATGTAAAATATGGTCATTAGTTTTAGTCATGTCAAGTTAATTGAAGTACACAGTCGTAAGTAAGATCATTCATTCATCCCGATAATAAAATATCCATGAATGACATAACAATGTTAGACTTTTAGTTCGCAATACAGTTTGCAAGCAACTTATAATTTATTGCAGGGCTTGTTACATTTTATTATGGTATGTTGTCGACGTAAAAACAATTTGTATAAATATCAATAATTGGGTCAAGGAAAGTCGAACCATAAAATTCAGCGACATCATCTTAAATTCAATTAAATCTACACCTATTTAGCAACATAATGGCTATCTTACCTGAGAAATCGTGCCAGGTTCGGTGTCATCATGCCAATATATTTATTTTACTTTTTTTTTCTTTTCTTTTTTAATTTTCCTGTAATCCCATTTAAGTTTATTACTCACAGTGAAAAAAAATTTTTTGAAGCTGTTTAAGTTCAGCAGTAAATGTCAATCTCGACTGAGATAAGTATTGTTGTATTTCAGAGTTGGAGAGCTTTCAAAGTGGTCACATGTCTAACAAATACCCTCACATACAATCCTTCTAGCTAGACTGGCATACAATTCCTGGTCATTCTAGAATCTTTGCTTACTTAGCGCAAATTCTTGTTTAAGAGATTCATTCATTTAAGAAAACTTTTTCTTAATAAAAATAAGCTTTTTTGAAGTGCATGAGGAAGAGAAAGGATTACAACGAGAATAATATAATTGTAAAAAAGAAGTATTTTCACATTTCAATAAATATCTCAAACAGGAGCAATTATCTCATCTTGTCCTTGAAGTATTATTAATGGAAAGAAAAAAAAAACTCTTTTAAATCTGTGTAAGAGATGGTAATTTATTACATTATAAGGCATATTGATTACTGATAGGTACATTGTATCAAGGTCTGGCACAGAAGAAGGATTTGCAATAGAAGTTTTGGGAAGGACAAAGCGAAGTGCATGAGATCTTCAAGATAGTCCAGGGAAGCGGATGATTCTGCTGCTTTAAGGTAGACCACGTTTCATGAATGCGCTTTATTTGAGTATGTGGGAGGAATGATACCGAGAAGCAATAAAATAGAAGTTGGCATCATAGCTAGAATATTTCCGATAACTAAGTACCTTTATGCCCTGAAAACAGCTCCCCGATTTAATAAGCTCTCGTAAAGTACAGTTAATGATGTTAGAAACTGTGATTAAACGGGAAGGAGAGCTGTGGTGGCGTAGCAGAAGCACCTCCGAGCTAGTAGGGAATGGTAGGCATAACGTCATCCGTACCACCAAAAAATGTAGGCGAATGTACCTATAATAGTATAATACTTCAGATTATTTAAGAAGATTTGGTACACGCGGCAAATGTGGCCTGATAATCCCATGAGGAGAACTTGCAGATGTAGGGTATCCATAATAGGAGAAGCCTGCCTTGCAACCGCAAGGAATTGTTTACTATCATGATGGAGGAGGTTCAGGTCCTTCAAGGTCTGTAGTATCAAGTATGAAAGATAGCATGTTTGTTATTAGACATATTTCCCAACTCAACTCAAATCAATTAACCCTCCGCCGTTGAATTCAAAGTAATAGATAAAAAATGGAATTGGCTGGAATTCTTCTGTAGCTTTCCTGTTACAAGCAGGATGACATGGGTCGAGATTTGTAAAAAAATCGAACAGGTGCAATGAATGAAACCCACACAAGTAGAAGGTATTTCGTAATGGAATTTCAAAAATTTGAATAACTTTCTTTTATAATTTAACACGAAACACAAAATGAATTCAAAAACAGTAGACTTAGAATGTTTTCTCACAAATTCTCAATAAATAAATTAAATATTCACCCTGCAATATATTTTTGATATTACATTAACTGTAAGATTTTCATATTATTTCCTATAAGGGCAAGAACCATAACTGCATGGGGCGGCGGAAGAAGCTGACTTCAGTCGTCATTACATCCACAAATTCTAACAATGAGAGATATCAAAGCATCAACTACTAAATGGTAGTAATTACAAAACAGTTTATATACCATTCGCATTGTCATTTAAATATTCAATAAGAGGTTCTCTGTACGAGAAACTCTTTAGGTGGTGAGGTACTCAGTACGAGGTACTTATTAAGTAGTTTGTGATATCCTCCTTATGAATTACTCAATGAGAATTACTCAGTAAAACAGATGTAATCATTAAAAGATATTCATTTAGGTAATCGGCAAGAGATAATCAAGTCGTATATAATAACAGGAATTTTCTAGCAGTAACTATCCACAATAAATCAAAATAAGGCATTAATTCTTACCTATTTTTTAAAATTCATAATTACCCTTTATAAAAACATAGAAGTGTTATAAGGTCAGATGAGCTAAGTGATAGAGTTTGCATTTTCTTTTTTTCGAGAAACAAGCCTTTATTCAAAACACCAAAATTGAAAAAAAAAAGAAGTAGATTAATTGGATGTCTCACCGTGCATATTATATACACTGGAAATGAAGGATTTCTATATCAGGAGCATAAAAGTAAATAGTCTATTCCATCAGCCCTTACTTTCATCTTCAGAGTGTTCATTGAGAGAGAGTTATAGGACTTAGTCTTCTCTGTCTTTTTGCCTTTCAAGCTCTGAAGATGACATAAAGAGCTGTTGAAAACGGCCATTACAATACAAGTCACTCTCCCGATAACTGCTGACGCAAGTCTACAATGTAGTTTTAATTTCACATGTAATGCCAAGGATCAGGGTTACTACCTAATCGCCCTTACTTCAAGAGCATAAATGTCACATTAAACCGATGACTAACTTACTAAAAAAATGTTATAAAGGATATTATGCATCCCTCTTGTCTTGATATAAAATCGAAACTGGAGTGGAACTATTTCTTGAATTTCGTGATGCAAAACTACTTGAAGTATTAATAAATACTGCTTTTCAAGTAATGTGGGTCTACTTCGACTAGTATCTACTGGCCACTACTAACTACATAGTGAGAGAGTGCAAACAATCTCACTCCCCCCCCCCCCATCAGTGAATTTCTATAGTTCAAATGTAACTGATTCATATGGCATACCGCGTTATATTACATAATAGATTAATTCAGGCACAGACAGATGAATTAAATTTGATAATTATATTTATATTATTGATTCGAGATTATAGGACAGGTTAAGTACACAATTAATTTCCGACTGGCTTTAAGTTGATACTTCCTCAAAATAAATCAAAATTTCACAAACTGATAAAATGCAATAATGTTCCATTTTTGATTTTCGGATGATCTTTATGGTCAAAGTCTTTGAGGTTACTCGTCAATTATAGAATAGGAATCGTGGGGATTAGATCAGATTTAAGAAGCTTGAATTCACTGAAATGACGTTATAGTTGGGCCCATTGTTATATACAAAGTAGGAAGACTCCACAATAAGCCTCAACCCAATGTTAGGCAAAAAAAGAGATAAAAATTAAAACTTATATATAGTCTAGGCCATAGACAATCCTTGCTGCCTCTCAACACAAGGGGAGATATTTGGCATATCAAATAACGGCCGACTCGCTTTAACTGAGTTATTTATTGGAGCGATAAGAAGGCCTGGTATTTTGCCGAATTTTTTACTATCTTCTTATCAGTATACCATTTTCAAAGCAAGAGTAAATCTAATCTGTGTTGCGCACTTAAATTATTAAATATTTTCCCTTTAGCATAACCCAGTATCAAATCAAGTCAAACGTTTACACGTATGTACTAATATTCAGCAATTACTCAAAATATCTTTCATGTTTTTCTTAAATGAAAATAACCTATATATGCCGGTTATACATGTATACATACATAATTAAGTAGAGACTTTGTTAACGCACTCATGTCTTAATATTTGTTTGAATGCTAATGAACTCAATATTTAAACTATTTATTTAAAAAGGAATGATCAAGTTCGTTAACGGCTGAAAACAGACCAAGGGCGTCTGTGGGATTAAAGAACAGGTAAAATCAAATATCTTTTATTATCCCCGGATCGTAAAATGGTAAGTAACCCACCCTGTGCTATTATATTAATCTAAAAAAATCGAGTTATTTGTTTTTGTTTTCATCATTTCAATTCACACTCCTACTCATTTCAAATTTCTCTCAATCCAATAATAATATGTATTTTACTTTTTCATTGGACCTTTACAATGTGAAATAAATGGTCTCTTAACATTTTGTGTTCTATAGGATAATTATTTGATTTATTCCAAACTTGATAACTAGTCGTCTTTGGAAAAACTAAGGATCCAATTCGTTAAAGGCCCAAATCAGACTAGGAGGAGGGAGGCTTTATTATTATTTATTTGAGATGCCGCTACAATGGCGATTCATTTTTTAACATATTTGAATATAATTTTACAAAGGGGGAGGCATTAGAGAAGTATTAAAATGAACTATCAGGAATTTCATCGTTATTATTTCAAATCGAAAAATGTTATACAACTGATATTTTCGATAATAAGATATTCTACTTTTTTTTTTCTGTACTTAATGGATAAAATGAATAGTAACGGAGTTGTTTATATATTGGCCATTTCAGTCTTCAGTAATATCCCACTAATTCATACAGTTAATTTTCAGTTCTTGTTAATACAGGATGCTTATAAAGATAGTAATAGTGATTATGTGTGCGGCTATCACACAGTGTGACGTCGCCATGTATCATCTCTGCATCAGGAAAATTTCGGTGGTGGACTTTTCCAATTGGAGTCAGTCTAAAGAAGAGGAGAGTTACTTCGATGACCCCCTCAATGCTTGGGGTTTGTTGGCCAAAAAGGACACTCTTGTTGACTTATAGATTTAAATTTAATATACCTGTAAATGAATACATACACTCATTATACAAACATATATTTATCCTGTATGTACTCCTTTAAAACGGCCAAATTTTACCATTATCATACGTGATAACCTTCACCATTTGTGCATTAAACTCCAGCGTCCTATGCGAGGCAATGCTTCCAGGTTGGCTTCCTCGCTGCAAGCCCGAGTGAGCTCTTCCCTTCCAATGCATTAGCATAACTTGCAATTTAGTTTTGAGTAAGAGTGGGAAGTAAATCGATGAGAGAGACAATTTAAAAGAAGTGGTAACTGTAAAAGGGCACGAGGAGCAACAAGTCTCCCCCTAGCTGGAGGAGCCGAAAGGGGAGCAAGAACTAAATTGACTTATCTACTTGTTGAATATCAGAGCCACAACCCCGTTCCTAGTCGCCATTTCAAGCCCTAATTTTACATACGTTGGAACAACTTTGCTAGGGCACATGTTTTAATCATACTTAATTACATGTCACAGCCACAGTTATGCATTTATTATCTTTCACTTGCGAATAGATATGAGTACTACAGTGGGTAAAAAAAAAAAATATTAAAACTACTTTGTTCATTAATTGATAAAAGTTAAATCGAGCTCACTCCTTTAATAAATGTGCATCGCTTATTTTAATTCCTATACTCAGGAAACGTCACTTTAGCAAATAGATAGCAACTACTCTAAGGAATAACACACGTAATTCTTGTCCGTTTGCCTTTCAGATCATTCGTTACTCAATCGTATAAAAAAATCGATTTAAAGGATTATAAGTAATTTCCAGATTAAAAAGTCATCTTACCCAAGGCACTACACATACTATATTAGGTTTTTTATTCTTTTTTTTTAATATAAATATCCTTTATTGAGTAACAAGAATTTTACAAAATAATTTATAGTGTTCCTTCTGAACACTACTGTATTACAAAAAGAGACATAAAATAAGATTTTCTATTTAAGTAGAAGATTGCTTTTAAATGCAATTGACCAAAAGTAGGCTGTCATATTGCAACTCAGTGAATATTACAATTATTTTAAAAATTTACAAATTGAAGTGAACTTAAGAGCTAATAAATAATATTAACAAGTACAGAATTCTTGTTACTTGTTTCTTTATTTTTATTTTATGTAAATGATTACAGGTAAAATAGGGATTAAGGTAATGGTCTTTACATCACTTTAGTCTAGCCTGTTAGGTATTCAATATGTTTCTAATGTTGGAGTAAAATGTGCTTAGTTCGTTTGTGCACGTATCTTCAAGGGCTTTGTTTGCAATAATTATCTATTGCATTGATGAGTGGGTAATTTTTGTGTTTAAAATATTCGAAATACTTAGTGGTCAGCTTACGGATATATGTATATCCGATATGCCGAAATATATTAAATTTTATCGTTGTATCGTTAGACAAATGATTAACATTTACAGAACATATAAATAATATGAAACAGTCTGTTATATTAATTTCGAAATTTTGATATTCGATGTTCAGTTCCAAATGTGATTGAATTTAAATCCGTCAAGAAGCGGCTTGGTAAACCAAGTAGGTTTCCATTTGCTTTAATGACTCACATTATCTCACATTCTTTTTTCTATTTCCTCAGAATAGTAAGAGGCATAAGTAATCAGAACATAAAATTTTAGCTAGGCATAAGACGATTAGTAACACAAACGTTCAAAACAATTACAGCTCGAGTAAGTATTTAAGCTATATGAACTTAAAAATACAAATAACTGGGATGATATAAGAGAAGAGTTTACACAGAACAACAATTATTGTAATTACTTTTTTAATAATTTTGGTTGTATAATGTTTACGATCCAAAGTACAATTGTGGAGATATTCATAATTATGTACTTTACTGTTTCTAACAACCCCTACTCCTCCTTCTGTTTTGAACGTACTTAATCTTCAGTTTTATTTAGTAACAAACAGACAATAGAACCTATGGGTCGTTTGTATTGTAATAAAGGACTGGGAATGAAAAATTACTTTTTTAGTTGAATCGTTTCTCAACATACAATTCCAAATTACTACTAAAATACAAATCCTCAACAAACACCATTACTGTTAAAAAGAAATAAATTCTAAAGTCATCAGATTGAATTATAAATGTAAATATTTATATATGGACTATAAAATCACAAAAATCGGCTATTTTACGCCATATGTCTGAAATAAAATCCTTTTTATGCTCATCCAGTTCCTGTGCTGGTTTCTCGTTAAACATGCCGGCAGATTAGTTGCAATGGCATTGGGAGTTATTTAATGAACTGCGGAATCACATTGCATTAAATACTACGACGCTATATATTCAACGGGAAATGGGCGAGCGACGACCTTCAGGAAAAGTACTTCCTCTGACAGGCGGTTTCGAAATACCGTTCTAATAAAATGTGTAACCGGCGACTCAATAAAGTAACAGATACGGTCTCAGTTTGATCGAGAATGAGTCCTTTAAGAAAGTACAAGGGACTGAGTTTATTCTTTTCTTATCTTGATAGCTGACAATTTTCTACTTAAGCCAATGCCAATTTACAACGCGACCAACGATCACTACTTGCCATACTTTGTAATAGTAACGAGATACCAACAACAGCGGTCAATTATTTACATAACCTATTGTTCGTCGAGTACTCTCAGCGTTTCTATTTATTAACTACTGGAGTCTAAATGATAGAACATTAGAAATTAATATTAGTGAAAAAGAACAAAAAAAAAATGAAATTACAATTTGTTTCTGTGAGTAACAGTTGTGTGACGTCAATTCGAGTTTTACGTTTAATCAGTCCAATACTGCAATGATGAATTCATAAAAATTAGAATAGTCACAAATGAACGAATATTGAGGTATATTTTTTTTAATTTTACGTAATTCATCTATCTTTATATAACAAAAAACTAATACGTATTTTTTTGACGGGGTGGTACTTAAATGAGTGAGTTCATTACGAATTAATTTATCGTAGTCAGGCAGGAGTCGAACCCACGACTCCTGTATTTGAGGTAGTATTAAAAGAAGGCGGTGGTGCCTTCTTTTGCAAACTGAACGGAATATTCTTTGAGCTGACAATCTTCCCCTTCACAAAACTCCTGAATACTTTGTCTGCGATAATAGAATCATAAATATATAACATTGAGTGAATTACTTTCTCAGGAAGGATAGGTCATATCGAGTATAAACAACTCTCATAAAAGGCAAAGATTTCAAATGTCGACCATCTGTTTTTTACACTTTTGTATTCTAGGTCACTAAAAAGTAGGTCCAATCTTAACAAATGTCCTGACAATCTCGTTTCGTATTCTTTTAAAAATGTGTAACTTTTATTTTTTTTTAATCCTCAGAAAAGGAATTTTCTTAACATTTATACTACTAATAATTGCAATTTAACTGTCGTGCATTTCGCCATCAAGAAACAAAATGGACATTGAGATTAGAATAAAGGATTATATTATTCAGGTGAATGGGGAGGGAGCGATTGTAGGTAATATTTTGGATTTTGAACTCGTAGGAAAATAACAGTGGTTTGAAGAACAACTAAATACTTTACACTTTATGTACATTTTTTGCACTTTGGTAAATATCAATTCTTTATAAAGTGATAGTTTAAATGTATCAGTAGAAGTCTGTAATGACGGTTCTTGTTTTTTTAAAGTGACCTGAAATTCCTTCTCTAATATAAGGTCAAATTACTCATTGTTGTCACAGAAGCTAGATTAAAATGCTGGTGGTACTGATAAAACAAAATCACGGGGTTAAGGGTGACACAACTAATTTATGAATTGCTGGAATGAATTCAGTTTTTTTGAAAATTAATTTAAATCCCATAAGTATTTTGAATATCCAAAATATATTAAAGTGCCAAAAACATTTGATGTCAAGCCGTTAAGCCTTCTAACTACTAAATACTAGTTTGTCTTAAAACCCTTATCATAGAAATGGCGGCAATTATTTCCTTTAATACAACCATTTTCTAAATATTGTCACCAAAATAGTACAAACTGGAGGATCATATTCATATTCCTCATAGAAACAGCTTTTAACAAGAGGCCGTGGTGCCAAATAATAAGAATTACTATTATAGGAATACAAAATATATTTTTCTGATTAAACATGTTTAATGTCGCATTTTTGGCTAATCGGCCTTTCATAATTAAGTAGACACTCGTCAACGTACTTACGTTAGTAAATTGATTTAAAGGAAACACTCATTAATTCAAAACGACTTTATAAACAAATTAAAAAAAAAACTCAAGCATATTATAAGCATTCTATACTTTATTGTTGACCTCTGTCACGTAAATTATCGCGGATAATTATTACCAAATAAAAAAAAAAATAATAAAATTACTTGTAAGCATCTCATAAATATAGGCTCAAACCAGTGGGGAAATTATACGTAAAGAACGTATTTGCATGATCGTTATTGATCACAATAGTCGAAACAGTAATTATTACTTGAGATTATATCGGCGCAAAAATAGTAAGGCCATTCTACTGATCTGCGATAAGGGCAGACATAACGATATGAGTATTTAATATATAGTTATATACAACGTCCTTGTTTAATAAGAGGGAAAAATTGAGACTACCTGCCTGGATGCGTAACTGTTAATTTGCTTAACCACGAGGGGAGGAAGTCAACCTTCCCAAGGACAACTCCTATTGCTGAATTACAAATGGCTACCAAGTCAACTAATGACGTAACCATTTGTGCGTATCTTAATAGCGCCCCGAATATACTATATGCAGTATTTTTATGGAGAGGGCTCGGCTTAGTTTATTAGGCTGCCACCTAGGTCAACATGTGCTATTTGCAGATTACGCCAAGAAGGATAATCACCCACTGAGGTCGAAACTGACCTTGATGACAGAGGGAAGTTGTAGTGGGTAACGAAATTTCTATTAAGAAGGAAATCTGCTTAGTTTGCGCGCTCTGCGTGACGGAATTAAAATTAATTACAATTTCAATAAAACCAATTAAAATGGTAAACCATGAAGCCAATGCAAGTTGATGAATCCAAAGTGCCCTGCAGATATTACAATAACTGGAAGGAATGACTCCTCAAACTTCTGTAAGTTACCCCGGCGCATGATCAGCAAGGAAGCATTGGCGCTTGTTTGTTTCTTTTCTCTTGTAGTTTTCTTATTCCTATATTTACTCGTTTTTCTTGATTTTTATATTTTATCCTTATATTTTTACATTTTCGCCTCTAAAACTAAGTTCCTTTGACTATTTTTAAGAGGTATATCACCATATTAATTAACATATTACTTCTTAGTCAGTCATTATTTCGAAAACATTTACTATTTGTTATTAAGTTTTCAAAATAAAAATGTTATTTATTAACGCCCACTTATTAGAATTATTATTTACTTTAATGGGGCTTAGATTAGCCCTGTGAAATAAGACGTTTGCTTAATATACTTGGTAAACTTAGAGGTTCATCAGAAATTTATTTAGTGACTAACTAGTTAAATAAAGTTCTTAGTGCCACCCTGGCTAAAATATGGTGGTAATCTGTCCTGATTAGCTGAAGTTGCATAAAGTGGATCCCTTTATTATAAAAAAACATATGTTACAAAATAAATCATTTATCTTTTAAATCAAATATAGGGTTGGAACCGACCAACGGACAACTAACTAACTCAGTACTACTCTAGACGAAAGCGCTTGCCAATTGTACTTGACCATCAGCCAGTGACACCGGTCTTCACCGACAGATATGACGACAGTATCATTATTTTTTTTAATAAATGAAATATGGCAGATTTAAATTAACAACGAACAAAACATGTATAATAGAATTGTTCTTTTAAATTGTTTAAATAATGAAAATATATAAATGCTGTTATAAAAAGGTTTTTCTTTCTAGTCAGAAATTTAATTTTTTTCTTCTAATCCGTTTGCTTGACAGGCTAGACTTCATATAAGCGATTATTTAAAGTATTTGTTTAGTAGTGTGCCGTGATTTATGTAAATAATAAAGGGCTTATAATTATTGATAGTATTATGTTATTGTAAGACTGTAGAGTGATAAGACGGCGCGGGCCTCATACGGCCTCGGGGTGACCTTGCTTCGAGGTCATCGCTAGTCAGCTCATCATTTAAATTGGTCGTCGTTAATATTTCTCCCTTTCAGCTCCTTCGCGCCTTCTTTAGAGCTCTCTCTCTTAAAAAAGGATATGCACAATTTGGAAACCGTTTTCGTCCTCTTTAGGCTTAATATATATATATATATATATATATATATATATATATATATATATATATATATATATATATATATATATAAATAATTATTTAACGTTTTCAGAAAAAGTGTGCTATGGTTTGGGTTACCCTAAAACGGAGAACTTCAATGTGTTGCCTAGTAAGACAAGGTGGTGTGAAGTCGTATTGGCAAGCCCTGTTGGTGTTTTGTTTTTCATTTCATCAACGCCTTAGGAGTCACGGAAGTTTTCGCCTCAACAAATTACTGTCATGAATAAATCCAATCCACGCTACATAAGGTTATTAGCAAGCTACATTAGAAAGCTATTCCTTCTAATTTCCCAGTGATAGATTCTCTCATACGATTATTCAGGTATGCAGATATGAGACGTACGTCGTAAAGACGAGCGAGCCAACAAACATGAACCATGAACTTCATGTGTTTCGGGGTGACAGAGACGAGCACCGATTCCACTGGGTACCAAAATGGTGCCAGACAATGAAAATGTTACTTATTAACGTTAATTATGTGCTATTGAGGAGAATTCGGACCAGTGATCTCCAGGTTCCCACCCTTTTCTACCCCTAGGGAAATACTACAGATTTGATTTAATGAGTCAACTAAATAAATTCCTATTGCCCAGGTGAGAACCAACCTTAACCCGATGCTCTGCTGCACTACCGAATGAGTTAAAGGCCTAACTCACCTGGTTCCCTCCCGAGGAAGGCCTACTGTAGAAACGTTTCTAATAAAAGTCACATATAAGTAGTATATAAGTTTTTGTCTAGTTTTAGTGTGATCTATATTAGTACATTTGTGCTTGACTTGCATAATTCAAAAATTAGGAGTCCTAGAATGTTGAAATTTCAAAATTAGGACTTGTCTTACTGTCTGATTGTACAACTCACATTTTATGAAAATCAATTAAATGAGTGGGTTTAGAAGAGGCCTGAAACTCTTCTAGAAAATTACAAATTTTTCCGGAACACTTAGAGATACAAAAAAATTGTATATAATAATTTTTCTTTTTTATAAAAACGTCTATGGATTATATGAAATATCTATGAATTGATCCACTCCATTGGCCTGGAGATATCGTACAAATTTCAAATTAAATAATGTTAATTGAAGTGCATTAAAACTACAATGAAGTTTTTTTCTATAGTGATATCTAATAGTACGAGTATAAAATACATTAAGCCTCTTTTAGGACTTAATAATGAGCACATATTTACTTAAAAGAACGGTAATTATACTTCCAGGCAGAGCTAAATTAGACTATTTGAATGAAATATTTTTAACAAGTGAGCACCATTAATTTCATGATTAAATAAATAACTATATTATTATTTATTAACGTCCACTGTGTGCTACTAAGGCTAATTAGGACGCGATATCTATAGGTTACCAACCTTTTCTACCCAGGGTGGGACTATGGGTTTTATTTAATGAAAAATTTCTGTAGCATAACAAAATATTATAATTATATTTAGGATAATAACACAGTAAAGTAAAGAAACTATGTCCGAACTATCAGAAAAAAAATATTGATTGCTACACAAATTCAAATCTCGTTATAAATCTTTAGCGGTTGCCGTAGAGCAGTTCAGAAATGTACAATACATTCCAATTCCTTGACGTAACATGAATAATATGTTTTACCATTTACATATTTAAATTAAGTTATTGAGTTTTATCATCATAAAAGAAACACTAGGATTAAGAAAACCGAAAAACCACATATGGTATTTAACATCATTACCGACCGACATAATTAATAAAACGTACTTGCTCAACGTACAAAAGTTTTCACTTATTAAACATGTTCTTTTTCTTCTTTCATTAAATTTAATTTAATAACTTGAAATCAACAACGAATCAATTTCTCATCAGATTTCCATTTAAAAAAAATCAATTAATAGATGTTTTAATTAATGGTTCATTTACATGTAAAGTTCAAACCTTCATTCGTTAGCAGAGTTTCCTCAATATAACTTCTTCATGTCATACCTGAAACCAAAAGAACCAGTAAATAATTGGCATATTTTATTGAGAAAAAAAATCACTAAATTGAACAAATTAACACTTTTCATTTAATATAATAACATACAACACTAATGCCTCTTAATGACACTAGAATAAATGCATGCTATCAAAAATAATAATTTAAGGATCCTACCTCCTTTTTTAGTCTCTGTGTTTTAATATGTTTTAGTAACTATAAAATTATCCAGATTATAATTTTAAATATCCTGATAATTATTTGATTGTGCAGTAGATTTCTTGGGAGGATTGTCTGTATTTATTTTAGCTTTGTTAACAGTTTTTATTAAGTACTCATAGGCCATTTCCAAACCATTTCTTTAATTGTCCATTTATCCCACGGAGGAGATGAAGAAAATTCCTTTATTATGAGTCAGATAGAAAAATATCGTAGAACCAATCTGGCTAAATTATTCAAATTCTACAATTATTGTGGTATAATTTTTCTTTTGAAATATTTAGTTATCCGAACATACTTATTTTCAGCTACTAATTGAATTTTGGATTAGAAACAGAGAGTATGTAAAGAGATGAAATTACTAGTGTGTAATTCCAGCACGTGTGAAATCTGCTTAGTTTACGCAGCCCCAGCGTGATGGACGTTTATGACTTTTCTTTGTGTTATTTTCTTGAATTACCAATAAACAAATGCGTAAAAATTTGTTCAACTCAATTACAGTCTTCTAAATTAAGTTAATAAGACAATAACGGTACTGGATATATACCGTCCAGACCACAATCCTCATCAAGGACCTGAGAGAGATAATCTATCAATTCTGTGAGGGGAAAAAAACACTGTGAGTTAATGAAATAAAAATCACTGACATTATTTACATACAATGAAGAACATTTTCATATTTTAACCCCTTCAGACCCACTGTCCAATATATTGGACATGCCTTTTTCAATGCTATATCTTCATGGATTGATGTTCTTTGGCAGAAAAATCGATTTTAATAATGATTTTAGGTATTAACCTTTCAATTGTGAGCCTTTTTCTGGTTTATACCTGTTGTAGTGGCATTTCTAGCGCTTTGAACATCCAATTTTTGATATTGCTGTTTCACCTATTAAAACCACGAGTAAATAAATGTCTCATAGATTTAATTTTGCATGTATATAAGTGAAAAAATTATTTTTAAGTAGCCAGAAGCCTCTAGAAGTCGTGTTTGTTAAGAAAAAAAATATTTTTTTCCCTGGTTATTGTATTTTCTAATAAATATGGATGTCCAACATATTGGACATCGGGTCTCAAGTGTTGCATTTCACTAATACCTCTATTCTATGGAGGAATTTACTTATTGACTTTTATGATTATTATTTAGATGTGATAAACAATATTTTAAATCTTTTAAATTTTACAATGCAAATTGCTGAAAGTTTTACCTCAGAAATAGAAAGAAAAAAGAGGAATACCTAGTCTTGAAGAATCCAGTGGTGAAGAACCCCTTGCAAAGAAAGCAAGAGCTGAAGTGAGACCAAATTCTGATGTTAGGAATGATGGATTTGAACATTTTCCAGATATTGATGATAAAAAAGATGCAATTAGATGCAAAATGAAAGGTTGCACAAAAAAAAAAAACTAAATTTTATTGTGTTAAATGCAAATGCCACTTGTGGATTACAAAAATAAGGATTTGTTTTATATTATTTCACAGTTAAGTTTTGTTCAATATTTATTATTTGTAACTTTCTATGATGTAAATTTGTTTATTATCACTTAAAAAAATATTACTAAAGTGTATTTTATTTATTTATCCAAATCATTATCAGTAGAATAATTTGTAAAAAATATGCCTGTTGAGACCCGATGTCCAATATATTGGACACAATTTAAAATTGTCAATAAAATTACAATTAGGAAATTAGGATTTTTTTCACTATTTTCTCATGTTTCTGTAAACATATAGAACATGAAAAAAATTTTTTTAGTCATAATATTTGAGTTGGGTCTGAAGGGGTTAAGGTAAATATCTTAAAAATTAGTCACTCTCGAACGTACTGCAGGATTTGAAGGTTGTTATACTTTCTGTAAGGTGGCAATTTAGCATATTTAACTCTGAAATCTATTGTTATTTATTCTATGTTTTAATATACAAGGTCGATTGTCGTTTATAACATTGCATGGTTGACAAATTGGTAAGTGATACACATCATTGACTACTTTGCCCATTATGATCAATTTTAATATCATCGCCGATATCAATCAAACACCAGAATTGCGTGTAACTAATTATTTTGCTCAACATTCACTCAATAAGATAAAATCTAAAGCACTCGACGTATTATTAGTTTAGATAATTTTCTTCAAACATAACACAAATAAACACATGTATATAAAGGTTAAACGACTGCGAAGATAAGGTTTCATAAACAATAAATTCCATGTAAACTATTACATATTGACCAGAGTAAATATTTCTCTTAAACCATTCCAAAAAGAAGAATACATTTAAAAAGGCAGTACGACCAGAATAAACTTTTATTAATAATTTATTATATATAATTCATAATCCTTCTACTAAATAAATAACATAATTTCAAATTACGGAATGAAGTTTCGCCCCTTAACTGATTGAAAGAACGCTCGAGCAGGCAATGTATTACATTTTTAAATTCCATGTATACTTTTTGTTAAAGAAAACTAGGCTGAAAAAAGTACCAGTAACTAAGTTAACATTCGAGCTACGGCATACTATTTACGTAAATCAAAAATTGTTTAAAATCTCTTCATCAAAAAGATTCGTTGTGTGTAATGTCTATTTGATTTATGTGTAATAATGGAGATGGAGTTATAAGCACACTTCGAGAATTAACAGAACATTCATCATAGTTTTATTGAAGTGGAAACTTCTCAGTCCTTATAAAGCATGCAGGAAGCACAGAACCTTTTTTTTGGCTATCTTTAAAAAAAAAAAAATACATATTAAGTTATATAATTTTGATACATAGTTAAGAAAGAGAGAAAATTGCCACTTAGTTTTTTGACCTCTCTTAAAAACCCGGTAATGCCTAGGCCAATGTGGCCAGTAAACCCATATATTATACTATCTCTTCCAGACGTTTAAATATAAGTTCATAAGCTTAAAATTGAGGGAATTAAAATACAATTATCGAATTTACATTTTAATATTGAAGTAATAAAAACCGTCAATGAAGAATAAGCAGATTCGATATGGCAATGGTATTTGCTGTGTAAAACTGTCCTTAAATAGACCATCCTAAATATATGGGCTTGAAAATTTCTAATAATTTTAGTTGCTCAAAAAATCGTAAATCAACCAAAGTTCCAGAAAAAGAATTTTTAAGATATGCAAACTGAAGTTTGTTTGTTTGTTTGGTTTGATTTACGTCCACTTTATGCTTCTATGGCTAATCGGGACGGGTTATCTACTGGTTACCACCCTTTACTAGCCAGGGTGGGGCTAAGGAGTTTATTTAATGAGTCCGTCACTAAATAAATTTCTGCAACTGAAGTAAATGTCCGCAAACGGAAGTAAATTTCTGCCTATGTTTCATGTTTTTAAAAAATTATCAAAATATTGACATATAGAAAAATAGAGATGCTATAATATAATTTATTAATTCATTTAATGTTTCCATATTATCACTACAAATTAAGCCAATAATAATCTCCAAATGTAATTTACATTTCATGTAAGCCAAATTTAAAAAAAACATTTCATATACGTAAAACCTATATTTCAAAATATTTTAACAATCATAATGCTTCCTACTTATACAACCAATACTAAATCAGCAAATTTGTAAGGAGAGCCAAGTCAACATAACATCTTTAAAAAGTCAACAAGGTAAATCAAGAAATGCAGTGATTCAATCAACAAACGTCGGATAAGCGGTAAAAAAAGTGGTAATATATTTACTATAAAAATGTATGAATATTAATATAGGAAAAAATTGCTAATCGGTTTCCAAGTATTAATAGAAAGTTAACTAACGAGTTCATGAACGACCTTTTGCTATATCTAGAGTTACTGTTTTATGGTTTCTGCATCTTTATATAGTTAAAGAATACATGAAATGGAGTTACGAGGAATGCAATGACAAAAACAGGTATAGATGAACAAACAGGCCTTGAAAAGTGTATATGATCTAGTCACTCTCTTAACTTACGGTAAAGTAGTAAAACTTTATATTGCGATATATCATTAATATTATATGGCAAAAATTTTATTATTACTTTAATCGTGAACGACTTGAAGAAAAAAATTGAAAATAAAATCTCAATATTTACAAGAATTATTCAAGGTTGCCATTAATTTCAAGTGTTATAATGTCCACATGCATTTATAAAATTCAAAACAAAATGAAAAGAAGAAAAAATCATTCACAATCTTTCTTGCCTGTATAAAATTTATTAAGCAAGAAAGAACATACATAACCAGTTTTGCAATTCTACATCAAGAGTAGTAGATTGTGTTTAGAATGCAGCTGTGAAGTGTTACGGGTGCCCCCCTCATTCCCAAATGAGAAATTGACTTAGGAGTCTGAGAGGGAAGGCAAAAGAAGATGGAATATCAGAAACGAAAAAATGGATTACAGCTTAGAAGTTAAAGTAGGTGGTACTAGTGGCAAGAAGAAACCGGCGCTTAGAGGATATCTGGGCACGAGGAAAGCCGAATATGAAACAGAATATATAAGAGATCCACGTAGAGAACTGGAAAGGCTTAACCCAGGATAGTAGGGCATAGTAAGGGTCCATTATACGAAACAAGATGTAGTATTTAAGGCTGGTGTTTCCCGATATATTGACTTATTTTTAATATGAAACTGGTAAGAGCAGCAGTTTTAACTAAAGCTGAAAACTAAGCAAATTAAATAAATCCCTAAAACATTGAGTTCGATAAAGTATGAACAACAGCAATTGTAGAAAATTATACGATCGATTTTATATACAGAGATGCGTGGAGAAATTAAATTACTGGAGGTAAATTTCATTCGAAAGTAAACTTTTAGGACATCATGAGATTCATAATTTTTGATAGGGCAGCGTAGTTGTAAAAACAATTTGGAGAGGTAGTGTAGCCATTTAAAATCTCAATGTAAAGATCCAATGTAACGAATGTCGAGAGGATCATGACCTTGTCTCTTGGCGTGCAAGGAATAAATTATCAATAGACAACAGAGCAAGAAACTCTATATCATGGTTCCAACGACTACACCTTTCAAGAACTATTCCATTCTCTTGTATTATACGTATTGTTGTGTAAAATGGGGAGATAAAGGTACAGTCTTTTATTGATATTGGACTAAATATACTGTCAGTAAGTATTTATAATTTTTAAATTAAGAGGCTAATTTTTAGTAAACCTCGGGTATACCCGTATCCATAAGCAAATATAATAGTTTCCTAAATTATACCATTCGAATAAAATAGTGGTCACCACAAAAAAAGTACGGTACTATCCGTTGTTATAATATCTTAATACTTTTTTCTTTTTTTTTATAATGGTGTGATTGGTTTGCTTAAACGCAACATACCCGGGTTCCTCAGGGTGATCTTTGAGAATGTTCGATATACCTGGATGGTTTGAATTTGATGATTGCTCCCAATGTACGCGGTTTACTCGGGGTACCTAGAGGGCGTAGGATTAATGTGGTTATGCCCAATATACTCTCTCGCTTTTCTTGGACGATTCTGTGGATGTCTAGGGTTTAGCAATCCTTTCATAGGTGTCACTGGTGCTTCCAATGGTGGGAGCTAGCCTCTGAGTATTTTTAGGATTAGTTATAAGGATTTGAAGTAAAGAGAAATTCAATTTAACTGATTTTGTAGAAATAAAACATTTCTTCTTATAATCCAAGTGTGTTTCCCTTCGTCAGCCGAATGTTTCTTTTCTTTTAATGTAATGTTGCTTCAAGTTCAAACAGTATACCAACGCAATAGATGTCTTTTGTGACTGTGGATGTAGAAGCCACAAAAATTCGTTTTAGATAAATGTTTCCTTCCATCAAATGGCACGTTCGAAGATTATATTTAAAGAGATCGTTAACTTACTGAACCTGGGTACATATTCAAGGATTATATCTGCAATTTACTCCATAATAAAAACACGAGGAAGTAAAATAAATTACATTAAAATCACTAACTTCTTAATGCTAGAGTTATGTTTTTATGAATGTGAATAAATAATGTAAATTTATTTATTACGTAAAAGTATTTTAAATGAACTGTGCTTGTTTGTTTTTTTTATTCAGAACCACCATTAATTTTGAACCACTGAAGGACGACTATTTGGACTATTTGCAAGGGGGGGGGAGGGCTCAATTGAATGATAATTAAATCTTATGTAATATTTCGTTTCTTAATCATATGTTTCTATTAGATACGGCCATATTAAAAATGGTGAATATACGTAGGAAAATGGAGTTGACACTGAGAATGTATTAAAAAAAAAAAAGAATTCGTGCGGAATGTCTTAAATGACCAAGCAATCATTAATACAGTTACTCATTACAGTGGTCCTGATGAGGTGTCAGAAAGTTGGAAGAGAAACTACTTCTGCAATAAAATATTTTTATGTTTCTTTTTCTCGACCTTCCACCTTTTAATTGGTAAACTATAATTATGTGCTCTACTGCAATAATCGTCAGTTATAAATCATATTTATGCCCAAGGATTTATTATGCATTTAATTCCGCATAAATAAGATTAACACAAATTATTGAGAATGAAGCCAGAAGGGCGTGTAAGCCAAAGATTATTATTCCACGGCATTTAATAAAGAAGAAAAATTCTTCAGATATATTATAGTAACAATTGTATTTTTGTTTCCTTAATAATTGAGTTTGAATCGAGCCTTTACTTGAGTTTTGCCACAGCTTAATCGCGAAAACCAAATTATATTAATCTTTTCGCTGATCGGCTACAGGTAATATAATCAACATTTGAGCATATACGCACATCAGTACTTGGTTATGACTGTATACATTGAAGTCCATATTTGGACCAAATATGCACTATTTAGCATTTATTTAAAGGCA